>JAWNLL010000187.1:152500-540000 GCA_035042425.1 Drosophila flavopinicola | reverse complement strand
CACACACACACACACACACACACACCCACACTTATACATGCACACACTTAGCATAAAGACGCATTATAAATTATATGAAGGATTAACACAGACAAAAAAAACAAACACGCACACATTATACCTATATATAAAAATATTTATAGTAAAAATAATATTTAATATTAAAGAGCAGCTGCTAAAATGAAAGATAACAAAAAAAAAACAAATATGTTTAAGATAAAAAAAAAATGCAGCGCAACAACAACAGCAACTAAAAAGGCAATGATTTCAACAGCAGCAACAACAACAACAAAGAAAAAGTTTATTAAAAAGAAAGAAAAAAATAACAACAACTGTGTGTTTCTCCATTCTTTCTACAAATTTTTTTTTCTTCTCTTTTTTCGCACATTTGTTTTTACAGACGAAACCTAAAGCGAGAGAAAACACAAAACGTATGATCTATAAAACTAAAAACATAAAAATATATAAAAAGAACTATATATACAAAAAAAAAAAGAAAAAGAAAACCATACATAAAAAAAAGAACATGAAAACCGAAAAATGATATATACTAGATATGTCGATGAAAATAACAATGAAAGTTGGTTGGTTCCCTCTTTGTGCGGACTCATGGTTGTGTTCAATTTTCCAAAAAGGACTTTCATCGCGCACAGTTTCCTTTTTGCCCCATCTGCAGTTTTTCTTACTTCCAGCGCTTAGGAGGGAGAGAAAGAGACAGACAGGGCGAGAGAGAGAAACTGAGAGAGGCAGAGAGACAGACAGGCAGAGAGTGACAGATTGACAGATTGGGAGAGAGAGGGAGAGAGAGAGAGAAAGAGAGAGAGCGAGGGAAAGGTATGGGTAGAGGCAGAGGCAAACAAAAATATGTTATGATAAACCTACCGCCCCCCACATACCACGCCCTCCCTACCTCCCGCCCACCCCGTACAACAATTGCTTCACATTGGTTTCAGCGTTCGACAATTGTATCGAGGTATTTTTCATTCGCAAACACACACACACTCTTATTTATTATATAACAACCATATCCTTTAAATGTACATACTATATAAGCGCACATCAAATTTCAAATTCAAATTCAAATTAATCCTTTCCCTTTAGCGCTCCATAATCGTATTATTTTTTGGTTGTATTACACTCACATCACTTTGTAATGTTTATTTTTCTTTTGTTTCTATTTTAAATGCTTTTTCTGTTTTGGTTTTTGTCTTTCCCCTCTTCAAAAAAGAAAAAAAATAAAAGAGAAAATTAAAATAAAATAAGCAACAACAACAACAACAACAAAAGACAACCTTACACAATCAATTTGCTAATGTTTAATTTCGTAATTTTCCAAAAATTACAGGCGATGGGGACGAGCGGCCACCACGCAAGAAAAAATCACGTGATTCGAATGGAAGCAATGTGAGTAGTTCCCCCCAAAAAACCCCACCTATAACTAAAAAGAATAATACAATATACTAAAACACTTTGGACGGATCAAACGAAACTTAGTGATAATGTTGTGTGCAATATACATGTATTTTTTAACTCTATTCAGATAATGCCTGTCGTATTGTTTATTAGCATGTTGTGTGCTGTTTTTTGTGCCCATGACACTTTCCTTAACTATATATATATATAATAGTATATATATATATATATATATATATAGTGTATAGATTCAAACGATTTCCATAGTTCAACTAATCAGCAATTTCTATAAAATAAATTACCTAAAATATGTCAATTAATTGTAATGCCTCGTAAAACATTAACGAATATAATACACAAAGAAGAACGAAAGTTGACAAGCTTTTGAGTCTACTATTTGTATTATTATTAATTCAATTTGATCAATCAAACCTTAATAATTCTCTTAAAATTATATTCTATGAAAGCTCAATCCGTTAAATAATTGACAATCTTTCCAGTTTTCCAAAAAACTTTTAAATGGCCAGTGTTGCACAATTTCATTCTTTTTTTAAAAAGCAATTCAATTAGAAAGCGAAAGTCTTTATAGTTATAGATACATATATATTAGAAACATCTCGTTTCGATTCGTACAAGTATTTACAAATACCCACTTAGAATTGATGACTTTAAATAATATCACATTAATGTTTTTACTTAACCTCTGTGCGTTCCCCACTCTCTCTCTCTCTCTCTCTCTCGTTCGCTTGTTCTCCCTGTCGCGATCTTTGTCTCTGCTCTTGCTGTTGTTGTTAAAGCAGGTAAACATTAATCCCAACCTGGTTGACAACTTGCTCAGCAATCTGTCAGCTCAAGTGGATCATATGCTCTCCGTGGTATCGGGCAACAACAACACGCCCACATCACAAATGTGTAAGTAAACTAAGTAGCCAACAACCGGAGTAACGAAAAGCTCTCTTTGGCCTGCCAAAGATGACATATCCTTGCAGCACGGAAAATTTGTCCTAATGATAAAAATTCAAAAACTAATAGGTTCTTCAGAATTGATGAGGATCGCAAATCGAATCAATTTTGGCAAAGTTATGGTAGCTCTAAATGTTGGAGGGCAGTTCTACGACGTTGAGACCTTTTGTTTAAGAACAAATCGAATATTTGCAAGTGCCTAATGTTCAAAACTGCTAAGGGAACGAAAATCTGATACAATTTGACAAAGTTATGGAAGTTACAAGTTTTGTAAGGGTATTTTTCCAGGCACTTGGAACCCTTAGCATACAAATTTGATATCTATAGCGATTTTTTTTTTAGTTAGAGAGCACCATCAAGAAATCTCTTTTGATTATTGCAATTGCACTCAACAAATTGGAATAAATTCAATTTGTAACCAAAATTCGGTTTATGCTATAAATGTATCGAATTCTTATATGAGTTATAGTAAAAATTCGAGTGATGGTTACAAAATTATATATGATTTTTATTAATTGTTTGGTACGAGTTGCATAACATTCGATTTTTTCTGAATTTAATACACAAATTCTAGTTAAAAAAAAAACAAATCTCCAATTGGCTGCAAGGTTATAGAAAATAAAAAACAAAAATCACAATTCAATCATTCAAATGTTGTGACTAATCTCTGTTTACACAATGTTTTTCTTTCCTGTTCCTGTTCCTGCTCCTGCTCCTGCTCCTGCAACTGCAACTGCAACTGTATCCATGTTGTGTGTGTGTGTGTGTGTTCGTTGGTGGTGTCGCCAGCTAACCTGCTGGGCAATGCCAATCCGATGGCCGCGGCGGCCATGCTGAACAACAACAACAAGACGGGTGCGACGGCTGCTGGGGGCGGCAGCTATGTCGGGGCGGGGGGTGTCGGCAACATGTTGCATACAGCGCACGGTGTCCATCATAAAAACGGACTAGCGCCGGGCGTCAACGATTTGCTGGGCAGCGCTGCTGGCAAAGCGCCGCATGGCTATGTGGGATCAGCGGCGGCAGCGGCACAAGCGGCCGCAGCAGCAGCGGCGCATCCGGGTGGCATACGGATCGCCAGCAATCTGCATAAGCAGCCGGAGCTGGTTGCTGATCCGCATGCGGCGCTAACAGCAGCGCTTGCCACTGGCAACAATAACAATAACAACAGTAACAATAATAACAACAACAACAACACCACCACCACCACCACCACCAGCACCACGGATGGGCTGTCGGGCGTCTCATTGGCGTCCGGCCTTAAACAGATACCGCAATTCGATGATCCCGTGGAGCAGTCGCTGGCCTCGCTGGAGTTCAGCGTCTCCTCCACGGGCAAATCGTCGCTGACGGATAACTTTTTAATGGCACACCAGGCGCACCAATCGCACCACATGCAGCAGCCGGGCAGTCAACAACAGCAGTCACAGCAGCAGCAGCAGCAACAGCATTCACAACAACAGCAGCAGCAGCAGCAGCAACAACAGTTTGGCCTGCAGCAACAACAGCAGCAGCAGCAGCAACAACATATGGATTACATGACGGAGCTGCTAACTAAGAGTGTGGAGAATGTGACCGGCATGAATGGCAATCATATGCTTAACAATAGCATCTTTAATCTCGATATAGCGGCGGCGTATCAACAGAAACAACAGCAGCCGCATGCCCATCAGCAACAGCAGCAGCAACAACAGCAGCAGCAGCAGCAGTCGCACAACAATGGCTATAATGTGAATGATTTTACCGGCATACCCGGCTTTGATAATCTGAATATGTCATCGTCCTCGCTGCTGGATCATGTGATGCCTATGGCAGCCATGATAATGGGCGGCAGCAATGCAAGCAGCGGCGGCAGCGGCAAGCTCAAAGATGCCGAGCTGCAGCAGCAGCAACAACAACAGCAGCAACAATTGCAACAACAGCAGCAGCAACAACAGATGCAGCAGCAATTACAACAGCAGCAGCAGCAACAGCACAATCTGCAGCAGCAGCAGCAACAACTACACCACCTGCAACAGCAAGCGGCCAACAAAATGCTTATCATACCCAAGCCCATCGAGTCAATGATGCCCAGTCCGCCCGACAAGCACCAACTGCAACAGCTGCAACACCAGCAGCAGCAGCAGCAGCAACATCATCAAAATCAAAAAGTTCTGCCGCCACAGCAATCGCCGTCTGATTTGAAGCTGCACAGTGGCAATTCGCAGCATGGCGGCTTCCAGGTCTTCAAGACGTCCGTCGAGCAGAATCTGAAGAATGCCAGCTCGTGGTCCTCGCTGGCATCGGCCAGTTCGCCGCAGAACACGGCAACAACATCGAGCAAGGCCAAGCCGGCCATGGACTCGTTTCAGCAATTCCGCAACAAAGCCAAAGAACGCGATCGCCTCAAGCTGCTCGAGGCCGCCGAGAAGGAGAAGAAGCATCAGAAGGAGGCCGCCGAAAAGGAGCAGCAGCAGCAGCGCAAGCATCACAAGTCCTCCTCCTCATCATCATCATCCACATCGGCCGCGGCCGCTGCGGCAGCGACCCAAGCGGCGGCGGCTGCTGCTGCAGCTGTGGCAGCAACACAGGCGGCCGCAGCGATGGCGGCAGCAGCAGCAGCAGCTGCTGCGCCCGCTGTACCTGGCAATCCGACAAGTGGCGGCAACAATACCAACAGCGGCAGTAATAACAACAATAGCAACAACAACAACAGCAACAGTAATAGCAACAACAATGCCGGCCTTGCTGCAGTGCAGCAATCGGCAACGCACAGCAACAGCAGCAGCGGCGAGCGCGGCGGTGGCAGCAGCAGCAGCGGCGGCACAGATGCATCGCGCATCGGCAGCGGCAACAACAGCTGCAATTCGGCCAACAGCAATGGACCGGGCAGCGCCGGCAGCGGCGGCAGCGGCGGCGGTGGTGGCACAATTGGCACTATTACGGGGGCGCCTCTTGTTGCTGCTGGCGCCAATAGTGGCGGCAGCATTAGCGGCGGCAATCCCCTCCATCTTGGCGGCGGCGGCAGCAATAGCAACAGCGGCGCGCACAGTAGCAACAGCAACAGCAGCTTGGGTGCCGCCATTGCCAATGCGGCCAGCAGCCAAATTGGCAGCAGCAGCAGCAACAACAACAACAGCAGCAGCAACAACATCAGTTTAGGTCTGGTCGGTGCAACAATTGCATCCGACAATGGCCATCAATCCGCCAGCAATGCACAGGCGCAGCAGCAGCAGCAACAACAACAACATGCGGCGGCAGCGGCAGCAGCAGCGGCCCAAGCATCGGCGGCGGCAATGGCTGCTGTGCTGGCGGCCTCGCCACTGGGCGCACTGGAAAGCGGACGGTAAGTGCAAATGCGAATCGAAATCAAAAATAGAGTTGCCAACAACAACAACAACAACACATTCACTTACAGCAAAAGTGTGCACGATGCCCAGCCGCAGATATCGCGGGTGGATGATATAAAGGCGTCGCCGGGTCAGAATTCGCCGGCACAGCAATCGCCGCAGGATCGTGCGGCTGCCAAACGAGCTGAGCAGCGACGTGCCGAACAGGAGAGACGCAGACGAGAGGCGGTAAATATGGCAATTTAAATGCAAAACGCAACTGGTTGATGGGTGAGCCATCGATGTGATTGGCAACAATATGTGGCTTAAGGTATCGATGTTCACATAACAGCGCTGCCAACCTTTTGGCAATTTGAGTGGGAAATTTAAAGAAAGGGAAATTTCATTGAATTTACAAAAGTTCAAAAAAGCGCGCGAGAATCTCTGGTGTCATTTAACAATGCTACTTAATGTATCTAATTTGTAATTTTTTGGAATATTCACATTTATATTCCTATTTATTGAATCTAGTTCTCGTACTGAACAGACTACTTTTTTGTTCCCAAAAATTTTCTCCAAATTTTCCAAAAACAAATCGGAAAAAATAGGAAAAATAATTTTGAGAAAAATCTTTTTGATATATTTTGTTTCTTTTTTTTTTTCTCTTGACTGTGTTAATTTATTTCCTTTTCGGCCCCCCAACTTGGGGGACCCCTCCATAGATACATGGCGTCCCCTAAGAATAAGTTTAATCAAAAAATTCTAAAGAACAAGCACCTCAGGTCCAAGGCTGCCAACCAAGTGACTGAAGAGGCTCGCTCTGCCACCAGACGGGCCCTTAGCTTACGTCCCTCGACCCGTCAGCAAGCCCTGGACGTAAGGCGTAATATATCTAGTAACGATTCGGATGCATCTATCTCTAGTCAAATCATCCCGCATGATAAGCCTATTTCAAATTCTGCTCCATCCCGCCAGATCCCGGGCTCTGCACACAGGAAGAGTCGTCTGTTGCGGACTCAAGGCGTCCAGGATGCTATTCCTTCCCACAGCGATAAAGAGTTGTTTGATGACTCTCATGAGAATAATGATACATTCCTATCTGGCATCCGCAAATCTGGTGCCAGCACGCCGGCTCTAGACACCATTATAAGCTCTGAGTGGTTCAGTCAGGCTGCATCTGACCGTGATCGGCTTACTATCATGAACCGTAACAATTTGAAAGTGCCCTGTTCTCATGTTTCTGGACATGTTGGTGTAGATAACACCTCAGTGAATTCCTCGCTACTTGGCCCTGTCCTGGATCGCTTCAAGACTGTCTGCCTGGCGGCTAAGCCGGTTACTCATAAGAAGCCCTCATTGTCTACTCGCCCTATTGATGCAAACTCTCCTGGGTCTGCAGACTCAACCTACTCCGGTCGCGGTAACAGCTATGCCATATTGGCTGACGATGACGATGACGCCATGGATGTGCAACACCCTGATGTCGCATCTTCAGAGCTGAACCCTATACCTGGCCTTTCCTTAGGTGCCCCTGGATCGGATACTGGATGCCATCCTATCACTGCGATTTCTTCTAATGGCAAGACTGCCCCTGTAGTTGCGGGTCCGGTCCATAAAGTGTCCTCTCAACCATCCCCTAGACGGCCTGTGTCTCCGCGCTTGACAATTCCAAAGAGTTCTGGCCCGCGTCCCCCTCCCTTTCTTCTAAGGGGTATACCAAACATCAAACGGCTCATTGCCCTGATCAGTACTGCGACCATTGACTTCCGTCTGAAGATCACCGGCCAGTCTTCTTGCAGGATAACCTGTTCAGAAGGTGTATCCTATAGAAGTATTCAAAAGATTTTTACCGAAAATAGAATCCCATTTAGCTCCTTCCAGCTGAAGGAGAACCGTGCTTTTAGGGTTGTTGCCAGGGGATTGCATGCGTCAACCGACATTGAGGATATAAAGGCTGAGCTAAGGGCTCAAGGACACAATCCTCGAAATATTTACAACCCACCAGGTGAGAATGGTGTACAAAATCGAAACACGTTCTACATAGAGCTTGAACCGGCTGCAAATAATACGAAGATGTACGACATAAAAGCTTTGGCATATCAGGTCGTGAAAATCGAGGCCCCCCGTCCGCGATCTGGGGCTCTGAGATGTTTCAGATGTCAAGAGTTTGGTCATTCCAAGAATTTCTGTTCCTTCCCCGCTAAATGTGCCAGGTGTTCGGGTGATCATGAAACACGTGATAAAGACAAGTGTATGGCTACCACTGACGAACAATACAAGTGCATCAACTGTGGGTCCAATCACAGCGCGGCTTTCAGACGCTGTCCCGCCTATCTGGAGGCGGTTGCAAAGCGCAATGGTAACAACACTGGACGACGTCTACAGCAAAGGAAGTCTGTCACTCCTGTCTCAGTTCGGAATGCTTGGTCGGCAACCCAGTTGCCCCCAAAGACCTCGAATCTGCCTGTCCCACCCCCGATGGTGTTAAATTCAAGCCACTGGCCTACACCGGGCTATAGTAGGAAGCCTAATGTCCCTGGTTCTAGCATCCCTGGACATTTGCCCTCGGTTTCCACAACTCAGCCTGCTCAGGACAGACTACATAGCTTCATTGACGAACTACGTAGACAGCAGGAAGCTAGTGCTTCAACACAAGCGGCTGCGATTGACAAGCTGCTATCGCGTTTTGACCAGATGATGTCGATAATGACATCTACTTTAGAGATGATGCGATCCCTACTGACGAATGGTGCACATATTTCAACGTCTTTGCATCGCGATGTCTAATTATGGTCTGAACATCATTATTTGGAACGCCAATGGCATCATTGGCAAGACCCTGGAGGTCGAACATCTTCTCCAGGAAAAGGATGTTGATATCCTTCTTGTTTCAGAAACACACTTCAACAGCCGCTCCTCCTTCCGCATCCATGGTTATGATGTTCACTGTGCCAATCACCCGGGTGACCGTCTCCGTGGTGGTGCTGCAGTCATCGTGCGGTCATCGTTTGACTTTCACCTCAGTAATACTATTGCTGAGCCTCATCTACAAGCTATTTCTATATCCTTGGTCACTGGTATTGGAAGCGTTTCTTTTGCTGCTGTATATTGCCCACCTGGACATCGTCAATGCTGGACTTCTGGAGAGTATCATCGCCTATTTGGCTCTATGGGCAACCACTTTTTTATTGGCGGCGACTGGAATGCGCACCATCAATTTTGGGGATGCAGGCGGTCGTGTATTAGAGGAGATACTCTGATGTCACTGGTATCAGGCTCCAATCTTCAGGTCTTGGCCACCGGCGCACCCACACATTTTCCGGGAAATACCCGGTATCTCCCCACGGCCATTGACTTTGCGGTCTACAAAGGCATCCCCTGCAACCACCTCGCCATATCAGAGTGTACAGGTCTATCCTCTGATCACATCCCGTTGCTGGCTTACTTTTGTGTGTCCGCCTATGTGGTTACCGCCAAACCTAGGCTTCTCCCCCGTGGCTCGAATATAGAGGACTTTGGTACTCGGCTCTCGACACTAGCTATTGCTAACCCTCTCCCTCTTGACACTCCTGCTAACATTGACGCTTTTGCTCAGGATCTGGTTGACAAGATTCACCTTGCTGCTCCTTCTGCTACCGGAACCCCATCCGCACCTCCGCCATCTTGGGCATCCTCTAAACCTGAGATTTCGATTTTGGCTAGACGAGGGCATTCTCTGCGTCGCGAGTGGATGAGGACGCGTCATCTGCTGGATCTGGCACGGTGGAAAGCCGCTGTCTCAAATCTTAGGCGTGTGCTTAAGTCTGCTAAGTCGGAGTTCTTTGTAAACAAGCTCAACGCCATCGACCCTGACGAGGAACATGGTTTTGCGTTGTGGAAGTGCACCCGCAGCATCAAGCGACAGCCTCTTCGCAGGCTCCCTCTCAGACGTAATGATGGTACATGGGCTCGTACTGATGACGATATTGCTGAAGTTTTTGCGAATGAACTCGAAGCACGGTTCACTCCTTTTGATTTCGCGACCAGACAAGAGGTAAGAGCCACCGTCTCGAGGATTGGCCTATCCTTCGGCCCCTCCCATTTTGTCCAGCCGGTAACCGAAGATGAGGTTCATTCTCAAATAAAGAGGTTGATTCTCTCTAAGGCACCTGGAATGGATTCTATTGATGGCAAAGTGGCCAAGGCTCTACCCAGCGTAATTGTCTCACAGCTTTGTCGGCTGTTCAATGCCGTACTTGACTTGGGTCATTTCCCGGCCCCATGGAAGCGCGCTCTTATTGTTATGGTGCCAAAGAAACGCAAGGATCCCCACAATCCGGACTCTTTCAGGCCGATAAGTCTGCTGCCTACTTTTTCGAAGGTCTTTGAGAGAATCTTTTTAACCCGTCTTCTGACCGTTGACGCTTTTGAAAATGCGCTACCAGACCATCAATTTGGCTTCCGAGGACGCCATAATGCGATTGAACAAATCCATCGTGTTGTAAGCCACATCCTCAGCGCCTTCGAAAAGAAAAAATACTGTGCCGCAGTTTTCCTGGACATTCGGCAGGCTTTTGATAGGGTCTGGCACGAGGGCCTCTGCTACAAGCTAATGCCGCTGCTCCCTGAAGGTCTCTGGAAGGTGCTTGTCTCTTTCCTGGAAGGCAGAGCATTTGCTGTCGAATACAGAGATGCCCGGTCCGGAATGCGTCCTATTCGGGCTGGTGTACCTCAGGGTAGTATTCTTGGACCAATACTATACACTGTATTTACGGCGGATCTTCCCATCCTCAATACACGCGGATCATTGACGGCAACATATGCTGACGACACAGCTTTCCTAGCTTCTAGCAGTTACTCAACGACTGCCTCCAGACGTGTCCAAGGATTCCTAGATGAGTTCGAGTGCTGGGCCTCGCGATGGAATATAGAGCCGAATATTGAAAAAACCCAACACGCCACGTTTGCACTCCGGCCTGGTCGCTCACGTCGGCTTTATCTAGATGGTAAGAGAATCGCGCACACTGATAACATCACTTATTTGGGAGTGACCCTGGACAGGCGCCTCACATGGAGCAGCCATATTAAAAAAGCATGTGGAACAGTGAACAAGAAACTGGGGAAATTGGACTGGCTTCTCAGACCAGGGAGTGGTCTTTCCCTAAGAGCCAAAGTACGGTTATTTAAGACCATTATACTGCCAACGTTAAATTGGGGTATCACTTGCTGGGGGACTGCATGTGACACTACCCTAAGAAGAGTTCAAGCTACAATAACAAAGTCTTTGCGCCGCATGACCAATATTCAGTGGCATCATTACGTCAAAAATGAGACTATCCTCAACGACCTTCAAATACCAACGGTGTGTGAGGCCATAAGTAAAAGCTCCAACCGGTATCGCGCACGTTTGTTAGACCACTCTAACCGCCTGGCTAGACAACTCGCAAGACCGGCGAGACATAGGCGTCTAAAGCGCAAGCACCCGTCGGACCTCTGGATCCTTGGCCGGTCGCGGAACGGCCGGCTTCTTTAGAAAATTATAGCAATATATATTATAGCATACCCGTGCTGACAACAGCGTCATCTCCCCACTGAGAATTGGGTTTTAAAGTTTAAAGTTATACCGGCCTGGAAATAGGGTAAACACCCTATGTAGCTTGCCAAATAAAAATCAAAAAAAAAAAAATTTATTTCACTATTATAGCATACAATTGTCAAATGCAGTCAGTCACATTGATCGCTCAACAGTAGCCGCATTATTGGTGGTACATTTGTGTAAAATATTAACATTGTTTTCTCTAAAACTTTGCACAGATGGCTGGCCAAATTGACATGAACATGCAGAGCGATCTCATGGCTGCCTTCGAGGAGACGCTGTAGGTAACGGCCACGACGGCTGCGTCGTCCTCCTCACACAAACACAAATCAAAATCCAGCAGCGCTGCCAGCAAGTTGCAGTCACGCAAGCGGCGATCCCATCATCACCATCACAGAAGGCAGCGCGAATCATCATCCAGACATTGACACAACAGCAGCAACAACATCCGCTCCGACAACATCAGCAGCAGCAGCAGCCGCATACATCAAGAAGTTGATGAGCGTTGACAACAGCATGATGGCTCATGGCTGGCACTACAAACAACTAAATACAATAATAATCATAATACATATTAGACGATCAACAACAACAACAACAACAACACCAACAACAACAACAACAACAAGAGCAACACAACGACGACAATTTACCAACAATTGTTAAACATAAGCAATGTTCTTAGTAATTACAATTATGTTTACATATACAATTACATTTACTACATACATAGAATGCATACGTACATACAAACAATTAGCGAGTTTACAAATCTACACATGTATGTTATGCGTGTGTCTGTCTTATGTATATAGTGTGGCAGACACACATCACACACACACACACACACACACACACACACACATACATGCGACAACCAAGAACCACAATACTAACAAAAAAAGGCATATTTCCTTTGGTTATAAAAAAAAATATACAATTCTTTTACATTATTTTTAAAATAAAATTACTATTATGATAATTGATATATATATATGCATATATATATCCAAATATGCACTGTAAAATTGATTATTGATCTGTAGGCGTTTAGTTTTCTAATATTATCATTAGGAAACAAGTAACTTTTTTTATACAATTGTTAAATATTTAAAAATATTGAGTGCATACACACAACAACAAAATCCAATTATATATATTATTTACAGCATAATTTAATAACTTGCATACACATAGTGCAAATTGGCTTTCGGCCTAAACACACCTAAACATCCCCTCTCGCTGCAGCCACACCCCCCCCCGCCCCTTTTCAACCCCCCTCAAAGAAAGAAAACGTTAAACTAAATTTTTAAAAAAAAATTGTTAACTTGATGGCAAATTTTGTAAAGGCCAACAACAACAACACCAACATGTAACTTATCAATAATTATATTATGTATACACACACACATACACACACTGGCGTGCATGCATAGGTAAATACACACACAAGCAATATATATATATTTATGTGTATATATATATATATATACCATATATATATTTAAGTGCAAATTTAGTTCTTAAGTAGCAACGAAATTTTATATGTGACGCGCCTAATAACAAACAACAAAACAAAACAAAATATTTCATAAATTAACACGCAATGTTTTTTGGTGTGTGCGTGAGTGTGCGTGTGTGTGTGTGTGAGAGAGAGCTAAAAATAAACAACCAGAAATTTACAAAAAAAAAAAAAAAATAAAAACAAAAAAACATCACATAACTGCAGCCACGCAAAATCAAGAGCGATAATAATTGTATAGCGTTTATTAGCATAAACCGATTTTTAACTTAACTTCTAATCTACATATGTTTATATATATACATATATATGTATATATAAATGTATACACAGGCCCTGAAAAGGGCTGAACTATTGTCTTCTATGCGAAATCAGAGAGCAATTTGCAAGCCTTAGATAAATGTTTCATTGGTTGTTCTATTATTTCAATTGCATTAAAACTTAGTATATGTAAATATGTATGTTGTTGCACAACACGTTTCACCATTTTGTTTTGTATTCGTCATTCGTCAATCGTCAATCGTCATTCTACGTAATTCATGTAAACCGTAATTCCAAAAGCACACAACACACACACACATATATATACATACACATACTTAAAAACATACACACACATAGCTTATAGCCTATAGCTGCCATAGTAATTACGATGTTGCTCAAGTCGGAGAGCTACGTTTTTTCATAGACAACAACAACTACAAACTCGAATCAATATATCAAAATGATGCAAAGAACAAATCAAATTATTTATTTTTCTACACACAGTGAATTAAGCTCGCAATTAACGTAGTTTTTTGAACAATGAAAGCCTCTGAATATAGTATAGATTTGTTTGTTTGCTTTCTTATAGCAATACCTATATGCATACATATATGTAGCATATATGTATGCGTACTTCCAATACGCTCTTCAGTTATGTATGTGACAGGCACAGAAGATGATCTAATATATATATATATATATATATATGCATGTGTATATATATTAGCCATAACCAGACCAATATCAATTACATCTTCCACCATAATACCGTTTGCTGGTTGAGTTATTCGTACTTTCTTTCCAACCAGTGTGGCTTAGTGGCAGCAACAAAAAGCAAATTAAATAAAAAAAATACAAATAAAAGTAGTTCACATTTAAACAAAACCACTATTCAATCGATGCGACGCAAACGAAAGTAATATGGAGGGATTATTATAATGCACATTTTTAGTGAAAAATGCAGATTCAATAACTTAGTCGTAGTGTTGTGTAACGTTAGGCGTTTAAGCATGAGTACAAGTAGCACATGTTTTGAGTGCACTGTACTTTGCCGCTTTGTTGTTGTATTTATCGATTTACAGTTTTTACAAACAAATGCAATGGTGTGCGTGTGTTTCTTGTTTCTTGTACATAAAATGGCGGTCAGTGAATTTGTGTGTGTGTGTGTGCGATTGAAAGATTTCTATTACGTAACAACTTTATTATTATGCATACCTACTATGCAAACAACATATAACCTATACAAGTTACAATAACTCCTCCCCCCCCACACGAATCGGTCCAGCCACAAAAGTACATGTCCTTATTACTTGTGTTGTAATGCCCCTCCCACTCCAAAATAAATGTCACTTATATTTGTGTAAATTAGCTTTTTTAAATATACACCTAACTATGTATATATATATATATATATATATGTGTGTAAAGTTTATATATATATATATATATATATTATATATACATTTTTTTTTTTAATATTAATTTTAGCATTTAACTGAACATGAAAGAAAAATATCAATAAAAATATATAAATATAGTAATGAAGAAAAAATAAAATAAAATAAAGATACAAGAGCAAAAACAAATAAATGCAAACAGTTTTCCTTACTATCCATATACCCATATAGTACATATTTACATACATGCATCCATCTAAACAATTTACGCATACCTATTATGCATACATTTATATAAATATATATATATATATATATATATATATTTTAACAGCCCCATCATATGGATCCTTCACACAAAACTATATGAAATTTGTCGCCTTTATTCAGGCGCTGGCATTTTAGCAATTAATTGTTGTCGAACATTTTGTTAAATCTCTCAAGGGAGCGCGATTAAATCCAATGTAACATATTTAAAAACGAAAACAAAAACCAAAATCAGTTTAGTAAACGATTTAGCCTTATACAAACACATAAACAAACATAATAATACTAATATCTAAAGCGAAACAGAACCACATATACTAAAATGTAAACTTACTAAATTAAACATTGCAAACGAAAGCAAAATGGAAGACAATGGAAGATGGAGCAAAGCAAGAATGAAGCTGTTGTTCATTTAGCCCTTGATTGGGCAGTTGTAGTAGTAGTACGTAATTATATAATTCAAAATGCAACTTTATGAGAAATACATTAATAATTTTTAGTAAGCCTACAATTAATGAATGAATTAACAATTAACACATATTTTACCTTTAATGCGTACACTTAGTATTAATAAAAAAGAAAACAAGAGCGATAAACGGGCCGACGAACGCAAAGAACAAGACAAAACAACAACAAAAAAAAACAAAATTAAAAAAAAAACTTTTAAAAAAAAATTGAAAATAAAAATTGATAAAAAATATAAATGAAATGAGTTTTGTATTCCCTTTGAGTGTGTACCTTGACAAAAGCTGCATGATCTAGTAGCACAGTAGCAGCATTGCATTTGTGGCAGTTACAGGTCACACGCGCTGCCACGAACGACAAATAAAATGCAATTATTTATTGAAGAAAAAGTCATTGGGTTTCGTATTTTACACAATCTTAAGACTTACATCATTCATTTTTGCCTTTCAACAGCAGAAAACACACCACATCGCATCCTTGCTGGAATCGCTATTCAAAGCCATACACAAGCTGCTTGCTATGTAAATATTTAGTACACTAGATGGCGCCACTATTAAAATTTAGCACATCAGATCGATATATTTTTCTTACATTTGATGTATTTGCGTTGACAAAAGCTATTTGCTATGACAAAAACAAACAGCAACGTTGCAATTGAAGTGAAAACATTTGGTAATTTGGTTTTGTTTTTGTTTTTCAGAATGTTTTATTGCTTATAGATATGAAAAAAATATCGCTTACAAATTAATGTTGTACTATACAGTAGAATAATTAGGTATACATATTAATTAACTGGTGAGATTTTGCGAGAATCGCATTTACAGACTACATCCTTCTTATATATTTATTTTTTTACGACAAACGTAGATTACGTATACACGGCGTTGTACAGCTAAAAGCCCAATAACTTAAAAGTACTTAAAATACTTGCTGCGAAAAAAAATGAGATAACTTAAATACAAAAGCTAAGTGTGAGAAACAGGATGAAAGTATTCACAGATAAGCTGCCGCTGCGCATTAAAGAAGTAAAGCAAGAAAGAGAAATGAGAAGGAAAAGTCCGAATCTAAATAGTAGTCGTTTCGGGAACTAGACTCGCACGCGTTCAACGCAACAATCGATTAGTGTTCGATGACATGCTATCGATGCGATGCCTAAGCCGCCATCTTGGCGGTAAAAGCGGCTAGCTGCGCCTTCAGCGCATCAATCTGGCACAACAGCTCGATATTCTGGCGCTCGAGATACGCGGCCCGAATGGCGATCTCGTCCTCCTTGATGCGGCGACGATCGCGCGACTTTTTGGCAGCCGCATTGTTCTTGCGCCGCCGCTCATAGTAGGCCGCATCCTTTACCTGCTGCCCGCCGATGGAGGCGGCATCTGTGGCTCCGCCGGCGCGCGCTGCACCCTTCTCAAAGTTGCCCGCATGCGAATCACAATCGCTGGACTCCTCGGCGGCGGCACGATCCTCGCTCTCGCTGTTGTTGTTCGAGGAGCTGCCCTCGTTGACGCTGCCGCTGCGCGAATTGGTGCGTCGCATTTTCGGATTGGTCACCGTGCGCGAGCCGCCGTTCGAGCTGCGGATCTGCTCCAGGACGCGCTTGCGATACTCCGTGTAGCGCTCGACGCGCGGATTATCCAGCAGCACATCGGTGGCGGCAAAGTTGGCAGCAATTACCAAAGGATCACGCGGAAATGCCTTGAAAGGACGCGTACTCTTAATGGCATCGGCGGCTGAAGGTGTTGCCGCCGCTGCTGCTGCTGCCGTGCGGCTGGTGGGCGTGGTGCTGTGGCCTGCTGTGGCTGTTGTTGTCGCCGTCGGCGCTGCTGCTGCTGTTGTTGTTGGTGGTGGCGACTGTGGCGCCTCCAGCACATCGATTTGCATGGTGCTGGCATTGCTGGCCGGTCGCGATGCGGTAACAGCAGCAGCGGCAGCTGCAGCAGCAAAACTCTGCAACAAGCTGGCCGTGTTGCTGCTGTTGTTGCTAATATTGCTGCTGCTGCCTTTGCTGATCGCTGTATGCTCCTGCTTGATGTTGGCGCCGTAGTAAAGTGCTGGATATAGCGAAGCCAATTGCTGCTGCTGCTGCTGTTGCTGTTGCTGCTGCTGTTGTGCGACTGCTGCTGCTGCTGCCTGTGCGGAGTACAGCAGATTGCTGGGAATTGCTGCCGTTGGCGATGCGGCTGGTGAGCCGCTGCCATAACTGTAATTGGTCTGATAGGGCGAGGGCGTCTTGCGTGGCGTCTCCACGCTGTCACAGCGACGCGACAAATCCAGCACCTCGGCGGCAACAGCAATGGGTTGCTGCTGCTGCTGTTGCTGTTGCTGACTGAGCTGGCCGAGCAACTGTTGCTGATAGGCATAGGCAGCATACAAGTCCATTTTGGGCAACATTTGTTGCTGCTGCTGCTGTTGGTGTTGCTGCTGCTGTTGATGATGTTGGTGTTGCTGCAGTTGATGCTGCTGCTGCAATTGGCTGTGCGGCAACTGATATTGCTGATGGTGATGATGATGATGATGATGTAGCAGTGGCTTGCGATCTACACAGAGAAAGAGAGAGAGGAGGACGAGCGAGAGTTAGTCAAAGGCGTTCTCAATATTTCGAAGGGGGCGCGGCTTAACTTACCAGTTTTCAGATCAAAGAACTGCCCGCTCATGAGTTTCTCGTGCATCAACATGTTGCTGGCGTGCTGCTTGCTGTTAATCCAAAGTGTTGCTCAAAATATATGCTGACTGGCTGATTGACTGGCTGACTGACTGACTGACACGAGTTGTTGTCGCTGACGTTGTCGAACGTTAACTGATTTCAACAGCACATTTCGGCCGCCTTTTATACGCCGACGCAGCCGTCGCGACGCTCGCTTCATTCATTTACCGTTGCACTCGTCGCACAAACACACAAACACACACACAGACAAACGCACAAAAGCAATGGCGGCGGCGTTGGCAGGTAGCCAGTGGCAAACGGCAAAGGGGTGAGTCGCACACACACACACACACACTCACACTCCGACTCTCTCCCTCTCTCTCACTCGCTCACTCTTTGCGCATCAAAGGGTTTTACGAGGGTTGTTGAGGTTTGCCAACGTTCTCGGCACCATCGCTTGACCCTTTCCCTTTCCCTTACTCCCATTCCCATTCCCATTTTCATATTTCTTCTATCTTTTTTGTGCTTTCTTTTTTGCATTAGTCTTATGCATTTTTCGCGAAATTTGTTGTTAGTTGTGGCATTGTTTACCATTTTTATTCTGGTACATTTCACGTTTTAACAACTTTTATTCTCTTATTTTTTTTTGGGAAAAGGTTGAGATTCTTGGATTTTTTGGTCGGAAATAAGTCATGTCAATATTGGTTGTTTTTAGAGCTAGTTTATGTGGAAGTGTCGGTTTTTTTTTTATTAGAATGGATTAGATCGCGTTTGCTTTGGCAGTGCTCTGAGCTGGGTAATTATTAAACCAGGCCAGGATTTAGTTTTTCTTAGATATCACTTAAGATCGATTTACCTCGTCTGTGTATTGGATATATCGGAAATTGGAGCGATTCACTTGAAGTTCTGGACAAATATTATATGCAAGCTGTTATTTCCGAGAATTTGTATAATTATAGTAAATACATCGAAAAATCACAGAAATAATGACTGAAAATGTTTAAAGAGCTTATGCATTCAAAAATATTAGCATATACCATATAACATAAGAATGTTTCAACTTAGAGAATATTATGAAGAATTTTAGCTTTGTTTCCAGGTTAAAACATATTTATCTATAGCAAGAACTTAAAGTCCCAAAAATGTTTTAGATAAGTTGAATTGCATAAATGTTCTTGTATTCTGGATTGTATCAAATGATGATCAAATGAACTGTAAATAATAGTTACAACTTTTAGAAACCACAAAGAGTTGCGATTGTTTGAAAAAGATTCTAAAAACAAATGAAACAAAAGTTCAGCGATTAATGTTTAGTTAACAATGATTGGCCAATAAAATCTGAAATAACATAGCTTAAATAGTAAATAGTTGTGTTTTCAGGTAGGAGACTAAATAGATGCCTTTTGGTTTTTGCTTAAAATCTGAAATCACAAATATGAGTTAAGGCATTAAGCATTGATACAAATTAGCGGGAAAAAACTTGTGCTAGCTGAAAGTGGAGCATACCAAAAATCGTATTTTAGAATGTTTTTTTTTCGCATTTGCAATTACCATGAAATAAATCTTTTTTAGCTCTTGTGATTTCAACAACTATCAATTGTGTTCCAAACTAAAAGTAAAATAAAACTAAATACTAAAATTGTGAAATTTTTGGAGACGCGATATTACGACTAGTTCTAGAAACAATTAGGGCAAATCATTTTGCTAAGTTGGACATCAGAAACAGCAGGGAGTTACAGCTAGAAATAGGCATGCAGCATGCATATAGGGAGTGAGAGAGAGAGAAAGATTGATATGGATGGCAAGAGGAAGAGCTAAGAGATAGAGATAGGGTGCTGAGGCCAAGGGTTACGAATAGTTAAATCCGTTTGTTTTGCGCTTTTGTCTGCGAAATCCATTTGCTGACCAGCCCAGGCTCATGTGTGTGTGTGTGTGTGTGTGTGTGTGTGTGTGTGGGTGTGTTGTGCGAATTTTGTGCACATCTTACACAAATGATTGTGCGTGACAAATTACGAAAATTAGGTTGGCGAGCCTTTTCGCGTGCGTTAGCGCATATCCTTTTAACCAGGCTGCCATTCGATCCTGCTGCGGTGCAAAAAGCCTTCCTGGAAGCAAGGCCAAGGTCCAAGAGGGTTTTAGCCAGCTTCGCAGCGTCTCTCGGGTTTTTAATTCATGCCGCCAAACAAGTGACCCGATGTTGACTTACTTACTTGCACAGTCGAAGGCGCATCCTGCGCTCTCCCATCCTTGAGCGTGGGATCGCCACAGTGCGCCTAAGCCTTTGTTTAACTTTACTTAACTGTTTGCCCCGTAACGGGGTCCTCGAGCGCTTGAGTTTGGGATTAAGGACATCAAAATATACACAATGTCGCGACAAGCGGAAGTGGCCAGCCTCAAGTGTGTATGTTGAAAGGATCAGCAGCAAAAATACAACAACAACTAACAACTAATAGAAATATCGAAATTATGAAATCTGTTTCAATCGACAATCGGAAAATATTGCAGCATGCCTACAAGATCCTTTTCGAAATATATTATGCTCTTATTTTAAGTTATTAAATCAAAACTGCTATTATCCTGAAATAAACTTGAATAATCGCAATATTTTCAACTCTAGAATGTCTTACACATATGTTTAAGTACGAAAATGCTCTAATGACTATTAGCATATTTATGTTATATTAGCAGTATATTCTAAAATATAGAATATACCTATTTAGTAATTGTGAAAAGAATATTAAAATCAATGTATTTGTTTATTATATGTATTTATGTACTATTTATATTCTGCCTGTACTTGAGTGAATATATACACATTAAAATTAATCAAATATATTATCATTTGCATTTCCAAATATAATTTTATATGAATATAATAAATATAAAAAATAATATACCAAATTTACTGAAACTAGACTTTAAAATGTATAAGTTGTTTGGATACAAATATACATATATATATATATATATATATATATCGTTCTAATCATAATCAAACAGTATCTATTAGCAATTGCTGTAACTGAACTTAAACATCATTTGGCATATAGCTAAATATATAGCAAATTACATTGCAATACTAAAACATTTCGATTATTGGGTAACAACTGTATATGCATATATAAATATGATAACTATTCACTGTCTACCCTCGATCTTGACTCATTCACACATTTTTTAGTTGTCCATTGAAAACCGAATCGCAAAGGCAGAAAAACAAGCCCGAAATTCGCACATTTCGCTCCATTATAATCTCTAAAAAACCACGAGCTTATGCTAATCCAACGCTAATCCAACCGTAAAAATTGTGGATTAAACTAAAAACGCAGCACCCACACACACACACACACACACACACACACCTACACACACCCATTGAGTTGGCCATTTACCTGACTGGCCATAAAAAGTCGCGTCCGCCGCTGCCAAAAAGAGTTGCCAATTTCGCAGTAAAGACCAGATTCAGCGAAAAAGCCAAAACCAACAAAACTAAAAAATAATAATAAATGAAAACAGATGCCATAAAGCAAAGGACCGTGCTGTTAATAATATAATGAGCTGGCCGCCGCTTTTTTCGCCGCGACAACAAAGATGCAATATTTGTGCAATCCTTTACCCGGCGCGTCCTTGAGTGTGTTTTTTATGCCAGCCTAGGCAGAACAACAACAAAAAAGCAGGGTCCTGCAGGTAGGGCGCTACGAACGGGTTGCTATACATATTTCGCTAAGCATTAGCCTCTATTGCCCAAAAAAAAAACACACACACACAAAAAACAGAACTTCGTGTTTTTTGTTTTATTGCATAATGGACGCTTCGGCGGAAAACAGGCGCAGGTCAAAATGATGGAAGCGCATAAATGCACATATAGTACTATATGTATATGTCCTCTATTTTTTGTGAGCATATCGTAAAACGTGTAACGTGTAACGTGTTACGGTACTGCTGCTCCTGCTCCTGCTCCTGCCTGCTGCCTGCCAAAGCAAAGGGTTCCTTTCATTGTGAATTTTTATAATTTCACCCAAAAAAGCAGCAGCCAAAAAAGGGACACAAAGAAAATCAGCGACTAATTGACTAAAAGGGGTTTTTGGTTATTTCGGTTATTTCGGCTATTTGGCTATTTGGTTATTTGGTTATTGGTGCTATTCGTAGTCCTTTCGCTTGCAAAGTTCGCAGAATTCGCTTTAACTCCTTGGCTTTTGTCATTGGCATTTTGCCTTAATAGTTTGTCAATCTTTTATTAGGCCTAAGTCGTCGCAAATGGGTTGACTTTCTTCTGGATGGTAGCTACATATATCATCTCATCAGCCCTACCTGCAGTGGTAACCGCTTGTCAATTGTCCAAAGTGTGAGCAGTACTGGAACCATTTTCCGAGCTCGATAAAATAGTTTGATAAGATTACACAAGATGGATTTTGTTTGTTTTTCACTTGTGAATTACAGTTTTCACAATGAGAAATCAATCGGTTATTTCTTTATTTAATGTTCACAACTTTAAAATTGTATTTAATAAAATGTATTTGTAGTAAAATTCAAAAAAAAGTTTGACAATTAAGTTTGTGTTTATTTACAATTAATACTATCTGGGTGTATTACATTGCAAAATTGTTAACATATTTGTGTCAAGAGAAAATCAGAAAAACAATAAATAAAGTTTAGTTTCTTTCATATTTTGATTTGTATACAGGAGATGTATTATAGGAATTCTCGATCCAAAGATTGTAAATTTAATAAAGGACATTTTTGACTAAAAAATATGTATAATATATAAATATATAAAATATAAAAATAATATATAAATTTCTATGTTATATATCTGAGTATATCAAATATAAGTACTATAAACTTTATGTATAATATCTATACATCTATATTTATATACAAATATCAATATGTACATCTATATACACATATCTCCGTCAATTACATTAGACAGATGGTAAATTTGTGCAAGCGTAAATAGAAATGTTCTAAAAAGTTGCCCATGTGCGCTCAAGGATTTAACAATGATTGTGAATACTGGTCTGATATTTAGTTGTGTTTTGGTTCGATAAGCCTATCAAGCCATTCAGCTGAAGTGCACAGCTTCCACAGGCTAATGAGGAAGTAGTTAGAAGATGTACATAGATGCAAAAAGGAAGCGGGGTACAGGTGCCGCTAATGTTGTCTAGTGTCTAGGAAGTGGCCAA
Source organism: Drosophila flavopinicola (assembly GCA_035042425.1). Lineage (NCBI taxonomy): Eukaryota > Metazoa > Arthropoda > Insecta > Diptera > Drosophilidae > Drosophila > Drosophila flavopinicola. The sequence goes on along the minus strand of JAWNLL010000187.1, from coordinate 516,996 downwards.
GGATTAAACGTGTGCCGTTTGAAAGAGGCAACAAAAGCGCTGCTGTTGTCCTTGTTATCCTTGTTATCCTTGCTGTTGTTGTTGTGGCAAAAGACTAACCGGCCCGAATGCTAGACAACTTTTGAGATACTTATGCAGCCGTTCACTTGTTTGTTTTCATATGCAAAATGCACAAACAGACAGAGACACTTGCCATAGACAGCAGAGGGATGAAAGAGAGAGACGGAGAGTGAGAGCGAGAGAGGGAGAGAGAAGACACTTCCGTCACGGAAGTATGTAAAAATGGCAAAAAGGAATGAGCATTAGACAAAACAAAACAATAACAAGACACAACGGCGCAAAAAGAAAAGACTAAAAAGACACAAGTTAAGTAGGGTAGCTGGGTAGTTGGGTATGCGGCGTTAGCTTCCGTTTTGGTCAAGATATCCTTTAGGTAATTGTTATCCTATACTTGCATATTTGCCATCTATTATGGCCTTATGCATACTTAATCCCCCGCCAGCCAACTGCTGCTCAATTATGGCAGTTTTTAATTGACACAGACTCGAGTGCTCAGTTCAGTTCAGTTCCGTTGAGTTCAGTTCATTCATGTGGATCCAGTGAAGCGCACAATTCCCAAATAACCATATCTGGCCCTATAGATCTGGCCTAATAGTCAGCGGCTCAAGTATTGCATTACAATGCCAATTACTGAGGTTTTTGATTACTCTAGAAAAATGTCATTTGTGGGGCAGCCGCAAACTAATTGTCTGGTTGGATTTCGGGTCTAGACATCGATATGATAATCCAGCGTCTCAGAAATCTTTGAGTTTTCAATCACAAGTTGGTTTTTCTTTTATTATAAAAACAATATAAAGCTATTCTGCAACATAGCTTATTAATTTATGAACAATTCTTTTCTTACAGCAAGTCTTATTTATAAATTACTGAACAATTCACAATTTAAATTTTATTGATTTCCTTGGACCAATGTTTTTGGATCCGAAATTGCTTACTTTTGTATTTGTATACCATTTTGCCAACTATAAATTAAATTAATTTAATTTCTTAATCATCAACATCCTAATTAATCAATAAAAACAAGTGGAGAAGGATTATCTTCGGCGTGCCGAAGATTTTATACTCTTTTCGAACCTATAGGCAATTTTCACTCTGCCAACTGCACCACTGAAATTTCATAAGCTGTACAAAATCGTTTTGTCGCGTAAAATTTTTTTTTGTTCTAAGAATATTTAATTCATTGCCAGCATTGCATAGCAGCTATAAGATATAGTGATCCGATCCGGCCGGCTCCAACCAATGTAATGTCTCTTTGAATAATAAGTATCTGTGCAAAGTTGTATCGCGATAGCTTTAAAAACATGGGATATATGGCCAAAACCGACTTCGAGTTGTATGGCAGCTATAAGATATAGTGGTCCGATCCTTCCGGTTCCGACCAATGTGCTGTCCCTTTGAATTATAAGTCTTTGTGCAAAATTTTATAGCGATAGCTCAAAAACTGAGGGACTAGTTTGCATACATACAGACAGACAGACAGACGGACATGGCTAGATCAATTTGTCTTGTCATTGTAAGCATACTGGCAGTAACTTTTGGGGTCTCCGACGCTTCCTTTTATGCGTTACAAACTTCAGCACAAACTTAATATACTATTTTCTTCGAAAAGAGTATAATAATAATGACCCTCATGTATAGAAAATATATTCTGCAAATCATATTTTAAAAATTTAATTTTTTGTTTTCCGAACTTTTGTGATAATATTTCTAGGCAATTCTTCTAATATAATATAAAATACCCGGCCATAATGATCTCAGTTCTTATAGTTCCTAAAGTCAGTTACTAGTCATATACTATAGAAATATTCGGCTTATATATTTTTGTATAAATAATTAAATATTTCTTACTCATATTAAAAATATTATATCTTTGCAATATTCAAGTAAACTATGAAACATATTGCCAACATTTTCAAAAAATCACAGTAAAATATCCAACTATTTTAATTATGTGTTTTCTTATGCTTTAGATCCCAAATACTGCATAATATTTGAGTCACAAACAATCACACAATCAAAGACAAGTTTCGAGCTAACAAAAGCAATCCAAACAAAGTTGCCAGAACAATGGAAGCTAATCATAATTTGAGGTATTTGAGTAAATATTTTTCAAATTGCATTGATAGCAAAAAAGAGTTGAACTGAACTAGGTGATAGCAAAAGTTCAATTGTTTGTTGACATGCGATTAAACGAGCTGCATTCATAATGATGTTGTGATGATGATGATGACGATGACGATGACGATGACGATGATGATTATGATGGATGCCTGAGGGCCACCCGAGAGATGGTCGTGATCGCAGTCAAATCGCAGTGTACAAAAGCCTCAATAGCTAGAGTATTATTTAAATGGGCACAGCTAACTAGCTACTTCCTTACGCCAGGCGCATTGTAAGCGTTCTTGTTTGGCTAACGGTGACGCCTCGGGAACAAGGAACAAGGAACAAGGACCAAGGACCAAGGACGCTGCGTAGGAGTAGCAGTTTGTGTGTGTCAACGCCCATTCGCACAGAAATCGCTGGAAACGATGCACAAATGCACAAAGAAATGCAACATTTCATGGTGCATCAAAGACATAGTCAAAGTCAAAGACGGCCAAACTCAGCGAAGCGGGTGAGTTGCGTTTAGACGACTGTCGAGTGCACTACACTCACGATAGAATATATATATGTGTGTATGCTTTCAGTTTTAATAGGCATAAGGCATAGCTGGATGTGTAAAAACTGTTTAAACAATTGTTCAATTCAAACAAAACCACAAATAAAATCAATAATAGAAAAATTAAGATTTAACTTCAGTAACATTTATATTTGGCAAGGTTTTTAGAAATCCAAAGAATATATTACTGCTCTAAACCAACAAAAAATAATTACGTAAGGCAAATGATAAAAACTTCAGAAATCGTATGTTTGAGCGATTAGAATAAGATAAATATTTCTATAATTTACATATTATGTAAATTATGATGTACATATACAAGAACACTAAGAAATAGAGAGTTAACTCTAAACTAAACTTGGAAAATATTTAAAATTGTATTATACAATGATAAGATTAATAATGATTAGTTAAGATTAAACATTTAACACTAGCGAACAAAATGCATATTTTGCTATTAACAAAATTTAAAAACTGTAAGCTGTGATTTATAAACTTATAACTCATTTAGAATAGATATTTATTTATATAATATATTAAGAAAGCAACTATTTTTTTAAATGTATGAAAATTACTAAAATACAGAAAGAAGAAAAATATTTATAAATATGTGTATTCTGAGTTCAACAATATATGTTAATATTAATTGACTCAACTCTTAACTCCACACTTCCATATAAACTCTACTGTGCTGAGCTGCATATCAGGGCCAAAGTGACGCACTTTGTAGGGCATTTTCCGTTGGATTTGTAGCTTGAGCAAACGTTAATTTTGCATGCATCATTCGTTTTGATGAACTGTCAACGTTTAGGGGCATTGTCTGTCGCCAAATGTGTGAGAACCGAGAACACAGATAGTGACTGCCAAAGAGAGCGAGAGAGAGAGAGCGAGAGAGAGAGAGAGAGTAAGAAAGACAGTAGTGTGGGATCGAGCGGGTCTAGGGTTAGGGTACAGTTATGCAGCGATATACATAGATATACTGCATTGCAATTGCAACTGTAACTTCAAATCAAATGTGAAATATTTCTAATAACTCAGCACAGGACAGACGCATGTCAGTGTCAGTTATATTCGCTGCCATCCCCATTTCTAATACCCTTTGCCGCAGCTCACTTAATTTTATGCATTTTGCCGTTGATTAGCTGCCAGCAGCCATTGTCAAGCGGCATAAACCGTTAGCGTGGATGAGCAGTAGATAGAAGCGCTACACTCAGAACAATTAATGTCCTACAACTTTGAAAAAAACACCATACAAACATTAATATTTCCAAATTACAAGATACATCTTTCGAAATCTTTTCAAGACAATTGCTAAATTATTTATTTTTATTTTAAAAATTAGAAATACAACTCTGGAGTCTAGAGTGGACTGTAGAACATTAATATTTGAATGCATTTCAATGAAATTTAGCAAATGTACTATTTTTATTTTTAAGAATATTTGTTTTAGCAAACAACAAATTTTTAAATTTCATATTGGAGTGTTTCTAAGTAGTAAAATTAAATAAAATATTTTTGATCTGCTTTATCTAGCTTTAAGCAATAAATTTCGTATATTAAGAAATTATTTATGGTTTTCGTGGCGATTTTGAGTTTTTAAGTATTTTTCTAAGAATGATGACATTTTATATTTTGGACTGTAATTCAAAAATCTGAACTAAAAATAAAATTTGATTTGTAAGACCTTTAATTAATGTAAAACTAGATTAAGTTGCCACAAAAGGGAACAAAAAGCTCGTTAAATAATATAGATATAAAAAAGAAAAAAGCACCTTTAATATTTCAATGCATTTTATAAATAAATAACAATTTAAAATGATTTTTTAGGATTGCTGCATTAAATGAAAATAATTTATGTATAGAGTACTTTTCCAAATTCTGGCTCATCAAATATTTTCCGAGTGTAGTCGCTTGACAGACTGTGCGTGAGTTAATCAAAGCAAAGGCCCACATAAAAAGAGTTATTGAGTCGTCGTTTGTGGTGTGGCGAAATCCAAACGGAATACGTATATGGTCCATCCAAACGGTCCATCTATCAAGCGGTTCGGCAAAACCTTTAACACCTTTTCTCAGCGCATTGTTGTCAGCGCAAAGCCGCCTACAAAACCCCGTTACAAAAAGGAGTTGGAGTGGGAGTCTATGTACGTATGTGAGTGCCTCTTTGTTGGCCCAAACACACAATTGATGTGTGTGAGAGAGAGGTGGAGAGAGAGAGAGAGAGAGAGAGAGTCAGCGGTTAACCGTGCGACATTGCGAGCCTTTTGCTACTTTAGAGTCCTTTTTTCTTTTTTTTTTGGTAATTGTGTCAATTGTCAATTCGCACGATCTTCAACTTATGGTCGATTCTGCAAGCGGAAGCAGCACACGATAGAATCATGAAAAGGTGGCAGAAGACGTTAAGTCCGGGTTTACCGTTCACCGTTCACCGTTCAGCGTTTACTGTTCCGCATAACTCTTTTTGGCCATCTTTCTGACTGACTCTTGGCCAGCGTCGTAATATGAGCATTTAACCCTCGAAAGCCGCTTGCCCTCTTTTGTCCGCTGAGAGTTCCGAGTTCCGTTTGCGCATCGTCTTCTATTTTCCTTTTTCCTTATATTTTTTCACATGAAACTAAAAACGGGGCTAGCGTCTGTAACTGAAATCCATCAGATTAAATGGTCTTTAAGCGGTTTAAGCCTTTTGTCACTCGAGTTTTGTAGGTGGCAAAATGTGCGTCAGTATCAAAACAACTGTTCACCATTGTTCACAAAAACTCTTTGCAAAAATTATGAAAAAACTATATACATATATATATGTATATGTGTATGTGTGTATATGGAAAATCAAATATCATTTGATAATATTTCATGTTCTTCGCTCTCTGTTCGTGGAAGTCCAATGCAAATATTTGGCCAAAGTTTTAGACCCGAAACAACAACAACAACAACAACACAAGACACTAGGCTCTATGCACGACTTTCGACTGTGTGGATAAGTTAATCTCGCACAATATTACGTGAAAGTGCCGTATAATCTGTGCACAAGTGCAACAATACAAATCTGTCTTAGTCCCCGACTTAGGCATCTTTTTAAGCCCCCAACCCGTCTCTCTCGCTCTCTCCCGCGATTAAGCTGACAAAATGGCCGCCCTGACTTCAGCGTCAGAGAGCCAAACACAAAGCTGAGCCTCAAATTGCTGCATACAGCTATCGCATTGCGCATGTATTGGTGAGCTTTCGCTTCAGCAGCAGCTGCAGCGATCGCATGAGCTTTTCCCCATAAGCATGCGTCGCATTCATGTGAAAGCTTCAAGTCCATTGCATATGTGTGTGTATGTACAGTTTGTTTACTCAATTGCAGCTGAAGCAAATGCAAATTTGCCGGTTGGTAATAATCTGTGTAAGTCAATATTCCCTTGACATTGAGATGCGCTTCTATAGTTGTGAGAGATCATAGTTTGCATATACCATAAATAGTTTGAAATCAAGAAATATTGTTTGTTTTTTAAACAGCAGATATGTAAATATACGAAATGAATTTCTGAAAAGCATAAAAATTGACTTCCATTGAAAATCTGAAGATATTATTGCTTTTTATTTGATCATCAAGATCTAAGCCTAAATGTCATGTTAATCTAGGATTAATGAATAACAATTTATTGGATAAAGGTATAGTTATTTGATGCAATCAATGAAATGTTTTAGGTATTTGTTCAGAAATACTTATAACTTCTTAGTTGAAAACACACATTTTTTTTAAATTTTGTAAGCCAATCTTTATAAAACAAAAAATATTAACATATGTTATCCTATCAAATTAATAAAAAACAAGTGTGGAAGGATTATCTTCGGCGTGCCGAAGATTTTATACTCTTTTCGAACCTATAGGCAGTTTTCACTCTGCCAACTGCACCAGTGAAATTTCATAAGCTGTAAAACATCGTTTTGTCGCGTTAAATTTTTTTTTTGTTCTAAAAATATTTTATTCATTGCCAGTTGTATAACAGCTATAAGATATAGTGATCCGATCCAGCCGGCTCCAACCAATGTGATGTCTCTTTGAATAATAAGTATCAGTGCAAAGTTTCATTGCGATAGATTAAAAAACATGGGATATATGGCCAAAACCGACTTCGAGTTGTATGGCAGCTATAAGATATAGTGATCCGATCCGGCCGGCTCCAATTAATAAGATGTCTCTTTATATAATAAGTATCTGTGCAAAGTTTCATCGCGATAGATTAAAAAACATGGGATATATGGCCAAAACCGACTTCGAGTTGTATGGCAGCTATAAGATATAGTGGTCCGATCTGGCCGGCTCCGACCAATGTTCTGTCCCCTGGAATAATAAGTGTCTGTGCAAAGTTTTATCACGATAGCTCAAAAACTGAGGGACTAGTTTGCATACATACAGACAGACAGACAGACAGACAGACAGACAGACAGACAGACAGACAGACAGACAGACAGACAGACAGACAGACAGACGGACATGGCTAGATCAATTTGTATTGTCATTCTAAGCATACTGGCAGTAACTTTTGGGGGTCTCCGACGCTTCCTTCTATGCGTTACAAACTTCAGGACAAACTTAATATACTATTTTCTTCGAAAAGAGTATAAAAATGTTCAAAATTGGTTCCCGAATTACCCAAATAGATAAATTAACTTATTTCATTTATTTATTATCATACATCAATTGCAAACTTTTTTCTAAAACTGAAAATTCGCGTTTACGTTTAGCATAATATATCATAATAGTATGATTGTTTCAATGCTTATAAGTATTATATAATAAGTGCATAAGACTTGCGTATAAGTCTAAAATAACTATAGGTTTGCATATAAAAAACTAAGATAAATCTAAAACTCTTAAGGTTAATACTAAATACTGAGTTCTTCATACTCCAACAGCAGCATTTCCCTAACAAAAACTCAACTTTGGTGTATCTAATGGAAAACTGTTAGCTGCGCCATGTTGCAAGATATTGAGGCGACTCCATTTGCCCAAGAGAAAGAAGCATAGACTGAGAAAATCGTTGCGCCATTTTGCGCAGCGACTGCAACGAAAGTTGATCGTAAATGGAATATCGTAAGGCCGGCAGTCGCAATCAAATGAAATTGTGAGCCAATCAGCAGCGTGGTTGCAACCAACCACAACCACAGCCACAATAACAACACAAGCAGCAGCAGCATCAGCAACCACTTTAACTTCATTTTGTGCATTAAATGCGAAAACCGAAAACCGAAAACGAGTTTCAGCTGGAACTTCATTAAAGATGCGAACGAGAGGGGGCGGGGAGGTGGCGACTTAGGGAAAATGTGACAGCTGTGCCAGATGACCCTCAGTGTGGGTGTAACTCCCTCTCCCTCTCTCTCTCTCCCTCTCTCTCTCTCTCTCTCACTTTCTCTTTAGTCTGCACTAGTGGGGGGGGCATTTAATAAATAAATAGACAGCGACAGCGTCAACGCATCTGAACGCTGGCATTTTCATTATTATTACACTCAGAAAAAAATTGTAAGAAAATTGCCTTATTTATTAAAATTGTCATTCTTTTTGTATCTAAAAACAGATTCATAATTTCCACACTTTTTAAAAAGCAAACTTATATAAATCACATTAATTTCAGGCTTAAAGGTATATTTTTCTGAATTCATAAAATTATTTGTGAATTCATAAAAATGTGTGGCAAAATATTGTTTAAATTTAGGGAGCACTTTCTTTAAATAGCTAACTTAAATAAAACACCTAATTCCAGGCTTAAAGATATTTTTATCTGAATTTAAAAAAAAAATGCTTTATTTAAAAACAGATTTGATTTACTAATTTGTAGAAATAAGTTTGTAAAATAGTAGAAATAACTAAGATATTTTTGAAACTCGTTTTTTCTTTTGAATCCTAAGCTAAAAAGAATATAAATTTAATGAAGCATAATCTCAACAACTTAGAACATTTAGAAAACACTTTTTTTAAATGCCAAACATCTATAAAACACATAAGTTCCAGGCTTATAGGCAATGTATATTATTAAAATTTAGGAATTAAAAAAAAAAATGTTCACTGCACCTAATGTACCAAATATGTTTGTAAAATAATTAAAGTATTTCTGAACATTAGAATTAAATGAGACTGTCGCTATTTATCGAATATTAAAGGTATGCTTTTCAACTTTTCTAAAAATGTGAAATATTTCTAAAAAGAAATCAATTAGACAATTGTTTAGAACTGTCGGTCTTACTGTAAGAAAATGTATTAAGTAATTTTAGATGTGTTTTTGTAGTATATTTATTGAAGTGTAGCGCAGACGACCCAGAGCCCAGCTCCGACCCAGTTGCCCAAAACCCCGAAACGACTAGCAACGAGAGAAAATAAAAAGCCGAAAGCGAAAAGAAAGGAAAAGGGTTGCTGCTGTTGCTTAATGATAACAAACCGGATGGCCATGTCACGATTAGAAGGGGCGCAATGCTGACCGCTGTTTTGGTCACTTTTGGCAATCTCCCAACAATTGTTGTCAATTCCCTGCAACCCCTTCCTGCATCCCAACGCGCATGCATTAAGCCCGCAGAGGAGTAGTTTCACGGAGTGGGAGTTGGGCTTGAACTCCTTCTTCATCAGCGTTCGGGTTGACCTTTTGTTTTGTCTGCTTGCGGACACTGTGCAAACGCATTCATCAATTTGACGCGTTGACACATTTATAGCGCAGACATCCATTGAATTAGTTGGCACGAAATTGGGTTGCCTCCCCCACAACCCTCAACCCCCAGCCCTCAGCCCTTAGCCCTCAGCCCCCAATCCCAAAACCACAGGCGGGATAAGCTGCCGCAGGACTTTGCCCAATCGATTTGGTGCGCAGACATGTCTGCTGTGTGATGCAGGATACAAGATACAGGAGCGGAATGGGCACTCGAATTACTGTACAATATGTATATGGAATATTTGTTGTAATTTATTTTAAAAAAAATTTCAAAAGTTTAGTTAAAGTTTCATTTTCATTTTAGAAGCTATAACGATTCGCTATCTTTTCGGTCTAGAGGAAATTTACGCAGATTCCATTTAATATGTATAAAAAGCACATTTTTAAACATAAACCTATTAAGATATTTGCATTTTAAGCTAATTTGAATATAAAGTAACAATTAGAATTAAAATTTTACGAGTTTATAGCCTAATACCACAATAGTCATAATTGCATATTTCAAATCAATTATTGTATGCAAACATAAACGTATTAATATTTATTTTAAAAAAATTGGCTTATGTTCAAGTTCAATTTATCATTTTAGAAGTCAAAACAAGTGAAAATTTTTTCGTTTCCGACAAAATTTATCAAGATTTCCTTAATTTAAATACAACTCACTATTTTTAAAAGAATCCTATTTAGAGATTGCGGTTTAAGCTAATTTTTTTTGGAATTTTACTAATTCCACTATCTATACTCATAGCTCACATAATATTCACAATTTCCATTAGTATTAACACTATATTTTACAGTTATTAGCAACTAAATATAAAGTTGTTTGTGTTTTAATAGTCGAGTTGCCTTTCACAAATCTTTTAGTTTTGGAAATACTTAAGACAATTGGGCCGAAAAATTACATATTTGAAATATTTACGTTTTTTTAACGGAAATTATATAATATATTTTGCGTATGATTAGTTGTTATAGTTGCGTATATTTAGTTGTTAAGAACTGTACAGATTTTGTACTTCCATAAATGAATAAGACTTAAAAACCAATAGAACTTGAGGAACAATTGGAAAAGTTGCATAGATTTCATAAAGTTTTTGTAGTTAAACCAAGTGGGAAAGTATTATCTTCGGCGTGCCGAAGATTTCATACTCTTTTCGAACCTTTAGACGATTTTCACTCTGCCAACTGCAGCATTTTCATATGCTGTAAAAATTCGTTTGTCGCATTGCATTTACTTTTTTTCGTTCTAAGAATTGATATCATATGAATTAAAATTTTTCTATTGAAAGATATGGTGATTCGATCCGGCCGGCTCCAACCAATGTGATGTCTCTTTGAATAATAAGTAGCTGTGCAAAGTTTCATCGCGAGAAATTCAAAAACATGGGATATATGGCCAAAACCGACTTTGAGTTGTATGGCAGCTATAAGATATAGTGGTCCGATCCGGCCGCTTCCGACCAATGAGCTGTCCCTTGGAATAATAAGTCTCTATGCAAAGTTTTATCACGATAGCTCAAAAACTGAGGGACTAGTTTGCATACATACAGACAGACAGACAGACAGACAGACGGACATGGCTAGATCAATTTGTTTTGTTTTTCTAAGCATACTGGCAGTAACTTTTGGGGGACCCTAACGCTTCCTTCTATGTGTTACAAACTTCAGCACAAACTGAATATACTATTTTCTTCGAAAAGAGTATAAAAACATTGACTATATATTTGAAAGCAAGTCCAACTTTTTGTCATTTGGCATTTGATTTAATAATATGAAAGATATATGTTTGTAACTATTTGCCGGGAAAAATATATTTATAATGCTCAATATATTAAATGGCTTGTAAAAGTAGATCAGAAATCGATCCGAAAACGTCATTCCGCTTGAAAAAATCATGAATGGTCTCAAAAGTGAAAAATCTTGGTCAATCACAGTCATCTGCGATAGTAAACAAGGACAATGACATGGACATCTTTGGAATATATTTGTCAATAAGCTAGAAACTCGAGTATGGCAAATATTAGAAGATAATCGTTGCGGGGCAGCCGTTTTTTTTTATAATGTGTGCCAAAACAAGTGGAAGTGATGCGGTTGGACGGAGGGACGGACAAATCTATTGGCCGGAGACTGGGCCCGCACTTCCTGCCTTCCATTTCTTGGGCGCATCCTTTTTCGCTTATCTTGCTGTCAGTATCGAGAGCAAATGCATTTGTTGTTTGCCAAATAGAGCACTGAGGCGTATCAGCTGCTTCAAGAAGCAGCAGACAACAATAGCAACAAAAAAGTCTGATGTACATAGAAGAAAAAGAGTTTCAGTTTCGGCGGTTGAAGATATTAGACGATATTGGCACCGCATGGGAAAACGTCTCTTGAACTGGAATCGAACTGTGTCCATTGTGCATTGTGTCCGCATGTCAACATGGATAATTAGTGACGGGGTTTTCCAGCAAAAGGATGTGACAAAAGCGCGACTGTACCGCATCCTCGTCGAATCCTAATGATCATCGGTTCCGGTCCCAGCGTCCAGCTACTCATTGATTGATTAACTTGCATCCCATTTGCATTTGCATTTGCATTTACATTTACATTTACATTTGCCCAACGAAACAAAATCTGTGCGTTTCATGTTGCGTTCGTTGTGTCTGTCTGTCTGTCTGTCTTTCTGTCTTTCTGTCATACGAGGCGCTCAATTAGTGAAATGGTTTGTTAGTAGGGCAAATACTAAACTGAAACTGGGCAAAGGATTTGGGACCACTTGCTGTGGAATTGTTTTTGGGCACACGAGCCACAGACCAGAGACTGTCACTAATTGTTGCCACTCTTTCTGGGAAATGCAAATTACACTCGAACAAAATGTTCGAGCATCAGTTCAAATTTATCATTTATTTATATGGCTTTTTGGTTTTTGTGAAATCAAAGAATTTTTGTTTGTTTTGGTCTTAAAATAACATGACAATTTGTTGTAAAGCTATTTTTGTAATTTGTAACGAAGTCTCTGCGAATACTTATATATATTAACTTATTTCTAACATATTTTTCTCAAAAATCAGTAGATTTACAAACTGTTTAAAAAAAGAGGAAAAAATATAATTTATTTATTATTGTTAAAACAAAAAATAATAAAGTGTTATTAAAAAAAAATCTTTGTTTTAAATTGTATTTTATTTATATACATTTACTTATATTATTATTGTCGACCATTGAATTATAAAACATTTGAAAGCATAAATAATATTTCAAATATTTAAATTGTATTTTATATACATACATTTACTTATTGTCGGCTATTGAATTATAAAATATTTCAAAGTATAAATAACATTTCAAATATTTAAATTGTATTTTATTTATATGCATTTATTTATTGTCGACTATTGAATTATGAAATATTTCAAAGCATAAATAACATTTCAAATATTTTAATATATTTTAATATTTAAGAAATATTTAAGAAATATTACTGCTACAATTATAAAAAATTTAAAAGTTTCAAATTATAAACATATAAAACGACAATTATTTGTATTTTAAATATATAAAAAATCTTTTTCATTCACTGAAAAAAAGCATAGTACAATTTTTGTAAAGCAAATTTGTTCACTGTGTATTTTGGATGATGTATGTTGTGTGTGAGTGTGGCTATTGCACCGATTTGGTTATAGTATATATTATGCTACTCATATGGAGTCGAGACTATGTAAAAAATTGCAGCGCAAGCCGAGCTGTTTGAGGTCCTGTGCTCATTTATGAGAAGGCGGCAAAAACGGCCAACTCATGCTTAAGTGGAATGCAGCTCGGCTTAATGAGGGCCGTGTCCAGTGTGGTCAGCAGCTGACAAACTGGGTCCTTACATGCATATGTGTGTGTGTGTATCCAGCGAAAGGATTCGGGCATTGAATAAACAAATGCCGCACTCACACACACACACAAACACACACACACACACACAGACACACGCAGGACATCCTCATTAATCTCGAGGGGGCGTATTCGATGCCAGCGCACGCGCTGAGTTCGCCTCAATGAAGGCTCTCTGGGATTGGGATTGGGATTGGTAGTGGGTTCTGTTTTCGGTTTACGGTTTTCGGTCACTAATACACAACATATTGCAACTTTATGCAGCAGAAGGGGCAAGCAGTTTTGTGCAAACGGAAAGCAAATACAATATGATATTGACTTGAGCTGTTTTGTTTTTCCAATATGAATGAAACGTCTGGCGATCCCTCTCTCTCTCTCTGCCCAGTTATTAAGTGGGCACGTGTATCTGGCGGACTCACAGGACGATTTGTTTTTCTATGCCCTTTGGAAATTTACGTCCTGCCTGCGCTTGTTTTTCAACATAAATATTCTGTTGTTATTTGCTTAAGCGCAAAATATGCGCTGTCGTCGTCTTCTGCTTCTGCTTCTGCTTCTTCCTCTGCTACTACTTCTTCTTCTTCTTGGGAACCCACACATGCCACACATCCACACAGCAACAGGCGCCAAAGGACCTCTTAAGCCTTTACAGCTGCGCAACGGAAGTGCTTGACCAGAAGAACAATAACAATAGCTATTATTATTATTATTGTTATGCTTAGTTGTACAGCATACATCATACATCATACATACATCATATGCTTGTGTTTCGAATGCGCCTACATTTTGTATGACCTAAGATCCATTCGAGCTGCCCCTTTGATGAAATGTGTGATAAAAAGATAGTTGCTCAAACAAATGAGCATCGACATTTTCAATAGATTTGACAAATTGAATTTATTATTATTCATTTGTAGCTCATTATTTTCAAGTATAGTCAGGCTTACAATTTTTGAGAACGCAAGAATTTTGGTTGTCCTGATTCTCGTCTGTCAATGGAATAATGAATAAATTCTACAGCATTGATTTTTATAAATAGTATATTAAGTTTGTGCTGAAGTTTGTAATGCATAGAACGAAGCGTCGGAGACTCCCAAAAGTTACTGCCAGTATGCTTAGAATGGCAAAACAAATTGATCTGTCTGTCTGTCTGTATGTATGCAAACTAGTCCCTCAGTTTTTGAGCTATCGCGATGAAACTTTGCAAAGAGAATTATTATTCAAAGGGACAGCACATCAGTCGAAACTAGCTGCCATATAGCTGGAAGTCGGTTTTGGCCATATACATAAGCTACCGCCTTCAATTTCTTTGTACACTTGAACATACTAATTACTCATCAATGTTTTGAAAAAACACAATGCCTCTTTTTCAAATTCCTTAAATTTTGTCTAATTTTTTTTTCAAACTTAAAGTAGCCGGAGTGAAAATTGTATAAAGTTTCGAAGAGAGTATAAAATCTTCGAAAATAATCCATCCCAACTTGTTGAAATATACTTAGGCCTCAATTTGCGAGAGCCCAATGATTTTGAGTGATTAAAAGGTGTACAAAACTCAAGCGATTTTCCTAAGGAATAACTTTTTGATAATGATTTAGTTTGTATGTAAACAAATTGTTTTCAATGTGTAAACACCATTGGCTATTAAATAGTATACTATTACAATAAATACGAGATTCGTATATATTATATACTATTTCCAAAACGATAAGTTCATCTTGTAGCACTGGAAATTTGCAAATAAATAATTTGTCGTTAAAAAAGAATACAAATTGTAGAATCCTTTAGTGATAATCATAATCAAGGCTCATTTCAAGTGTAATTACACTAGGATCAGAGTATTTTCTCTGCGTTTGCTACATAGAAAAGAGGATTTCAAGAATTGAGAATTACGTATTCCCAAAAAAACAAATGTCTTTGTATCGCGAAATTTGTATACAAACATAAACATAAGACACGAAGAAGGTATTAAAGAATGAATCTGCTTGATGCATCTAATGCGACCTTCAAATTACTGTTCATGTGATATCAAACGCAATTATTATGCAACTAGGAACAATAAACCAAAAAAGAATAAAAATATCGTGGGTCATTAAAAAAAACCGCGCACCTTTTGTCGGTTTGAACATGTCTTTTGTGTTAGCTGCGGGTTCTGTGGTTCGAAGCTGTTTGCATCATCATAATTGCATTTAAAAGGGAAAGAAAGAAAGAGAGCAAGAGAGAGAGAGAGAGAGAGAGAGAGAGAGAGAGAGAGAGAGAGAGAGAGTCAGGTCAGGAATTTGATGGCCTGCTTTCGGTAGTATCTAGCTGTGGATTAGACTAATTTTTAAATAGAATTTCAAGGTGCTCGGTTCACACGTTTGCTGTGTGGGCGTGTGCGTGCCAGGATTTCACACAGCGACAGGACGCGATGCTCCTCGGGAGAGAGCGAGAGAGAGAGCGAGAGAGCGAATGGCTCGTCAGCATGACGAAAGGTAAATTTTGTAAACAATTGTGCTAATTAAGCCAGCCCAATAAAAATCGGCTCACGGACACACGGCTCAATGCAGTTGGCCAGGCCGGTACCGTACCGACTGTTGGTACGGCCCTGGTGTAGGGGCGAGTTTTGTTGGCCAGGTCGCGCACTTGAACTAAATCCGGTAGCTTAAACGAGTTAAAGGAACTTGAACGGAACTTAATCCCATAAATTTGGGAAAAATGCAATTTTAATCAGGTTAATTCGTGTGTAGCGCGCCTGTTGCATGCTCTCCTTATGGTCCTCGCCACGCAGGTAAGCGAAAGGATTAGGCCACAGACGACGCTGGGATTATGCTATGCGGCACTTTCATGGCCCCGATTATGAATGCGCGCCTGCGACATTTTAATTTAATCTCCGATTACGCACAAGACGACGTGCCCTGGCGGATCAGGGCGCGTACTTAAGATTAGGTGAGCACTTTTGCTCGTATATTGCCAAATACACGCAAAATAAGTTGCCAATTTATTGTTATGCGTTATGCACTGAAAACTATTGCAAAAGTTTCACGTAAATCCGTAGATTATCAGCCGTACCGACTGCCCTACCGGCTCTCTACTGCCAGCAATTCGTTAGCCAATCCCCGTCCTAATTTGTAGGTCAATTGTA
The DNA here is from genome assembly GCA_035042425.1 of Drosophila flavopinicola. Classification (NCBI taxonomy): domain Eukaryota; kingdom Metazoa; phylum Arthropoda; class Insecta; order Diptera; family Drosophilidae; genus Drosophila; species Drosophila flavopinicola. The sequence continues at coordinate 500,627 of JAWNLL010000187.1, read as the reverse complement.
CAATTACTTGAGCAGCCGGTGACATTCAGACATTCAACCAGATCCGTTCCAATAATCAGCTCTACATTTTAAGTCTGCCCAACGCTGATCAAGCCCCCTTAAAGCCTGAACTTTTGTCTGGCATTCGGGCGCGATTCGGCCCAGATCATGGCAGATTATCAGATCAGCAAATTTGGGCTAGCTAACGATCGGCAGTTCAAGCCCCCTTTAAAGTTAGGCTCACTGAATCATTGGGATTATCAGCTGTAAACAGCGATCGCTCACTAAGCAACGATCAAGCCCTCGCGAAGTTATGTTCACTAGATCAATTAGGGCTCGTTCTGGCGATTAGGCTAACTACTAGATTAGACGGAGTATCAAGGCTGAACGGGCAAAGACTGTTTGGGGGCGCGATTTCGCCTTTTTATATGATCCCACAAGAGTTCAAGATAACTTATTAAAGTTATATTCTTCTTATCAGTAAGCTGATCAATTTGATTTCAGATTTCGGGTCCCTACAAATGATAGAGAAAAACCCAGTGACATAGATACTTTATATATTCTATACATTTAACTCATAAGATCAGTAACTTTGACCACTCCCAATATTGTGCTAACCTGGAGAAAAAAAAGTACATTCAATCAACGAAAACATTATGCAAACAAGTAAGAGTGCTCTAGTCGGGAGTGCCCGACTAGGAGATACCCTGAGCCCAGTCCTTACATCCATTCATACTTACCAATCAATGCACATCCATACAAATACACACATACTGCAAGCAGTTTAAGCAGGCTAACTTCTTCGCAAGGCCCCACAAAGGTAAATCTTCTATGAAATTTTCAGGATATTGGATATAAAAGGGGTCATCAAACCAAATTGCAAGGTCATACATTGAAAAATGAGTGTTTCACTTTGGGGAGATGGGGTACAGTATCCAAAAAGTGAAATATTTGTTAGATGTGTATGCTATTCAAGACTATACGTACCAAGTTTTGTGCCTCTAGCTCTTATAACTTTCAAATTATGGCCAAAAAATACTGGTCTGAAATCGAAGTTTATCGATCACTTTTGAACGGGACGAGTTATCGATAAAATGAAACAAACTTGTACTGTCCCGGCACAACGAGAACTTTTATTCCAAATATGAAGTCTCTAGCTCTTATAGTCTATGCGTGTTCATACAGACGGACAGACAGACGGACAGACAGACAGACGGACATGGCTAGATCGACTCGGCTGTTGATACTGATCAAGAATATATATACTTTATACTGTCGGAGATGCTTCCTTATGCCTGTTACATACTTTTGCACAAAACCATAATACCATTTATACCCATTTTTAATGGGTTCAGAGTTTCCTCCCATCATAAAGTACAGAAAATAAACTCCAAATTTTATAGTTATACAATCAAGAATGATCTAAATATGCGGTGAAAGGTTTTCTATAAATAAATTACGAATATCTACTTAAACCATTTCTTAAACTACAGTAAATTATGACCAACTGTCGTAAAAGTTTTCTACAATAAGCAACAAATTGTTTCATATAAATAAAATACGAATTTCAACTTATAAGTAGTAGAACATTTTCTTTCGTTATAGCAGATTTGTTTTTCAACTGTCCAAAACTTATTCCATCTGAAATTAAGAATATTTTTATTCGGATTGTAGCAAATATTTTAACCAACAAAATTTGTTCCCCACTATCGAAACTATTTTATAAATTTTTATCACAGAATTTACTTGAATAATACAAACTTTTATAATTCCAGTTTTGTATGATTTCAAAATTTGTACAATGTGTTATACATATGTTATATATGAAATCATATGAAAATTAAATGATATATATCATATTCTTATGATGCGGGTCCAAAATAGGAATTGTGTGTAAGATGGCAAAGAAAATTTGGACACGTGCTGGGCAAACGTTTGGCATGCGATCAAAACGAGCGATCGGCACGATCCTTAAAATAGAGGATGGAAGAGGTAAAGGATTATGGCGATGAGCAAACACAAATTTCAAATCAAACGATTCGAGGATATGTCAACAATTGATAAAGGTGGCGAATCGCAGAGGATATGCCAGAGGGTTGAAATCACAAAATTCAGCTCGTCGAATTCTCACCTGCCCAATGAACGATTGGAGTGTGCGCTACACGTGGCCAGAGCCCAGAGCAGACACGAAGGACGAAGGATACGCACACCCAGAGAGAGACAGGGAGAGAGAGAGAGAGGTGCAGACAATTGGCAGCACACGATCGTGTCCTTTTGTGCGGTTAACGCCCGCCTGTTGTTTGTTGGCCATCTCAAAGATCTCTTGACATTCCGTTTGATCTCTATTTCGTATTTCGTAGTTCGCTTTTTTGTTTGTTTGCCTATTCTTTAGCAAATTGATTACAAGTAAATAATGTTGTTCGTTGCGGATTATATCTGGGTTGCCGCATCTGGTTTTTTCTGTCTGTGTGTGTGTTGCCACTTGTCTCAGCGAGGGTTATGCATCATTATTTGACTTGACATCTACTATACAATAACAAGAATACAAAATCGATGGCAATTAGATCGTCCTGCTGTTGTTAGGGTTTTTGTTTTCTCTGTTTTCTGTTTAACAATCGATCCCCGTGGAATGGAGATTAAAAATAGAGAAGAAAAAAAAAGGGAAAACCAAATCAAACGCCATTTGTATTCAGAAATCAAATTTCAGTTCGCAACGCCATTTTGTGGCTGTGCAAAGGGTTGTACAACAAAGGGGGTGGAAATTGCCCATTAACTGGGGTTGCGTTTTCATGTTCAATATATACTTATATGTATATTCATGCAACCAATCAACCCCCAAAGTCCACGTAGCACGTGTCGAAAATTAAACAAACGGTCGGACAAGAGGAATCCTCTGGCTAACCACTTAGCCAAACGCCAGGACACAGCAGCAATTCAAGATTGTGCTCCAGCTAGTTGTCTTTAATTGAAAGTAGTCAATGATAATGCTACGATAAGTTGATATTTTCCGATTTGAACAGATTTTCAGTTTCAAACGAAAATAGAGACAATACTCGATCATCATGATCGAATTGTCAGAATTTGTTTGCTTGAGTTCGTTTTCTGGAATATTTCGAAAAATCCAATACCAATCGGTCAATAAAAGCTGAATCTGAAAAATTCACCACATCATCTAAAAACTTCACAACAAAATGTGATATGAAGCCATAAATAGCTCAGTAACATAATTATACATATAATCAAATCATAGTAATAAAAAAAAACCCTAATCTTCTTTAAAAGATATTTCATACTGTATATACTCGTAAAACATCAGACCACAATTTGAATTGAAAATTTCGTGTTGTTACTGCAGTTAAATTTTAAACTGTAGGCTAATGATTCCTTCTCGAATTTTGAAAGATTCACACATGTGCCAGTATATTTTAAAAACAAAACAATAATAACGAAAGAACTTCCGTAAGTTAGATTTCATACTCTTTTCGAACCTTTAGACAATTTTCACTCTGCTAACTGCAGCACTTTCATCTGTAAAAATTGATATCATATGATATCAATTTGAATTGAAATATTAAATTTATTTCCAGTTGTATGGCAGCTTTGAAGATATAGTGATCCGATCCGGCCGGCATCGATCAATGTGATGTATATTTGAATAATATATATCTGTGCAAAGCTTCATCGCGATAGCTTTGAAAACATGGGATTCATGGCCAAAACCGACTTCCAGTTGTATGGCAGCTATAAGATACAATGATCCGATCCGGCCGGCTCAAATCAATGTTATGTATGTTTGAATAATAAGTATCTGTGCAAAGTTTTATCGCGATAGCTTTGAAAACATGGGATTTATGGCCAAACCCGACTTCCAGTTGTATGGCAGCTATAAGATATAGTGGTCCGATCCGGCCGGTTCCGACCAATGTGCTGTCCCTTTGAATAAAAAGTCTCTGTGCAAAGTTTTATAGCGATCGCTCAAAAACTGAGGGACTAGTTTGCATACATACAGACAGACAGACGGACATGGCTAGATCAATTTGTTTTGTCATTCTAAGCATACTGGCAGTAACTTTTGGGGGTCTCCGACGCTTGCTACTATGCGTTACAAACTTCAGCACAAACTTAATATACTATTTTCTTCGAAAAGAGTGAATACGTGAATACGAAATTGCTTAGACATATAAGAGCCAATTTTGTATAATTATCATAAAATATATCTAATGCATTGTTAGTAGCTCCTTTTTTGTTTTGGAAAATCGGCAATGGCATTTGATTTGAAATGTGGTCAGGATAATTGCTAGTCCTGGTCGCTATTGTGCGATGTGTGAACACTTCGATGACTGACTGACTGACTGTCCATGGGCCAGCTAGTCATTTATCATTTATTGCCAAATTTTACACTTATTACGAGTAAAAAGAAAATGTCTTCAGCGGAAGTGCCAAAGTGTCCTGCGGCAGGATGATTAGCGCTTATCGCATATATATATATATATATATATAGTACACAGGGAATATACATATGTATGTATGTTTTTGTGTGTGTCTGGACAATGGCATTTTTATTGATAAAAATTATGCACGCTTAGGGACAAAAGGATTTCGCTGCATGTTAGCCAACTTGACTCAGCATAAAATCAGCGAGCGACGCTTAAAACAATGGCAAAGAAGCCAAAAACTGTCAAGCGCTTCGTCAGCGTCTTCTTCTTCGTCTTCGTCATAATGGCTCAATCAGGCAGGTTAACGGTAAGCGAAAGGATTCCGGAGGGATTCCGGTTGTGGTCATCGTGGGACAGCAACTCGTAGCGCTATCTCGTCGGCTAACTTAAAACGATCGCTGGACGTGTGTTTGTGTTTGTTTAACTGGCTTCGTGTCGTCGCCCGAGTAACGGTTAATGGTTAACCGTTAGCCGTTAACCGTTAACCCATGCTTTGATCGGCGCCGACACAAAAGGGGTTTTTATGCATTCGGTTGACAACGGGAGCCTACCAAAAATATTGCTTACCTAGTTATTGTTCCTACTCACTTATTCGCTTTCGAACGTTAAGCATTGTGTTTTAAGAAATATTTGCATTTACATAGCTCTCATATTCATATTCCATGCAAAAGTGACCGCCATTTTGTCATCGTTTTCGCAATGTTTGTTCCACAACGGTTGAGTCTTCAGTTGCCAACTTGATCAACTTTATACACAACTGCACAACTGTTGCGTAACAAAGTCATAGTATATACGTATATTTTTACTTGGTAAGCCAGTAGCAATATCTTGGCAGCTATTTTGAGATCTTAGACGCGTAAGTCTACTAAACAAATGATGCACTTTGTGCAGATAAAACGTCTTACGCACTTGGCAACACATAAAACATAAATACCAATTGCTAAATAGCAGCTAACATTTTGACATAGTTGGCAACACACTCGCTTTTTATAGTTACACAACTGTTGAGTAGTTAATTGACATCTGAATAGTTGTTGTATGTTCTGCGCTGCGTGTTGACATAATATCTCATTCATCTATTAAATCTAATTCTTTTCATATAATAATATTCTAACATATACAATTTATTTAGAATTTTAATGTATCACGATCGGGAGTTATAAATATTGAAAGGCATTTCCCGGGATTTGGGAGCCTTATTGTGGTTTAAGCTTGACAGAAAATCGAAAATGTGTAAAATTTAAATACAAAAAGAAAATAGAGGTCAAAACATTATCAAAACTGACAAATTTATTGGAGCTTTAATGGACAAAAAGGCATTATTGACTTAGGAGCCTAATCGTGGCTTAATTTTTAATAGAATATCTAAAACACTGTAAAATACATTTATTTTTAAATGTATGCATGGTAATCCAGGCATTTTGATATTTTGGTCATTGGCCGGACATTAATTGTCCGTAAATTTATAGAGTTACTCACATCTTTTGCTTGAAACAAATTTCAGCATTGAGGAAACTCATTTATTTATTATTTTAATATTATGGTGGATATGCATAGAATATCCGAAAAGAATCACATTGGTCTACCAGTTTTCATTTTATTTTACCAATTATTCTAAGTGAATAATTTTTTGAGTAATAATCATTATTTCCTGGCTTTTCTACCTTCATTTTGATAGATATATAAGAATTCGAGTTGTAAAATTTGAATTTAATTGAATTTAATTCCCACTCAATTTGTGGCGAGTTACTGATGATAATTCGTCATTGTGAGGCTCGACTGTTGAGTGCGCAAATAAGAATCAGTTTTGACAGCGGTTCACAATATGCCAACGATCACTGTACTGTGAAAATGTGGCGTGGCCTGTTAACGCCCATTTCAGCTAACGATTATTTGGCATAAAATTTGTACAATTCTGTTAAAAACGTAAGGAGCTGCAGGACGACCAAGGGGCAGTTTTTCAAAAAAAAAAAGAAAAGGGATTTGCCGGCGTAAAGCGTAAAAATGCCGTTAAAACTGATTTCGGGTAACACAAGGCACAAAATGCTGCTGGCCCGCCCAGTTTTGGGCCAGTTGACTTAAGATTACGACAGGACAGGACAAGGACACTCACTTGTCGAGTGTCCTGCGTGTCCTGTGTGTGTGTGTGTGTGTGTGTGTGTGTGTGTGTGTGTGTGTGTGTGTGTGTGTGTGTGTGTTTGTGTGTGCATTGCGCTACTTACACTAAGCCGGCTAAGCTGCATAATTTTCCATAAAAAAATATATATATGAATAATACATCGTAATAATAACAATGGATTGAATGATTTGGGCATTTGTTACTTTATTTTCGGCTACGAGCTGGGGTGAGTCTTAGATGATGCTAGAGCAGTGCTGCTATTGGCCCTTCTTGATGACATGCGCCAGGTCGTAGACACCGCGCACCGCCTTCAGCTTGACGCCGGGCACATCCTGCAGCCGTCCGACACGGCACAGGACAATGTTGTGCTCCTGCAGATTGTGCCCGATGCCGGGTATATAGGCAACCATCTCCTTGCCAGTGGACAGGCGCACCAGCGCACACTTGCGGTTCGCCGAGTTGGGCTTCTTCGGCTTCTTGATCAGCGTCTTCAGGACGACGCCCTTCGCGAACGGCTTCCCATCCAATGGCTGACGTGGCGGACGCGTCTTTATGTGCGGCCCCGCGCGATGCATCTGCTGCAGTGACGCCATTCCGCGCACAGCGGCACTCCAATAGCTGCTCGGACTCATGGCTGCACATAGGAGTAGAAGGAACACATATATCTGATTAGACTTTAGACGTACATATGAAGCACAGCGCTTGGAGTTGTAGATCTTTGCTTAAACTATCACGAATCCCTAGGGAAATACATCTGTATACTTCGGGCAAAAGTATGCGCAATAGACTTCAACCTCAAACACAACTATCGTAACAGCGACATGACCATTATCTCTGATGGATTCAAGTGGACAAGACAGACATAACATCTTCACCCCATGATGAATATCCCAGGGCACAAGGATATAGCAGACAACGAAGCAGCTGATAAGCTGGCAAGGATGGAAACAGACAGACCCTTGATAGGAACAGCTGAGAAACGAATAAAGATATCGGAGACAAACAAACTGGGCAGAGGCACAAGGTGTCAGACAATCCAGAAATTCCATAGGTGGCTAAAATCTCAAACGGGCAGACGAACTCAGTGGTCTCCTTTGTAGGCCAAGGAGCCACCTATCGAAAATAGGAATACCCAGTAGTGGAACCACCTTAATTAAGGTTAATTTAATCAAAATGATTGTAATTTATAAGAAACTACTGTTTTTTAAATATCAATAAAAAGTTGAACTGAATTTAATCATGGGGATCATAAAAAAGCTGTACCTATATAAGGAGCTAGAGAAAGAGTAACAAGTAAGAGTGCTCTAGTCGGGAGTGCCCGACTAGGAGATACCCTGAACCCAGTTTTTACATTCCATATTGCAAGCAGTTTAAGCAGTTTTAAGCAGGCTAACTTCTTCGTTAATCTTAAATAACTTCTGTGCCCGATCTTTATGAAATTTGCAGGATATTGGATATAAAAGGGGTCATCAAACCAAATTGCAAGGTCATACATTGTAAAATGAGTGTTTCACTTTTGGGGAAAAGGTGGTTCCGTATCCAAAAAGTGAAATATTTTTTAGATGTGTATGCTATTCAAGACTATACGTATCAAGTTTTGTGCCTCTAGCTCTTATAGCTTTCAAGTTATGGCCAAAAAATACTGGTCTGAAATCGAAATTTATCGATCACTTTTGAACGGGACGTGTTATCGATAAAATGAAACAAACTTGTACTGTCCCGGAACTACGAAAACTTATATTCCAATTATGAAGTCTCTAGCTCTTAATGTCTCTGATATCTGCGTGTTCATACAGACAGACAGACGGACATGGCTAGATCGACTCGGCTGTTGATACTGATCAAGAATATATATATATATATATATAAACAATAGTTTCTAAAAGTTCTGCCTTTCGAATGATCCCTTTATCGTTTAATGTGTAAAATCTAAATGTTTCGCAAAAATAACAATTTTAATATTACTTAAACGGTTCACAAAATCAAAAATTTGTGTAGAAATTACAACATGCTTGATCCAAAATCCATTAATATTTGTTTATATTTAGTCAAATATGCAAATCTTACACAAACTCTTTCTGTGATCTTTTATGCAAAAATTACAAAAATCAAGTATTTGAAAATATTGTGTAGTTTTGATTTTAGGGCAGCAACCAACAATGCTCCCAAATTAGGGACGACTAGTTTGGATATCTTATTGTTGGTTTTCAATTTAGTGACATGCAAGGACAACTGTACCAATTAAATGGTTGTATAGACATATATATGCATATATATACATATATATATATATATATATATAATAGATGAAGAGCATGTGTGAGCGAAACTGCAGCGAGCGGCTTAAAAACATTTGACAGAGAACCGAAATGGGCGAACAGGAACAGACGGACAGAAGAGACAAAAGGGTCAGGACCAGTTGGGCCGAGAGTCCATTGGCCACTAACAATGCCCATTGGCCTTTTGTTGTGGCTAATCTCTGTGAAAATCGCAAAAATAATTGTTCTGCTGTGCACATTCATATATCATATCCAGATTCCTTGCATTATTATTCTTTTTTCTAATTTTTTTTCCAAAAATATGTGACCCCAAATAATTGCAGCCAAATGACGCGGCTGTCGGTCAGAACAGCGAATGCAGGACTCTCTCAAGCCTTTTCTGATGCATGCACAATGCCTTTGTAGCCACACAGCTATGCCAGCTGACCAGTGACCCGGAACAGAGTGCCCAACTGGGCGATACCCTGCTTTAGCTCGTTCTGTAATTATTTGCACAAGTTTCAAGTTTGAAAATTTTAAAACCATTTTTTTGAAAAAATTAGTACAAGAAATTTACAAAAATACCTAAAATAAAATATGTACATTGTATACATTATATTATATTATATTATATAGACAACAAGTCATGTCCAAAATGAACTTCAACTTGAAAATTGGGTTATTTTTTACAAAATTATGGAATTTTTTAAATTTAGGAATGTTATTTATTGGGACTTGGCAATTTGATGTATCAAAATTTTAGTCATGTTTCGCATGATTCTTAACAACTTGAAAATTGGGTTATTTTTTACAAAATTATGGAATCTTTTAAATTTAGGAATGTTATTTCTTGGGACTTTGCAATTTGATGTATCAAAATTTTAGTCATGTTTCGCATGATTTTTAACAGAAAAATGCACTACTCCTAATTTACTTCTTTCCTGACTTTTAAACTAAATATAACAACGACAAATGATAAAAAAAAAATTAATGATAAGACACTAACATTCGAAAAAAAAATGTATTTCGTTGTAAAAATAAGGACGGATATGTTATTGTCAATTAAAATTTTAAAAAACAATTAATCAATATTAATAATGGTAAAAGTTGATAGAGCATTGGTCATGAAGATAATATTGACAAAAAAGTGTTTGAAAAGCGATTTAGTTTTGACTAAGTAGTGTTCTATCAAATATAGATCGGCTACTCCTTGATAAACTGAAGCTCACATGTATATGTACATATGTGGGATGTCCTAATTGAGAATATATTGCGGTGATCATACCGTTTTTAAAGGATATACGGTATTAATACTGAGCACAGCAATGTACAGTCAGATTGTGTTTGTTGTAATATTGGCATCCAGAGGGACGGGTGGATTTTTAATTAAATGCCACACACACACGCAAAAGCAGACAGGTAATAATTACCATAACGCTGGACAATTGTTAACAATGCCAACGAACTAACAAACAGCCAGGACAATTGAGCAGCGCGACCCACAAGATCACACCTGTGTGTCCCTTTTTTTTCGTTTTTTTTTTTGTATATTCGTGTCCAGCAAAAATGCGGCTTATTGTTGCCAATTTGACAGCATGTTATGCGGATTTGTGAGCTGTGCATTTTAATTAAAAAAACAGGACACACACACATGAGAAAATGCCTATGAAAATATTCACAGGATGAGCTGCTGTTGGGGTTAGGGGTGGGGGTAGGGATAGTGGTAGTGGTAGTGATAGTGGTGGAGGGGGTTAAGTGTTAAGCGCGCCTGCCACGCGCTCCTGCAAAAGAGTTGAGATCGTTGGCAAACACAAATCTACAAATCATTGTCGCAGGATGCGTGGATAAATAATCAAATAAAGGCGCACAGTCATTGTGATTTGGGTATGCTGAATGCATCTGTGTGTTTGTATGTGTGTGTGTGTGCGTGTCCCAAATAGGCAGGGCGTGTGTTTATTTTAAACTCGACTGCAGCAACAACATGCACATTGAGAGGGAGAGAAAGACAGCGGGAGGAGGAGTTTCAATCAGTGTTTGTGTTGTTGGTCAAAACTTACCTTGGGCCGTCAACTGTTTCGTAACATTGAAAGTTTGTCGCAGGAAATTCATGTTGGCAACCTTGTGCGTGCACGGCTATGCAATGATTCAGTCCAACAAGTAACAATTTAACATATACTTGTGTTATAAAGAAAACTTTAACTTATGTTAATAATAAAACTCGGTAGGGCAAATGCAAAATTGGCTTGCATGCCGTGTGAACAGCTGTTTGGTCGCGCAGCGTTGCCACCTCCCAGCACACACTAGTGCTGCCAACTATCGATTAACAAAAAAAGACAAAAACGGTTCATGTGTTTAAATCGTTTTCTGTTCATGCATGCGATGTCACACGTTATCGATATATTTTATAAATATATAAAATTTGTACTAATAATTCTACATGTCATTTACAAAGCACTATTTTTGGTTATTTCCAAAATCGATGGCGTGGGTGCAGCAGCTGCGCCCAGATTACGCGAGGAGAGCATGCGTGGAGCGGCGGTATCGCCATGCAGTTTGGAACGCTTGGGCAATGTGGCGGCGCGCAAATATGGATTATCGATGTTGGGATTCTCCAAGATCGCTTTATTTGTGGTCGAATTGGGCTTGATTTCTAGCTCGGGCTTCTCCTCCTTGGATTTCTCCCCATCGAGCTCTTCATTCTCGCTGTCCCCTTCATCGCCATCATCTACAAAGAAATCAAAAATGTTTTGATTAAAATATGAATATGATGTTTGACTAAGTCCGTTAGTTATGGAATTCACCATGCATACAAATCTAATTTAACCTTAGTTAATGTTGAGATCAAAAGATAACGAAATACAAATGTTTGAAGAACGCTAGACCCTTAAAGCCGTATCATGGGAATTTATAGGATATTTATACAGCCAACCCATATGATATGCGATAATATATGTACTTCCAAATTATTACATGGGCGATTACAAAATCCTAATTAATAAGAGGTAAATAATAAAATAAATAGACAAGAAAAACAGCTTAATTCGCTTAAACGAAGACTCGATACCCACAGGTGTAAATTAATCGGTTAAATGTACAAAATAATAAACAATTGAAAAAAGACATACGAATGTAATTTTTGACGATTATTCTATAAGTTGATTTCCTAGCTGAATATTTTGATTGTATGTACACAAAATGATTGAATTTTGCTAAAATTTGAATATATTGTTTTCCTAAATAGATATAATTTTCTAAAATCGGAATATCTGAAGCAGATATTAACAAATAAATAAAAGAAATGGCGAAGGGCTTTTTGTGGATATCGCGGAAACGATTTCTAAAAAACAAATGGACATTTTTGGATTTAGCAAACAGATCTCGCGATAAAGTCCTAATTTGTAAACTAGTCTTATGAATTAAGTTTCAATATCCAAAAGCTATTTATGTGCGTTGTGCACATTTTTAAATATCTATGAATGGAAACGAGCCTCGACCTACTATTTTCTATCCCATACATTTTAACCTATGAGCTTTTCATCTTAATTAATTAATAGATTCTTCTGTACAAATTGCAGCTTCCGTTTGGGCTGTGCTTTGGATGTCAGTCAGTCGGTCAACCAGTCAATAAATCACTGAGCAATATTAGTTGCACATCGATAGATTTATATAGATTTTGGACTAACCTTTGCTGGGCACATCCTCGGTACGATTGGCCACCAAATAGTGATACTCGAGTTCCTCGAAGTCAAACACCTGATCCGTGGGATTCAAGGCAGCCAAATACGGCGGAAAGGTGGGCCGGCATGAGATCACTGAATTGGGTTTGAAAGAATACATTAAAACGAAACGAAACAGTGTAAGAAAAAAACATACGTGGAAACATATTATCCTCGGTGGGAAAGAGATTATTGGTTTCGCATGTCTTGCACAGGAACTTGGTCAGTGCCTTCTCTACGTCACGCTTCTGGCTGGCCGCCTTCTCGCGAATAGCCTCGTATTCGGTGACGGGCTGTTTGTGTGTGGGCGTACGGATGTAGGCGTGCGGATCGGGCATCGCCGGGAAGTAGCTGGGCACGTAGTGCGGATGAGTTGCCTTGCTGCCCGCCTGCAGCAGACTCAACTGACGCTGCTGCGTCTGCTGCGGTGGCAGCGGAATCGTGCTTTGATTTCCACGGCGAACAAACGGTTCCAAGCTATTGATGTTAATGCCCATGTTGATCAGGGCAATGCTGACGTCGCCCAAAGTGGGCATGGTGCGGCCGCCCAGCTCACAATAGTTGTGCGCCGAGTTGCCAATCTCGACAATTACTAGACAACCCAAAAGGCATCAACTGGAGTTGGCGTATACGAATAAATTCGGATTACTTACAAGCCTGCATCATTTGGGTGAGCGTTTCCAGGGACTGACTGGTGGCTACGGCGGCGCCTTTGTCCAGCATTATCTGGGATACAGCCTTGTTCAACAGTCGGCGAAAGGCATCAATGTTGGGAACTGCAACAGCTTCCACTTTGTCCATTTTTCTCGAATCAAATTTTCTGCTGCAAAATTTGCGTTTGACTTAAAGCAAATTTGTTGACAGTGCCATCGATATTCACAAACAAATCGAGAATACAGTTTAATATCGATTTTGCGGCATGTCATACACGTTGTATGCTCAAAAATATATCGAGCTAACGATAGTTTTCTTTTCATACAAGTCGGTCATGATATTTCAAATTATTTTCCAGTTATATACTCGAAGCAATATATGCAAGTTTGGTTTATTTTGCAAAATTTATTATTGTGCATAATAGTATTATGCAACAATAATAGAATTGAATATAAGCCATTCTAAAAACATTATAAATCATAACACATTAATAAAAAAAGTGATTCTAAATAACCTTGACTATTTTAAGTTGTTTTAGCAAAAGTTTTGCTTATTAATAAATGGTTCACTTGAGAACGAGCTCGTGCTTAGACTGCAAGCAATTTTCCTATCGAACTAGAATGCGGAACGAAACCGCTTAGCAGAGAATGCGGCCACACTGGCCCTTAGTTGAATTTAATTATCCACAGCTGACGGTGTGTACGGGTGACAGGCGCTAGAAAATCTTGGTGTTATTTTTTTTGTGTCTTTTTTCTAACAAAAGTGCAGTTGTGTATTAAAAATAGCAACAACACTGACAACAAATATACTATTAAATGCAAATTTGTGTGCCTACGAAGAACACTGCAAAAGGAGGTACGTACAAAATGTGCAACACGAAACGAATATGCAGTTATTAATTGGTATTAGTGTGACTGTTGTTGCAACGCAAAGCTTTTCGGCATTCAGTACTCAAACTTCAATTCCAATCTTGCACGAATGAACAGCAGCAACGGCAGTGGTGAATGTTAATTATGTGTGTGTGTGTGTGTGTGAGTGCCTATCTCTAGGTGTATATGTGTGTGTGTGCAGCGGCATTCTGATGCTGCCGCCAACGATGCCGACTTCTGCTGCTGCCTTTAATTTTCAATTAAATGCCATGCAGTTTATGCTTATAATTTGATTTGTGTGCGTATTTGTATGTGTATAAGTGTGCATGTAAAACATTCTATTTCTGTGTGCTTTCAATTGCGAAATGCGCCCAAAAAATGTTTGTTTTCACACAAAACTTGAAATGTTTGCGTGCATGTGTGCGTGTGTGTGCGAGTGGGAGAGTGGCGGGTGAACGGGATGTGTGCGAGCGAGATTCAGTTATCTGCTCTTGTAACGGCTGCTGCTGCTCTCTCTGTCTATCTGCATGCTATTCCATTGTTTTGGCCCTTGTCACGTACTGCAATTTAGTTGTTCTTTGTTTTGCACTTGCCATTGCCTCTCCCCTCTGCGCCTTCGCTTTGCTTCGCGGCGACTTATAAGGTTGCGTTTTTTCCATTTCATTGCGATGACTCAAAGCTCTCAAAGCTTCGTCTCTATGAATGGCAGGCATGTCTGCATGTGTGCGCTCGTATGTGATTTGGTTGTTGTTGTTGTTGTTGTTGTTGCACTTGCGGATATTTTATTAGCACCTTGACTCTTGACTCTTATCAGCAAATGCAATTAAATGAGTAAAAAATACTCATCGAGTGGCAGACGACATCAAAACAAAAACACAAAAGCGATGCTCCTCTGCTAAAGCTGCTTCCTCTTCCTTTCCGGCTTTCTATTTGCTTCGTTAGTCAGTATAAGCACGAGTGCGCGAATCGAGAGAGTGACCGACTAAGGAGATACCCTCCGTTTAATTTCACTCTAAACTGTTGTCTCCTGTCATCTTATCTACCCAATGAATGCAATTATTTGCGTATGCCAAGGGGATCTGGAACTGTTCTCAGACTTTTTGAGACTTATTTCATTGAAACCTTCTTGACCCCTTTAAGGAAATCCTGTCAGCGGCTCTGCGTATGCGTATTTGATCAGTTATGCTTGCATGAACATTCACTTGCACAAGTCTATTATACCCCTTTTACCCATTAACTTTATGGGTACATGTTCTAAGAACACAATCAGAAGGAGCGTGCGAAACTATAGTATGTACCTCTATACATACATAATTGTTTATCCCACGTCGAATGTACTCTCAAATTGTTCGCATAACAAGTAAATTATGTTTATCTAACAACAATTTCTGGCGTTGTTTCTAATCTGAGCGAATCGCTAATGAATATTTAATTTGCCAATGATAGCTAGGTAAAAATTATAGATCAAAGGTACTACCTCGAATTTGATATACCCTATTGTTGTTGTTGTTTTTTTGTTACAATAAGTAGTATCACCTAAGAATAAAAAGTATATTCAAAAAAATTAATAAAGTATGCTAAATATGTATGAATAACGTGTGGGATTAAGAGAGCCTTACCAAACAGGATCTACAAATGAAAGTTAATAATCAATTTAGAAAAAGATCAATATTTTTTCTTAGAATATTGCTCAACAAATCTTCTTGCCTTTGAAAGCTGGGGAAAACACGCAAAAAAATAAAAAAAATCATTAAAGTTGTCGCTCTTGCTTAGTGACTAATAGGGTCAATAACACTAAACATCTAATCACGACTATCCGGCGTACGTGTTTTTTGAGACTTTGACGCAATCGAGATCATGTTGGCCATTGCCTTTTTTGCGGTTTCCTAAAGTCAATATAAAAGAAAAACAAAATATCAGAATGCTGTTTGAGCTCCATTTACCACCTAGAACCTTACCAAGTTCACAATAATGAGAAAGACTTGCATTTCGTTTAGCTCTAGTTCAACAATTGGAACGCAATGTGCAAAATAAATGTAGTACCAAATGGTTATTGCTTCTGAAAAATTTCTTATAATTTTCAAACAACCCATTTTTATACCCTGAACCCATTAAAAATGGGTAAAAAGGGTATTATGGTTTTGTGCAAAAGTATGTAACAGGCATAAGGAAGCATCTCCGACCATATAAAGTATATATATTCTTGATCAGTATCAACAGTCGAGTCGATTTAGCCATGTCCGTCTGTCCGTCCGTCCGTCCGTCCGTCCGTCCGTCTGTCTGTATGAACACGCGGATATCAGAGACTACAAGAGCTAGAGACTTCATATTTGGAACATAAGTTCTCCTAATCCCGGGACAGATCAAGTTTATTTCATTTTATCGATAACTCGTACCGTTTAAAAGTTATCGATAAATTTCGATTTCAGACTTGCGTTTTTGGGACATAACTTCAAAGTTATAAAAGCTAGAGGCCCCAAATTTGGCATGTATAATCTCGAATAACATACACATGTAACAAATATTTCACTTTTTGGATACCACCCCCAAACCCCCAAAAAGTTCAAAAAACCCATTTTTGAAGGTACGACCTTGCAATTTGGTTTGGTCACACATATTATTGACAATTGTTTGCCCCAAAAATTTCAATAAGATCGGACAATAAACATAGAAGTTATTTAAGATTTAACTTTCCATTGCGTGGGGCTCAGCGAAAAAGCAAGCTAACTGCTTAAACCGCTGGCACTGCTTGTACTCTTGTACTGCAGCATGTGTGAGTTTAGAGTAGTACGAATGATTGTAAGGACTGGGCTCAGGGTATCTCGTAGTCGGGCACTCCCGACTAGAGCACTCTTACTTGTTTGTTTTTATCGTAATCTAAATCGCAAAATGTGTTTGTGACGCAATTTCAAATTTGTATCCGTAATGTGTATATTTAAGTGCCAAAAATGGTTTAGATATTAGAAACATAATTTGTAAAACAATCAACGCCATGCAGCTAAACTTTGTATGTTATAAGTTTTTATACTCTGAACCCATTAAAAATGGGTAAAAAGGGTATTATGGTTTTGTGCAAATGTATGTAACAGGCATAAGGAAGCATCTCCGACCATATAAAGTATATATATTATTGATCAGTATCAACAGCCGAGTCGATCTGGCCATGTCCGTCTGTCTGTCCGTCTGTATGAACACACAGATATCAGAGACTACAAGAGCTAGAGACTTCATATTTGGAACATAAGTTCTCCTAATCCCGGGACAGATCAAGTTTAATTCATTTGATCGATAACTCATCGCATTCAAAAGTTATCGATAAATTTTGATACTTAATAGCGTTTTTGGGACATAACTTCAAAGTTATAAAAGCTAGAGACCCCAAATTTAGCATGTATAATCTCGAATAGCATACACATGTAACAAATCATTCACTTTTTGGATACCACCCCCCAAACCCCCCAAAAGTTAAAAAACGCATTTTTGAAGGTACGACCTTGCAATTTGGTTTGGTAACACATATTATCGACAATTACTTGCCCCAAAAATTTCAATTAGATCGGACAATAAACACAGAAGTTATTTAAGATTTAACTTTCCATTGTGTGGGGCTCAGCGAAATAGCAAGCTAACTGCTTAAACCGCTTGCACTGCTTGTACTGCAGCATGTGTGTGTTTAGAGCAGTACGAATGATTGTAAGGACTGGGTTCAGGGTATCTCGTAGTCGGGCACTCCCGACTAGAGCACTCTTACTTGTTTTCTTCTGTTTTTTGAAAGTCGAATTTTCGAAATCACTGTAAAATTGATCGATAGAATTCTCGAAACATATTTATAATCATGTATGCATTTTCAACATGGCATCTATGTACATATGCATATGTATTAGACCGGAAACAGAGTATTACACGGTCGGATACTCTGCTCTTAATGTTTAATGTTAAGTTAGTATTGCGAGACGACTGTACTTGCAAAATGTACTTTTTAATAATAATAATTCACTTTAAATGCATATTGAGCAAGGTTGATAAGATAGTTGCTGAGGCATTGATTTTCCAGTGATAAGGTTAGGGTATACAAATGTACTCCAATGTGAGTGCGCATTGGCTTGTGTATATTATTTATGGTTTTCTGTTCCGCTGACCAATTGCCTCTGTGTATGTTTATGTGTGTGAGTGTGTGTGTGTTTAAAAGAGAAACTCGGCCGTAAACAAAACATAAATTTTTTTATAAGGAACGCGCCAAAATATATGACCAAAAGTAAACTTGCTTTTGTTGAGAGTGCCCGACTGGCAGATACCCTGCAAAGCCAATCTTAACACATATGCATTAAAAAACATATACATTAGCTGTGCTTCTTCTTCAGTGAGAAATCGATTTTTAAATAACTGCCGTGTTTATTGTCCGAAAAACAACTAGACTATATCTCTATTATTATTATTTACTAATAAGTAATTGGTAAATTTTGTGACCTGTAGATATGCTAAAGAAAATTGTGATCGCGAATCGATAAATATCGATATTATTTGATCTGGATCAAATTCAATTGCTCCCCATATAGTAAGACACTGCATTTAAAATGTCAGCTTCTGAGATCACACAGATAGGTGAATCAAGAATATATATACACTTTGTAGTGCCTTCTTCTACACAACTTTTAACACATTTGAAGATACAGGGTATTCGCATAGTGGCAACAAAGTGCAACGCTTTGTTGTCGTTCCAATGTGAATCACTGTTTGGAAATGCCCCGCAAACAAACTTCTGCTGCTGCTGTTGCTGCCTAATTGAAAACGCTATTGAAAAGCAGTTATTGAAGGCAGGCGTATGAGTAATAATATTCATGTCGAGAAATCACATTTGGGAATTTTGACCAACAACAAATATTAATACTTATACACAGCAAGGCAACAAAAACTAAAGACTTGTAAATCTAGTACAAACTTAAACAAGCTTTTTTCCTGTTTGCCTCGTTTGACTGTATATTTGTATACCCTGAACCCATTAAAAATGGGTAAAAAGGGTATAATGAAGTTGTGCAAAAGTATGTAAAAGGCATAAAGAAGCATCTCCGACCATATAAAGCATATATATTCTTGATCAGTATCGACAGCCGAGTCAATTTAGCCATGTCCGTCTGTCTGTCTGTCCGTATGAACACGCGGATATCAGAGACTACAAGAGCTAGAGACTTCATATTTGGAATATAAGTTTTGGTAGGCCCGGGTCAGATCAAGCTATTAAATTTTGACGATAACTCATCTCGTTCAAAAGCTATCGATAAATTTCGATTTCAGACCTGCGTTTTTGGGTCATAACTTCAAAGTTATAAGAGCTAGAGGCCCCAAATTTGACATGTATATTCTTACACATGTAACAAATATTTCACTTTTTGGATACCAGCCCCCAATCACCCCAAAAGTTAAAAAAACGCTTTTTGGAAGTTATGACCTTGCAATTTGGTCATAACTTTGTGCCCAAAAAATTTCAATTAGATCGGGTAATAAACACAGACGTTTTTGAGGATTTAACTTTGCATTATGTGGAGCTAAGTAAAGAAGCAAGCTAACTGCTTAGACTGCTTGCACTGCTCGCACTGCTTGTAGCATGTGTATGTTTGTAGGTACGTACACTGACTGGTTAGTGAATGAATGAAAGTAAGGACTGGGTTCAGGGTATCTCCTAGTCGGGCACTCCCGACTAGAGCACTCTTACTTGTTTAATGAAAGTGAATGCATAAAAGATAAATTGAAATTATAAATAATATAAGAAATACTAAAAACTTTGTAGCTTTATTAACTACATAGAACTAACTTTATAAATTTGAAAACTTTATAAAGATATTTTATGAATTTCCGAATATTTTCAATAAAATTCTAGTACCTAGTAGACTACGCTGAAAATGGAATAGAATCTACTTGAGTGATGTTAACCCAGTTTGTTTTGCCTTCCAGCAGCGATACGTTAGCCAAGCCGGGCGACAAGTGATTTGTAGTTGTGGTGGTCAACAACAGCAGTCGCCTCGCTGGACATGAACAAGGCCGGCAAGCACATCCAGAGCGGCGGAACGGCTCTCGGCCCTGGCACCAGGGCTGGCAACTCGCCGCTGCTCGGCTCGGGGGCGGCAGGAGCAGCGCCAACTCTGGCCACAAGCCTAAATGGTGCCAACGCCAATGGTGCCACCAGTCCCATGAATGTGTTCAATTCCATAATGAGCTTCCTGCCGGACAATCGACCCATTACCTCACTGCACATTGTCGAGGACTTTGAGCGGTAAGTAAACAAGCCAGCAGTCTCGCATTATCTTTGTTCCATATCGAAACTATACTCCATATATGAAGCACTGAATATATTTGTTTATACTCTTTTCGAAGAAAATGGTATATTAAGTTTGTGCTGAAGTTTGTAACGCATAGAAGGAAGCGTCGCAGATCCCCAAAAGTTACTGCCAGTATGCTTAGAATGACAAAACAAATTGATCTAGCCATGTCCGTCTGTCTGTCTGTCTGTAGGTTTGCAAACTAGTCCTTCAGCTTTTGAGCTATCGCGATGCAACTTTGCACAGAGACTTATTATTCAAATGTACAGCACATTGGTCGGAACCGGCCGGATCGGACCACTATATCTTATAGCTGTCATACAACTGGAAGTCGGTTTTGGCCATATATCCGATCTTTTCAAAGCTATCGTCTTGAATTTCCTTGTACACTTGAACATCCTTATTATTCACAAATGTTTAAAATTTCAAATCGATTCAGCTATAATTAGCAAAGATATGCGTCATTAAACATTTCGGTGGTACAGTTGGCAGAGTGAAAATTACCTAGTGGTTCGAAAAGAGTATAAGATCTACGGCACGCCGAAGATAATCCTTCCCTGGCTGTCAATACTATATGTCTATACTCTTTGTCAGTCCAGAATCAGTTATTAAATATGGATTTATTTCAAATTTGAAACTCCCATATATGTTGTATATACTTCTAAACCGTTTTGATTTATTTATCATCGTCTCTTAAACATTAGTATTAGGTGTTCATAGTTCAGCACTTGTCTCCCTCTCTCTCTCTCTCGCTCTTATATATATTTCTAATCTAGCGGGAGTCATCTTTTAAATTTAGCTAGTTCAATAAACCGTTTTGATATATTTATCTTTAACAGACGTATAAGGTGTCTTATAGTCAAGCACTTATCTATCTCTATCTATCACATATAGAGTATATACATACATATATATTTGATATCTCGCCATAACTCACTTCAATCGCAATTCTAATGAAATCTACGTTTGCAGCTGCCCGAAGAACTTCAATGCCATACATCGGACATACGATCAGGATGCGGACGCGGATCTGTGGCGTGAAAATAATCTACTCTTTGGACGCCAGACGACACGCTATCTGTGCCTCTCCAAATCCGAGGGCCTGCCCGAATATGTTGTCGAGACACTCAAGTGAGTCAACATTTCGATTGTATATGCTTGTCTATTTGTATATTAAGCCGCTCCCATTTGCTGCAGAGTTATTGCGGAGAAGGTGCCACCGCCGAAGGAGTTCTCGCTGCTCTCCCGCACCGCCGACAGTGACCAGAAGGCGTGGCGCAAGCGCCAGATCGCCTACAAGCTGTCGAAGCGCGGCACTGTCACCCAGGCCGTTACCGACATAATACTCTGCTCGAAGCTGAAGATTGCGCCCGATGGCTTCAAGCTCGCCGGCGACATAAACGGCGTACTCATCTGCTATAAGACGGGCGCCATTGCCGTTCGATTGCCGCCCCCAGTGCCAGGCAGTGCCTGCTCCAACTCCAACTCCTGCGAGGTGGAGCAGGCACTCAATCGTCTCAATTTGCACGGACAGCGTGCCGGAGCACGTGGTCCGGTGAGTTTACTACATAAATAATGAACCAATTCCGATAAGCAAATGAAGAAATATTTCACTAGATCAATCTGAGGCAATTCGGGTTGTCTGCCGAAAGATCATGTAGAAGGTGTATAAGCGTAGTGTATATAGTTGTATAACATAAGTTTTATTTATAAATGCATTTTAACAGATAAGCTTATTGTTAACCAGCAGATGCTTATACAGAAACCTAAAGTTACTTAAGCTATTCGAAATATCTTCTACGATATAAATTAAGTATTTACCAAAATAGTAGAATAACTGATACGAATACTTAAGAAACGCATTTAAGTTCCAAGCGAAACCTGTTTCAAGTCTGACGTATAGTTCATAGAAAGTTTAAGTTAGCTCGTTAGTTGTTATAAGTCTGTTTACAAATAGAGGCAAAAAGTTGTCATTTGAGTTGTTCAATAAATCAGTAGTTATTACAGATAGAAGCCGGCAGAGCAAATGGAGCAAATAGCTGCAGACTTGGTAATAACAGAACTATGGATTATCTTCAATGGCTGCAGCTAAGCAACTAAATCTAACTATTACTATTTTTAGCATTTGTATTTATGTATTTTTATCAGCAAAGCAATTGATACGAAAAGAGCTTGCCTCATTTAATCGCTTGTCCCATATTCAATAATATAATGAATTGTAATGCATTTGAATTGCAGCTGCCGCAGCTGCCTGCTGCAACGACTGAACACCATGACTATGAGGAGATACAGGCGCACTATCAAATTAATTCGCCACAGCGACCGGCGCCGCCGCGTCCAGCGTCAACAGTTGCAGCTACAGGTCGCACTGGCTATGGCGGCACTGGCACCTTGGGCACCTACACCGAACTGGAGGGAGTTCCATTCACCTTGCATGCCATGCTGCAGCGCAGCCAGCCCATGACTGATGTGAGTTTGTCAATCGCAAGCACGTATATGTGCATATATCTACTATATCATATAATATTATCTTTGTTAGTTGCCAACACTGCCAGAAATCTCAACACTGCTGAAAACGCTCGACTATGACTTCCAGCTGGAGCGTCAAATCTTATGCACCATGAAATCGTCGGCCTCCAAGAATCCCTTCTTCAAGTAGTTGCAATTCACAATTGTTAAGCGATAAACAAACAAAACAAAAACAAATATATATATATATATATATATATACATATATGTATGTATATCGAAATAATGAAAAATGTTTAAATTAGCATACGAAATGTACTTACGTGTATGTGAATGAAACACTCACATTTGTATATTCAGTTCCATTTAGTTCAGTTTAATTCGATTCAATATATGATATGATATGTTCTTAAAAGACCTCAGACCCATATGTGTGTATAGATTCCTGTGCCTTTAATATGTATCTAATTTCATGTATGTATATTAATCATATATGCATTAAGTTGTTAACTGAGTCGTACACATACATATATAAATGTATGTATATATACATATATACATTATCCCCAGCATTGTGATCATGAAACGTATGTTTGTCATTATTATTTATAAATTGAATACCAGAAATCAATAGATTATGATGATAGCTATATACACAATAAAATAAAATACCATGTACAACCCTCTGATAAAACAAATATTTATATATATATATATATATATATATATACATATATGATGATATGATATACACACAGACACACACATACAACAAAATATTTATGTAATAACTTAGTCTAATGTTGAAGCTGAACAAGTCAAAGCGAAAGCCAGCAAAAGTATTGCAAAACAAATGCACATGCAAACACACACATATATATATATATATATATATATATATATATAGAAATACCTATACATATATACGACTACATATACATACACACATGCAGTAACTAAGTAGGTACTGTAAGTAACACCAGTTGGTATTTTAATTATTGTATGGTATTTAGTTTTAGAGACGCGTAGACTGTACGAATATGTTAAACAAATCATAGGTTCTTCCCCAAAAAAAATCGCCCCAAACCCCCCTCAGCACTTAAGAAACTCATATAATGTTATGCAGCTGTTCAAAATAAAATTATATACAAATATACTATATACATATACATACGCTTATATTGCATGATCATTTTTCTTTCGCTCCCTCATTATTTTCAAATGAAATCCAATCCAATTTGGGAAAAGATGAAATTTACTTTAAGGTGATATGAGATATCAAATATCACAAAATTATAAGAAGAATTAGTTTTATTTTTCAGATTTCGAGTTCAAGAGGTTTAATATACAAATTTGAAGAAATTTTATTAACAAATATCTTATGGGTAATATGGTAATATGACAAATCCTAAAGCGTACAGAGTTGCAAAACTGTGCAAATGCATTCTTAATTATGTAGTGAAATGATAAAAGCATACACATAATCATAAAATATCTGGACTATATTCTATTTATACAGTATAAAATCGTATGTACAATATTATCCATTGGGTCACATTGAGCTCTTGTCATCGTTAGTTGTATGTATCAGAATAAGTTATGGAATAGTAAATCCGGTTGCGACAGCGTCTTCTTCAGATTGCGAACACTGAGGCGCTTTAATCCGCGATCGGCCGTGCATCTGTGTAGAGACGGGGGAAGGCGGTTGGAGCAGGTTGGGATTTCGGGTTGGATTTGTTTGTTATCGGGAAATTTTGTTGAGTTGAGTAAAGTAATTTCGAGACAAGCAAGCATCGGCCGTAAAGAGCACGGAACGCAGGCGGGGGGGTAGTAACCAACACCAAAAACACCACAGGTACAAAAGCTATTTTTTTTTTGAGGAGGTACGAGGCTGTCGCTCCACTTACTCGAATATGCGACTTTGGTACTCGATCATTAGCTTCACACAATCGGCCAGCGTTTCGCCTTCGCGCAGCAGCGCCTGTATGTCATTCATGTGCACACCCTGTGGCACCGTGTGGAATATCGATGGCGTTATCGATATCGATAGCGTCTCCGCGCTTATCTGCTGCAACGGCACCTTCGTCAAGCTGCATGCAATAGAGTGAGAGAGAGAGAGAGAGAGTACATTATTTAATGTCAGTTTCATTTGAATATTATAAACTAGACTATAAACCATTTTGAAGCTGAATTTCAATCATGTTCACACTGTCCATATATGCAACTAATATTCAACTATGTGTTTGCTTACTAAATCAGCCTGCATTCATATTCATATCAAACTTATCAGCCAACTTAACATTCTGCTAAGCTGAACTTGGAATCTGAATCTTTCTGAAATGCATCAATTGTCTACAATTGACCATCGACAGTAAAATAAATACTATGCATAATACTTATATTTTTAATTTCGAATAAAAGTCAAACAAAAGTAATTTGCTTATGTCATAGCTCAACAAAATACTAATTGAAATGCAAAAGGAAACATTTTAACATTTAAAATTTTTTTAACGACTTTTTGCCGCTACACCCTGTTAGTATTTGAATTGCAGCAGCTTTACAGTTAGTAAGCATAATTAATATGCGTTGAACTCACCGATTGAAATGTGCAAATAGATAATCCATTGTGTCGCGATTGATTTCGGGCAGGGATCGTATCAGTCTCTTGAGTGTGTCCAGCTTCTGGTGCAGCTCGGTGAGCACTGTAAGAACACAGGCAGTTAGTAGTATCCAGCTGAATATGGATTAGTTAGCAGAAAACGTACGCCACGGATTGGGCTGTCCAATGAATGTTTTGGCCTCGTTGACGCTCACCAGCGGACTCTTGATCTCGCGCAGAAAGAGCTTGAGCACGCCGGTCAGCGTGTGTATATCGACGCCCGGCTGACGCAGTGCCTCATAGTCGTTCGCATCGATGTTGAAGCGCAGCGTCTGGATCTTGTTGTAGTCGCCACACTGTCGATAGATGCCCTCCACGGGCTGCGTGGAGCGGCGATACTTCAGCTCGATGAGGTCACAGCAATCGACCAGGATGCGCGGCACAGTGCGATGCTGATCGTGCTTCAGCACCAGCTCCAGCTCCGTGTCGAAGCAGGGCTCGTCGAAGAAGATGCGCTGCTCACGCAAGGTCTCCACGCTGGGACGACTCTTCCACCAGTTGGACAGGTTCATCCAAGCGGCGAGGCGTGAGGGACGCAATGCATTGGCAGGACTACGCTTGCTGGGAGCAGCAGCAGCAGCTGCTGGCGTCGGCGGCGGCGGCGTCGGACGCTGTTGCTCCGTCAGCTGTCGCGTGAGCTCGGCCAACTTGTGCTCCAACTCCTGACTGTGCGTCGTCTGTGCCAGCAAATCCTGTTCCAGTGTATTCAAACGCTGCTGCAGCTGATGCCAACGCTTCGCACACAGCCCGCAGCAGTCGCGCTGCTCCAGACTGCTGTTGGACACTAGCAGCGCCGTCGCACCCGTTCCACTCTCCTCCAGCAGCAGTCGGGTCAAGTCTCTGGTGCTGCTGCTCTTGAGCAGCGTCAGCTTGTTCGGCTTGCTGCGCAGCTCTCGCAGCAGGACAACCGCCTCGGGTCGTCCACACTGGTCCAGTGTGCTGCTCGAGCCGCTCTCCAGTCGGAGCAGTGCGCTGCTTGGTCCACCGCGACCGGATGCACTCGCTGCCGACGACGACGACGACGACGACGACGGCGCCGAGCGATCCCGGAAACAGTTCATCAGTCGCTTCGGCTGCTGATGCTGATGCTGCGTCGGCTGGCGACGCTCGAAGGCCACGTAGCCGGCGGCGCCAATGATCATCTGGGCCGAGTCCGGCGTTCCAGGCGTGCCAGGCGTAACTGGCCACTGACTCGGTCTTGACTGCATCGCGACCAATTCGCTTATCCGACTCAGCTCAGTCGGCTCTTCCCCTATCAAGCTGCTTTTCTTATGCTACCTCCTTCTCTATCTGTATCTCTCTCTCTCTCTCTGTCACTCTTGCTATCTCGCTCTGTCGCCTTGAGTGCAGCTGACGTCAGCGCTGCGCCAGCACCGTGGTGCAAACTGTAATAAAAAGGTCAATGCAAAATTATAAATATAAATAATATGTATAAATATAAACAATATGTATAAATATATACAGTGGAACTTCTCTAACGAACCCATTAAATATATGCACATTTATACAAATGAGAATGTCATTTTTGCATAAACAGCTAATTTTTCTATTTAATGATTTTACCAAATTGCAATTTATTAAATTGTAAACGAGACTCAAATTCATTTTATACACACATTATCAAAATGTTTAATTCAAAATTCGACTTGTGACATAATTGTTGCAAATTTTTCTTCAAGCATAGATACAAATAGTTATAGTCTTGGAGTTTTGACTCTAAGAGCTATTAGTTAAACTTACACAAAATTTGACTTAGTCTCGATTTCTGGCGCTTTTTTAAAGTGCGATTTCTTTGAATCATTTTCTATTAACATCTCTCATCTTTACTTTAGTCTCCTATCTCTCACTCTATCTACTCTCTGGAAGCTTAACTTTGCCAAATGAACACAATTTAATAACATCTAACACAAATTGTTTGGTCTAATTGTATTTTTTCGTAATCTTTCGCAATACTGTACACCAGAATCCTCAACATTTTGAGCTCATAAATGTTTTCTGTTAAATTTTTTTTTAATAATGCATTTTTTTTAAGAAGTTAATATTTTATTATATATTTTTATTTTTTTTAAATTTAAAATTACAAATTACTAACTTTTGTTTGGCCGTGTAACCAGTGTGCGCAAACAAACTCGATAAGCACTAAATTTGCACTATTATAATAGTTGTATTTATTGTTAGACAATTAAGCATTTCGAAATCTGAAGCACAGCTAATAAATAGTTGTTGTAATGGTACATCTTAATGCGGTATCACTGTTTTACCTCAGCCACTTCAGCCCAACTGGCGCTAAGTGCTAATTTCCGTTTGCGTAACTCTTGCACCACTGTGCGAAATTCAGTTGTTGTGGTTGTTGTTGTTGTGGTTCTGCTCCTGCTGCTGACCTGACCAGAAGACGACAGACTGCAGACTGCACTTGTCTGCTGTGTTGTGTCAGCCAGTCCGATGTCCGGTCGATCGGTCGGTCTTCCAACTATGACGCAGTGGGATCGCTCATGATTTCCATTCCCAGGCAGCTCGGATTTCCACACACGCTCTCGCACTGAACTGAACTATGGAAAAGACTAATGATATATAAGTATGTACACATATATTATAGGCATTCATGTCCATGTATATTTAGTGCTGTGTGGCTTCTTATCGGCAACGGTTGCTCGCCAGCGAGAACACTACAATTTCTGCCCCCTTGATAAGATAAAAAAAGCAGAAAAAAAACAACGCGCGCGCCACCAAAACAAAAGTGCTTAAAATAAAAATAAAGTACAAATTTGCGATAAAGTGCTAAATGCGATCGTCTCGCTCTCGCTCTCTCGCTTTCTCTCACTTCCCCATTGACTACTCACTACTATTATTATAACCACCCATTCCAACCATATCAGTCGGTAGTGCTTACATTAGCAGCTAACATAAAGAATGCGAATCAAATTAGCGTTGAGAGCTTGTCCCTTTTTTTATATTTTTTATTTCGTGACACGAATACGTTTAAAGTGAGCATAAGTAAATACAATTTATAATTCAACTCATATAACAGACTATAGCTTTTTTTTGCGAATCTAAACGATTTTTAGTTCCGAGTCCATAGGTTTATCATCTAGCTATATGCTACATCGGAATTTCAATCAAATTTTGGGTACAGCGATTTTGGCATTTTGGCATTTTTAATAGATTGTGTCACACATATCATAATTAGTATGAAAAGACAACTGAAGCGTGATTTGGGGCTGCTTAATTTCTCTGTCAATAATCATGCCAAACAGCTGAGGAAGCATTTTCAATTATACTCCTTTCAAATCTTTGTACATATTTCACTAGCTTATAATGAATGCTTATACAAATGCTTAATCGCTTTGCAATTTTACAAGATTAATGAGTAATAAGCATATTCTATTCTAAGCAATAGCTCAAAACGCATGGAAAATATGGCCAAGACCGACTGCCATTTGTATGACAGCTATAAGATATAGTGATCGGATCTGGCCGATTCCGACAAATGTGCTGTCCCTTTGCATAATAAGTCTCGGTGCACAGTTGCATCGCGATAGCTCAAAAGCTGAGGGACTAGTTTGCATACATACAAACGACAGACAGAAGAATTACTAGTGTATTTTCTTGGAATTATCTTTCCTAAACATTAAGTCCATCCAAGTTTGTCAAAGCTAAGACGTTTTTTAAGTTCTAGCCGATTCTGCTCATGCATTTTTTTCTGTAGTTTAGTTCTCGATTTAAGATTGGACCAATAGTTCTCTTTTGAAGAGATACATAAATTGCATTCCAAATGAGTTTTTTTTTTAAATCCCTTAAGAATGTAAGAGTATAAAAAAAATGAATGAATGGAATTTCAACTTGAATTCATTAGTAAACTTCAAATTTATCCCAATAAATTGAAGTAAAATTTAATGCATTAAACTATTTGAATTAAAATTACAAATAATTCAAAATGAATTTAATTCAAAGTTGGAATGGAAACAAAAAATACAACATTTTAAAATAATTTAAGCTAAGTGAATTGCAACCTGAAAAAAGAAACATTTTAGGATGTAAGCAAAAAAAATGTTTTTATCTAGAGGCACTTGAGTAAAATAATGCATATAAAATTGCAATTAAATGCAATTTATTATTTAAAACAGAATTTCATCCAAATTAAAATATATGCTGAACGAAATAATAAATTAGCTCGCAATTAATTGAAATTGTAACTAATGCAAGAATAATTTCAATATATAAATTATTAAATCAAAAAAATAAAGAAATATTTCAATTTGTTTACCTACCTTTAGTTTAATGAATTGAGTGGAAAATAGCAATCATTCAAGATTTGAGCATGCAATTTGCATTAGTCATTCGACAGATCTTGTGCTGCTGCCTGTCGCCGCCTCCAACTCCGCATCCAACTGCTCCTCCTGTTCCTTCGCCGCCTCCAACTCCGCCTCCAACTGCTCCTCCAGTTCCTTCGCCGCCTCCAACTCCGCATCCAACTGCTCCTCCAGTTCCTGCTCCAGCTGCAACTCCAACTCCACCCCGCTGGCCACGGCCCTGCCGTGCGACTTCATGTGCCCACTGAGACCCGCATATTGAGCGAACCGCTTGGCGCAGATCTTGCACGCGTAGCGCTTCAGCTTGGCATGGATCTCCTTGTGCTGGCGCAGATACTTGGCGCTGGTGAAGCTCTTCGCGCACACATTGCACACCTTGTCGCGCACATTGAGATGCCCCTTGATGTGATCGTTGAGCACCGAACGCTCGTAGAAGCACTTGCCGCACAGGTGGCACTTGCCGCATGGCCGCTGCTCGTGCCGCCGCCGATGGCGCTCGAAGAAGGAGCAGCTGCTAAACCGATGGCCGCATACATCACAGCAGTAGGGCTTCTCGCCCGTGTGCTGCCGTCGATGCACCTGCAAATCGGACGTGTTGGCAAAGCGCTTCTCGCACGTCTCGCAGGCCAAATGATAGTCCTGTGTGTGTCGCCTCAAGTGCATGGTGCAGTTGTCGCTGCGCGCAAATCCACGCTCACAAACGGGACACACAAAGGGCAGGCTATTGTTGTTGTGGCCGGCGCAGTGCACCTTGTAGCGATCCACGCTGTTCAGCAGCTCGCCGCAGCGTGCGCACAGAAATGGCGGCGTGTGCTCCTCCAGGAACTGCAGCTGCTGGCGAAAGCGACAGCTTGTGGCGTACTCTGTGCCAGCCAACTCACAGGCATAGCGCTGACGCTTCTCCTGCGAAATGCAGGACGAGATTTGCTTAATGTAACGCTGCAGCTGGGCCGGCTCCAGTTGTGTGGGTAGCTGCAGCTCCTTGCGGCACAGCTGCAGCAGCTGCTGCTTGGCTTTGAGCCGCACCTGCCGCAGCCGGCAGCTCAGATCCTGCATGTCCCACAGCTGACGACAGTTGCGCAATAGTTCGATAAACTTGGCATTCTGCGCTGCAGTTAGCTGCGGCACTGGCAGCATCGTTGGCTTGCCATCGTCCTTGCTCAGTCCTTGCTCCAGAAAGCTGAGCTGCTCGTAGAACCAGACTGAGGACGTCGCATCCAGCTGCAGGCGTCGCTGCTCGCGCGCATATATCGAGCGCAACTTCTTGGCATACTCGGCGATCTGGAGACCCTTCAGCTGCAGCTGGAAGCGTTTGTTTAGCTGGCGCGCTATCTGCTCGCAGGCTTCGCCGCGTCGCTTGTAGCTGCGATAATCGCGCTGGTTGCTGTTCCACAGCAGCGGCGCCGCTTTGAACAGCTCGATCAGGCGGTACATGATGGGATGCGGACGCAGCCAAAACTCCTCCTACAAGTTTTTCGGATTGTATTTGCAATTGTATGCACTCGAAATTCACTTACAGCTCCTTCGACGCTGCTGCAGCTGCTCCTCCTGCGCAATACATTCTGCTTTACTTCCAGCTCAATTTCAGGCTCTTGACACTTGGCCAATGGATCGGTTGCTGTCTCCAGAATTTCTGGCCTCTCACCTTCAACCTCCGTTTCCACATCCTTCGCATGCTCCGATAGCAAATGCTGTTGGAAGTCAGCCAAAAGTGTTATCTGCTGCTCGCAGTGCATGCACTTGAAGGCAAAGCGCGGCTCATCAGGTGCCTGCCACTGCCACACAATGTCGCCGCAGCGCTCAAAAATTGCGCTCATGTTAATAATAAAATCGATCCAAATTTTCTGTTTACTTTTCAAAGAGCAAGTGCAGTATTTACTATCGCTTGTTATAGATGTATATAAAAATATATCGATAGAATATTATTTAAATTGGTATTTATTTTGCAATATATCGATATATTTGAGCGATATTTTCAAACGTAACATTTCGTCTGTGCTACCTGCCGTTTGGCGGCTACTTTAACTTAAAGAGCACAGTACAAAAAAACAACAAACAAAATAGTTTGATGCGCGATATAAAAAAAAACACAAGTATAACTTAAAAGAAGAGATTCATGCATTATAATATCATAAGTATCCACACAATGCAACTTGGCAAAAACTGTTTGTTTTTTTTCTTATCAGAATTTTTTGGATATTTTAAAAATAAGAGTATCCTTATTGCAATATTGCTCTGGCATAATTGCAGCACAAAAATGTGGATATTTGGCTGTTCAGTGTTTGAAATTTAGGCTTTTTGCGGACAGAGAGGCATTCACTCAATATATATTTATAGTCTTCCTATTTTTCTCCTCAATTATGTCCTGTTGTGGCAATCGATAGCTGGCTTTCACAAGCTATCGACACAACGCTCACTATACAACACTGCTTAGTGCATCTCGCACAAATTTGCACTCATTTGAATTGAAATTAAACGTAACTGATGTGCTGATTGCAACCAGCAAATGTTTGCTTGCATTCAAATAGAAAATTACTCAGGTGAATATTTATGTGGTCAGTTTTCATTTTCGATAATGCAATTACAAATTGACATGTGTACAACATAGGTTTTGCATATGTACATATGTATGTATGTGTGTATATATGTACATATATTTTGTTGTTGTTGATTTCGGCAACGATAGCCTGAAAGCTGTAGAAATTAAACAGCTGACGGCGACATTCTCTCTTTCACACGCCTTCTTTGTGACGCTTTGGCGACTTTCGACGCGCAAGGGTCTCGCACTGTGGGTCAACAACGCACAAACGCAAGCATATGCATATGTACATTGTATGTGTATACACACACACACACACACAGAGACGTTGGAGGCGTTGACAGCGGTGCGACGTTTTCGGCGTTGACCGTTGCGGTCACCTGTTACTTTCACTGCGGCCAACAACGAACACGTTTTGTCCGTTTGTCCATTTGGCCAAACAATGCAAAGTTATCAAAATTACAAAAACGCGTCTACGGCGACAGGGCTAGCCGGTAGCGTTTTATATATGTATGTATGTGTGTATGCTTAAAAATATATACTTTTTTATAATACCCTGTACTCATTAAAATTGTGTAAAAAAAGGCTGAAGAAAATTAGTCTGTTCTCGATCTACATACATACATACATATGTATGTACATACAAAAAAAACAAACTAGCGAACTAGATGAACGTTGATGAGCATCTTAAGTGGTTCCTTCGTTCAGTTTATTGACTCGTTTAATTGAACTTATTCTGAACGATTGATTATGCAGTATTTTGAAGTGCTGCCATTTTGGCTATTTAATAGCTGACATAAACAATTGGCATTTGTTTTTTTCCTTAAGCAATTTTTATTTATTTATTGCTATGCCTTGAAGCTTTGCAGACATTTGCGGCTTAGTCTTTTCTCAGTAAGATATGTTTATGTTAACCATGCCAAAAATATTTATGAAATGATTACAAATGTTGATATAGTTTTTATAGCGAATCAATTCTAAACAGTGGTTTTTGATGTTCATATGTTTTTTGTTTATGCATGTGCAGGGTATATGCTAGCCAGTCAGCTTGATATTTCTGATGTTTTTTGGAATGGATGGCGCAAAGCTTACGCCTGGCCTTACCAATAATCGCATAAATTAGCGATTCTTTCTGCAACAAGCCAGCGGAAGTCTTTTCACTTGCCGCTCTCACTTTCGTTATTGTTGTTATTGGTATATGTACATACATACATATGTATGTATGTATGTATTGCCTGTTGCTACTGTCAAATATTCAATAATTTGTGCTAAAATGTGAATTAAATGTACCCCAACGCATACATAATAATCTAGTAGTCCAGCAGCAGCAACAACAATCGACCGAAATTGGCAGTGGTCGCAACAACTACAATAACAACAACAACGACAACAACGACAACGACAGCAGCGACAAACTTGACGCTGTGGAATGCAAACGGCATGCGAAAAGAAAACGAAATATTGGACAAATTGACTGACTGACTGACTGACAGGCAGGCAGGCAGGCAGGCAGGCACAGACATGTTTGTGACCAGCCAACAATTGAGAATTGCCTATCCTGTTGTTTGTTTTACTAGGCAATTCTGGTATTTGGCCAGGCAAACACACACACACACACACACACACACACGTAAGCACTCACATTTCAGTCGGCTTTGCGAGCGCGCCCAAAAATGCAATTGAGAAAAAAACCCACGCAATAACAAAAACCCAAAATAGAAGAAAACTATAAAAACTGATGGAAACAACAACGCAACGGCATGCCAATGCCAAACACACACACACACACACACACATGCAAACGCATACCACTGGCTGTGCTGTGTGTGTTGTTGTTTACCTGCGCCGATCGGCACCGACGCGACGTCGACGTCGACTGCGCAGCCGCAGCATCTCTCGCTGCCCAACAGCTGCAACGCCATTGCATTATTTGGCACCACACTGAAAGAAATAGTATAGCTAATGTTTTATTCTAATTAAAAGTAAATTTAAAGTACAATTCTACTCTGTTATATCTTTAGCTAAAATTGCAGAAAGTGGAAAATAATGGAACACAAAGCAACATTAAAATGTATTCTTGAAAATTAGTTAAGTTTGGACAAAGTTATACGGGAAAAATTACTGCTTACATACATACATAAATGTATACATATATATATGTACATATGTATGTTGTTACATATGTCGCTCGGGAACTGGTTTTCTAGTTTTATGTTTTTTCCAAATATATACAAATCTTTTTTGTTTAATATTTTATATCTAAAGGAACGTACATATGTATGTACATAAGTATTAAATCAATAATATGTAAGTTTTTTCCGTGGAACCGAGGCTAATCTTCTTCTTGATATGTCGCTCGGGAACTGATTCTAGTTTTATGTTTTTTCTAAATATTTATTTTATTATACTCTTTTCGAAGAAAATAGTATATTAAGTTTGTCCTGAAGTTTGTAACGCATAGAAGGAAGCGTCGGAGACCCCCAAAAGTTACTGCCAGTATGCTTAGAATGACAATACAAATTGATCTAGCCATGTCCGTCTGTCTGTCTGTCTGTCTGTCTGTCTGTCTGTCTGTCTGTCTGTCTGTCTGTCTGTCTGTCTGTCTGTCTGTCTGTATGTATGCAAACTAGTCCCTCAGTTTTTGAGCTATCGCGATAAAACTTTGCACAGACACTTATTATTCCAGGGGACAGCACATTGGTCGGAGCTGGCCGGATCGGAATACTATATCTTATAGCTGCCATACAACTCGAAATCGGTTTTGGCCATATATCCCATGTTTTTTAATCTATCGCGATGAAACTTTGCACCGATACTTATTATTTAAAGAGACATCACCTTGGTTGGAGCCGGCTGGATCGGATCACTATATCTTATAGCTGCCATACAACTCGAAGTCGGTTTTGGCCATATATCCCATGTTTTTTTAATCTATCGCGATGAAACTTTGCATAGATACTTATTATTCAAAGAGACATCACATTGGTTGGAGCCGGCCGGATCGGATCACTATATCTTATAGCTGCTATACAACTGGCAATGAATTAAATATTCTTAAAACAAAAAAAAAATGTTACGCTACAAAACGATTTTGTACAGCTTATGAAATTTCAGTGGTGCAGTTGGCAGAGTGAAAATTGCCTATAGGTTCGAAAAGAGTATAAAATCTTCGGCACGCCGAAGATAATCCTTCCCCACTTGTTTTTTGTTTGATATTTTATGTCTAAAGAAATGTATGTATGTAAGTATTCAATCAATAATTTGTTATTTTTTTCCGTGGAACCGAGGCAAAGCATCTTCAGCTCCATTTCTCTCTACCAAAGTCCTGCGTACGACACTATATCATTGCATATCCTGTGTATCCGCTCTGTGGCATACAAATTGTGTTTTTTGCAGTGCATTTTATCTTAGAGCTGATTCTTCTCTTGCATCTACCCCCAAGCCCCTCCAACAGTCTGGTCACACCAACGTCTTTAACATACCAAAGCAGCGAGTACAAGAAAAAATATCAACAGGCTGCTGCAACAACAACAGCAACAATACGGACAAGCACACACATGAGTCCAAAAACAACAACGATCAGTGGTGTGCGTGTTTTTTTTGTTTTTGTGCTT
The DNA here is from genome assembly GCA_035042425.1 of Drosophila flavopinicola. Taxonomy (NCBI): domain Eukaryota; kingdom Metazoa; phylum Arthropoda; class Insecta; order Diptera; family Drosophilidae; genus Drosophila; species Drosophila flavopinicola. The sequence continues at coordinate 464,691 of JAWNLL010000187.1, read as the reverse complement.
TTCTTCTTGTTTGCTGTTGTTATTGTGTGTTTCGTCTTATCCAGCAGGTAGACGGCAGAGGCAGACGGAGTCGGTTGCATTTACAGATCTGCCGCTGTCGCTGTCGCTGCCTCAGCTGGCGTCGACGTCGACGTCGCCCGTTTCGTTTTGTGTCTGAGTCGAAGCTGTTGAAACTTGGCTCAGAGTTTTTGGCGTTCAGTCCGCTGGCGAACGTTGTCTTGAGCGCAGTTTGTCGTTGTTCAGTCACGCATTAACAACAACGTCTTAACGTGCGCGTGTTGTGCGAGAGTGTGCGTGTGTGTGTGTGTTGGTTACTTACTTGGCTGGCTCCGTTCCCGTTTGCCCGTCGCTTGCTAAAAATTATTATACACGTTGTTCTTGTTGTTGCTGGTTTTTTTTTCGAGTTTTTTTTCTGTGTCGCCGCAGCAGCAGCAAAACTGGTTGCTGGAATAAGAAGCAGCCGCCGCAGAAGCTAGTAAAAGCAGCTAGCTGTGAACAACAATAATAATAACAGCAACAACCGTATTTTTTTTGTCGGTCGGAAAAACGTCGCAACCACAAAAAAAACAAAAGCAAAAACAACAAAAAATAACCGTTTAGCGGCAGCAAAAGGAGCACATTTAACAGTAATAAGCAGCAGCCGCAGCACTAACAGAGCAATAACAGAAGCTGTTGCCAGTACATCGAGAAAAATGCCCTGCTCAGCCGTAACGCTATCGATAGCGACAATCTGTGCGATTATCGCCACAGCGCTGCTCGCGATCGCCTTCTCCACAGACAATTGGCTGCACTATGATGTTAGACGCAATCAGATACAGGTTAGTTACCAACAAGTGTCAACAAAATGACAGCAGACGCTGTTATCTACCCAAAACGCATCCGCATGGGTGTGTGTGTGTGTGTGTTTATCTCACACCCCCGCTGAGACGAAAAGAAAAAAAAGACAACAATAGGTTCAAATCAAGCCAAGGTCTTGTCATGAGCAATAAATAGAAATACTGCAGGGCACAATCAAAGCCGAAGGCGAAGCCGAAGCCGAAGTTGAAGACGAAAGAAGATGTCGAGAACCGAGAAGTCAAAATGGCAGTCGAAACTGAGGCACAATGGGCAGACACTTGAAAAAACACATATGGGAAACCGAAAACTGCCACTAGAAATACAAAAACAATAAATATGGAATTCGATACCCGAAAGAAAACTCATAACATGTGCTGATATTTTTCATTCTAACTGAAGTTATTCGTTCTGTTTTTTTTATAAATTTAATTCAACTTGATTAAAAACTAACCCATAACAATATTGTTGCCATTTTGGTCGCTTGAAAATAGTAAATTGTTGTAATTAGATAGAATCTTCAAAATACAACAGTTTTTCTCATTAAATATTGTGATTTTTGAATATAGAACTTTTGCTTATTGGTTTTTCATATCAAAAACATTTTTTTACAAAATTCTGGGGCTAATTTTTTAATAATTGTAAGACAGTTGTACTGGTAAAGTTAACCTTTTATAACATTTTCGAATTAAAGAAAAAACAAATTTGGAAAATTCCTACTATAACAATCTTTTGACAACACAAAACTTTGCTGATGATTCTACAATTGTAATTATATTTAATTCGCCATTTTAAAATACGAAATGCAACTACAAGCTACACCTAGATACATATCATAGACTCGTCCCACTGTGCCTGTGCATGCTGCTCGCTGCAACGGTCGGCGTCGGCAGCGGTAGCGTTAACAGTAACAGGCGCGCGTGTAGTTGCTTAGTGAACGAAGCAGACGACGATGATGAAGAAGAAGAAGAAGAATTAAGGGCATGGCGCAGCGTGTGAGGCATATGAAAAGAAGAAAGGTCGAAAGCAAACAGCGATGGCCGAGCCGAGCCGACGATGATCGGAAAAGGGGGGTAGGGAGGGCGGTCGGCCGTTAACGCTAAAACTTTCTACGCGAGCGCTTAGCCAAGCCAAGCGACGCGACGCGACTTGAAGAAGACGATAAAGGAGACGGCGAAGAAGCAGCAGCAATTTCTCATTTTGCATGTAACAACAACAACAGGTGGGGGTATTTTTGTAGGTGCAGCTCTAAGCCAGAGAGCACAGAGCGAGACAGAAAGAGAGAGAGAGCGCCAAATTCTCATATATTATTGCATGTGTGTGTGTGTATGTATGTGTGCATACCTTGCATACCAAAAACAAGCTAGTGGCGGCGTGTGCTGAAAATATTTGCACGTTTTTGACTTTGGCGTTTGACGTTTGCTTTTGCTTTGCCTAAAGGTTAATCCTAGCTGCAGTAAGTAAATGCAACGAGCGAAAGCGAGATGGGAATAGTGCACGTACATACATACATACATACATATGTATGTATGTATGTACATATGTATTGCAGCATTTATAAAGACATTAGAACAATGTAATTACAAATTGGTTGATTTGCTGCGCTGCTGTTTCGTCTTAACTTGAACCGTGGCAAATCAATTGTGACGCACTGTTCTTGTGCAGTGTTGTGGAAGGAGGAAATGCAAGCTACGATTTCTATATACACCCTGTAAGCTTTTTAAACGGGTGAATCGGGTATATTGTGGCAATCTACATATGTAACAGGCGGCAGTAGATCATAATATACACTATTTTTTGTACTTTTTATATGTAATTCGCTGCTGATATTAATACAACTATTTAGAAATATAACTAATTAATTAATAACTAAATTTGAACATAATCAATACAAGTCTATTGTGTAGTGAGACTTCCTTTGCTATATAGACATTTGTATAGCAAACACAGATGGAGTACATTTTATCTCCATCCAATTTTAAATATATAGCCCGCAGGGCATCTTCGAGTCGCTCATTTGTTGATTCTAAACATTTTTTTGTTTTGATGTGACCGACACAACTGAGAAACCCAATCTACATTATGAACTGTAGTGGGTAGTTTGGCGTAACTAATGGTTTCTAATTAGCTGGGCAGCAATCAACAGGCAGCTGCTTGAGGAGTTCCAATTCTGCCTTACCAACGCTTGGGTTCTCATTTTGAAGATCACCTTGTTTTTTTTAGAAATTATCAATTTTGCTTTCCAACTGTGTAGCACCATTAGGCATTATATATTGTTCTCAAAAAAAAACAACAACGAATCATTTAAGTCTAAAATATGATTTGATTTCAAAATTTTGTTTGTTTTGATATTCAAAGATATTTTTTTTAATGGGTATGTTAAAGGTGATATTTCAAAAAATTATAATTTGTATGCATTTAAAAAAAAATTGGTCTCATTTTATATTTTATATTAGAAAAAGTAACGAATGAAGGCTCGAACAAAGAGAAAAAAAAATGGTTTTCAAACCGAACCTAAGGATTTGAACCGTGAACCGAACCAGCGCTAGATCTTTTGTTGTTGTAAAGCATAACTATTTGTTGTAAATTGTGTGTGTTTTTTTTCTTCTTCTTTACATCATTTAATGGTGATTGCAGCTTTGTAGCTTTTCGTAGAACTAGCAAATGGGCGGATTACTGTTATCAGCAATACAAGTCTCTCTCTCTCGCTCGCTCTCCCTCTCGCTCGCTCATTTCTTTGTTCTGCGGCCAAACAAAGTTCAAGCGCTTCATAGAAAACAAGAACTACAACAACAACTACAACAACTACAACAGTTGTTGCTGCTTTTGCTTTTGCTTTTGCTTCTACTTCTACATCCACTTCTTTGTCGCTCTGCTTCTTCTCGTTTGCAGTACCTGTCTGCGTGCCAAAGCAAAAATTGTTTTATTTTTACACATTTTGCTTGTGTTTGTGTGTCAAAACCAGTTTTGAGTTTTCACTCGTTTCACGTTTTCAACTCGCTCAAATTTGGTATGCGATACACGCTGCCACGCCCCCCTCCTGCCCCCTTGCCAAGCTGTAAGATCGCCGGCAGCCCTAAGTCGCCATTGTTGTTGCTGCTGTTGTTGTTGTTGTTGTTGTTTCTTTATTGTCAAAGCCAAGTGGCCAGATCCGAAACAAGACAATCCGAATCGAGTCGAGCCGAAGCAAAGCGAAGCGTTTGCCAATCCGATTGATGAAACTGCTGCGCTTTTGGCTCGTTAAAAGAGAAAACCCTTCCTCGCTGCCATATTGCATTTATTGTTGTTGTTGTTGCTGTTGTTGTTGCTGTTGTTGTTTTTACTCGTTTTCTTTTCGTTTCGTTGCGTTGCGTTTGCTGCATTTGGTATCTAAATGCAATAGACGTCAACTTTTGTTGTTTCGAGTAAAAAAAAGAAAAGAAAAGAAAAGAAAAGCAACAAATGGAAAAGCTAATAACTTGTTGTTGTTTTTGCCATTTTCCACATGAGGGTTGTTGTTTTTTTTGTTTGCCTTAAGTTTTGGCTCTGGCGCAATAATATTTCTTTCTTTCTTTTTTTCAATGAATGAATCTTGTGTTGTGTTTTTTACGCTTAGTAAGCGCTTTGATTTGTCAAGTTGCAAGACGATAAATAAGCACAAACAACACATGTTAATTTGAGACGGCTGGAACACAAAATTAATTAAGCTTTTGCCAAATTACTCATACGCCATGTGTGACCAGCGCGCGCATTAGATTTCTTTTATGTACATACATATGTACATATGTATGTATGTTTCACTCTGTGGCGTACAGGGTGTGCTTCTTGCTGTCGTCTACTTTCTCAACTGTACTTCAAATGCCACATACTCGCAGACAAATACTATAAAACATGCATAACATATGCGTTATTTTCTCGATTTGCAAATCAACTGCCATAAACAATTTAACTTTGCTTACTCTTCAAGTTGTATTCAAGTTATAATACTTGTTATATGCTAATATCAGCATTTTTTCCAAACTATTCTGCATATTCTCGTAAAAAGCGCAAAACAAGAACATACTACAGTGTATATTCTAATCAAGTTAGTCTTTTGCTTATGGCTTTTATTGTAATGAGTTACAGTTATGCAAAAATTACTTTAACAGTTCGTTTTTTTTAGCTTTTGGAAGTAGAGAATATAATTTTTTTAGAATTTTTTTAAGTACTAAGTTTTATTGTAACCCTCGTACCAACAATTCTGTATTTATAACGATTGCATATTATATTTTACAGGGTATCTTCTAGTCACAGAACTACAGAAATTAGTTAGGTAAAGCTCTGATATTTCTTATGCTCATAAATAAGTGGCATTTTTATCGATTCTGAAAATTGCAGGATATCTTCTAGTCCAGCATAAGCTTGTTTTATGCATATTCTTTTTCAAGTAGAGTTTCTATTATGTAATAATTTGGATTCTGGATTCTTCTAGTCAGGTATTTACACAATAACGTAACGTCTTATAACTGTTTTACCTCTTGCAGGATATCTTCTAGTCCAGCATTGCCAACACTAACTTTTAAACTTGTTTTATGCGTATTCTTATAAGTTTTTCCAAGTATTTTCCAATAGAGGATTGCTGTAATGTAAAATTTGAGACTCTACAGGCTAACTTCTAGTCGGTCATTTACTCATTAACGTAACGTCTTATAACTGTTTTAGCTCTTGCAGGATATCTTCTAGTCCAGCATTGCCAACACTAACTTTTAAACTTGTTTTATGCGTATTCTTATATGGTTTTTCAAGTAGAATTTCTATTATGTAATAATTTGGAATTTATAGGCTAACTTCTAGTCGGTCATTTATCCAGTAGCCGTACGTTTTACAACTGTTTTAGCTATTTTTAGATCGTTGATCATTTATTAAAGCCAAGTTGGCGACTGTCTGCCTGTCACCATCATTAGTTGTGGTTAATTTGTATTTTATTTGCTGACATCATGTGAAATTCCAAATTGGTATATCACCTATCCCAACTACCGCTGTTCTTATATGCATGTATGTATGTATCTATGTTATGTATACATATGTACATATGTACACATGTGTGAAACCCCCCATTCGAGAATCAAAATACATTTGCATAAAGTGAATTGCATTTGGCGTTGGGTTACCTACCTCGACAAACAAACAATGCCAACTGGCTTAATCAGCAGCAAACCCGTGTGGGGTGATTACTTCTTGTCTTTTTCTGCTTCTTTCATTCCCCGTCAATGGGCGTGGCAGGGGGCGGGGGCGGGGGAGGCCAGACAATGAATACATCTTGAGTTCTTTAAGCGTGTCGTAACTGTTCACCAAAACAGAACTGAAATGCAAAAGAGTATTCAATGATTCAACAGTTAAGTATAGAGCGGGTTTGTTTTTCTTTCTTCTCATGCTCCTGTCAAAGTTGACAAGCGGTTTTCATCGTTCAACAATGTCGCAACGATTCTAAAATTGCGCAAGAAAAAAAGAAAGAAACAAAACAAAAACAACAATTCTTTCTAAAGCCGTTTTATTTCTTGTTTCTATCAAAGTTGACAAGCGGTTCTTATACTTTAAAGAACAAACTAACTGATCACTTAACAATTAAGCCGATTCTTTAGCTAGGAAATACAATTTGTCGATGTGCCTGTCAAAGTTGACAAGCAGTTATCATTACTTATCAACTTACCTAATTTAACATAAGGCAATGTTATCTCTCATTTCGATTACTATGACTGTTTTTAGTTTAGTAGTTGTTAACTTGTGCTTAAGTGCCTATGTTTCCAATATAAGCTCGTTCTCAGATGTGCATGTTAAAATTTGGCATGAACTTAAAGCTCATTGTAAATCTAATTTCGTTTACTAATACTGCCAAAAGCTCATTAACTACAACTATAATTGTTGTAAGCTTAACCTTATGCTAACTTGTACTTTAATCATTATAGTACTAACAAAAGCTGTTTCTCGGATGCGCACGTCAAATTTGACAAGAGCTTAAACCTCATTGTAAATCTAATTTCGTTAACTATTGCTGCTGAAAACTTATTTTTTTTACTATAATTGCTGTTAGCTTAACTACTTGTTAACTTGTGCTTGAATGTTTATATTTCTAACAAAAACTTTTTCTCACATGTGCATGTCAAATTTGACAAGAACTTGAACCTTATTGTAAATATGATTTCGTTGAAAACTTATATTGCTTACTATAATTGTTGTTAGCTTAACTACTTGTTAACTTGTGCTTTAATGAAATGCTCTTTCTCTGACGTGCATGTCAAATTTGGCAAGAGCTTAAACCTCATTGTAAATTTAAGAAAAACTTAACTCATTGTTTTTTTGTAATATATTGATGCGGTTTCTGACAAAGTTTCTTGTATCATGTGGCAGTCAGAATTGACAAGCAGTTTTTTCTATATATGTATCTCAACTGTTAACTGCTTGTCAATACAATAAACACCTGGATGTTAGAGTAGGGATCTTACCTTGAGATTTGATAACAATACTTATATTTGATGCCCCACTGATTTCAATTCTAAAAGTAATCGTGACTTATTCGCCAGCGTTGCCAGATCGCCGTGAGATGTGAAAAATGTTTGCTGTTAGCTTAATTGATACAGCGAATTCTTTTTAGCAATTTGCGCGCTTTCGCCACGCTGATTATCATAAGGCTGCGATGTTCTTCCAAAAGATCGTTTTTCTCACACGACTTCTGTAGCCTACTTAAATCGCAATTATTTTGGCCACTTGAGCGTGCGATTTCAAACGCTTGCTTTCGCTTCCTACCAAACTCGATAAGCATTTTTACAGATACATATATATTTTCCTTTTTTTTTTGCATTGTTGAATAAACAAATAATTGAAATTGAATCATTCAAGTTGAGTTTGTTTTTTTTGTTTCGTGTCTATTTTTTGGTTTTGTTTTTCTTCGTGCTTTTTTATGCTCCATCTCACAGTTGCTTTATAGCGGGAAGATGACTTCCGCGTTTATTTTATTTATTTTTATTTTTATTTTTGTCTGTACATTTCGCATGTGCGTCTTAACTTGTCGTAATTATGGTTATTATTGCATCGATTTAACTTGGTAGTTGAACTTGCGCTCCAAAGTACTAAAAGCACTAAAGATTGAAGATCTGCTGTCAATGTCGAGTTGGTCCCACGACCTTTCCCCAAACAGAAAACTAGAAACCACACATAAGTTTGGCAATAAAACAACGTCAGGCAGCCACAAAACCAGATTTAAATAAATACAGCAACAACAACAAAAACAACCAGCTAAAATATGTGCTGCAATAACAATAACAACAACAGCAGCAAGTTTTGTAGGGTAGACATCTAATATATCTATTGAGGAATTGCATAAATATAGAATGTAGTACAAATATATTAAAACTCTAAAGACTAATTAACTTAGCAATTTATATATATTATGTTATGCTATCAACTATAGTTGCTCAAGTAATATAAAACTAAACAAATTTGACAGTATTTCAGTAAAGTTTGTTTAAAAAAAAATATATCTATATATATTTTTACATTTTATTTTTAAGGCATAACTAGCTGAATTAAAACTTGAGTCCATTTTGTGATCAATTGTTAGTTTTTTCTTTGAAATCATTAAAAATTATTGCCTTTTGAGTTCTGTCTTAAATTTTTGATCATTAAAATATTTTGTATCAAGTTTTGTTTGCCAAAAAACCAAACAACAAATATTTTAGAAGTTTTTGAAAACTTAAAAATTTATGCATAATAAACAAAACAATATGTATATACTATGTTTTATATGGGACCAATTTCTTGCTTATCGTAACTTGCTAAAATGAAAATATTTCCAAAATTAAATGTAAAATTGTATGTTTACTGCACCATTCAAAATGCGTAAAAAGGTTATAATAAACTTGTGCAAAGGTATGTTACAGTTGGAAGCATCTACGACTATATAAGGTATATATATTCTTGATCAGTAGCAACAATCTGTCTGTCTGTCTGTCTGTCCGTCTGTATGAACTCAGAGACTATAAGAGCTAGAGACTTCATATTTCGCCTATAAGTTGTCGTATTCACCGTTCAGATCAAGTTTGTTCGATTGTATCGATAGCTCGTCACGTTCGACAGTTATCGATCAATATCGATTGCGGACTAGTGTTTTTTGGCCATAAGTTTAAAGTTATAAGAGCTAGAAGCAGCAAATTTGCTTTGTATGTATTATCCCGAATAGCAAACATAAGTAAAAACAAGTGAGAACGTTGCAGTCGGGCGGAGCCGACTGCGTAATACTCTGATACCATTTTAAGAACAGCTGAAAGCAAGTGAACAGAAAATTTTTGGTCGATCTTAAGAGGGGGTGACCAGAAGTCTATCTACCAATTTTGGTGACTCTAGCTCTAAAACTGTGGAAGATATAAGCTTTCGCGATTTTTGGGGGCGGGAAGGGGCGTGGCCCCAAAAATTTGGCCGATCTTTAGAGGGAGTGACAAGAAGTCTATTTTACAAATTTCTTGACTCTAGCTCTAAAACTGTGGAAGATATACATTTTCGCGATTTTTGGGGGCGGGAGGGGGCGTGGCCCCAAATTTTTTTTTACCGATATTTAGAGGGGCTGACCAGAATTCTATCTTCCAAGTTTAATGACTCTAGCTCTGAAACTGTGGAAGATATAAATTTTCGCGATTTTGGGGGCGGGGCCCCAAAATTTTTGCCGATCTTTAGGGGGGCTGACAATAAGTCTATCCTCCAATTTTGGTGACTCTAGCTCTAAAACTGTGGAAGATATAAATTTTCGCGATTTTTGGGGGCGGGAGGGGGCGGGGCCCCAAAATTTTTTGCCGATCTTTAGGGGGGCTGACAATAAGTCTATCCTCCAATTTTGGTGACTCTAGCTCTAAAACTGTGGAAGATATACATTTTCGCGATTTTTGGGGGCGGGCGGGGGCGTGGCCCCAAAATTTTTTGTCCGATCTTTAGAGGACTTGGCCAGAAGTCTACCCTCAAAGTTTGGTGGCCCTAGCTCTTAAACTGTGCGAGATATAGGCTTCCGTGTTTCGTGGGGGCGGGGTGGCTGGGGGCGTTCTAGTGGGCGTGGCCGGAAAATCCAGGACGCAATCTTTTGGGCTGGTCAGCCCTAGTCTAAATTCCAAATTTGGGGACTCTAGCTTCAAAATTGCGGGAAATATACACGTGTTATCGAATTGTGCATTCATGTATATCGATTTTCGCGATTACGGGGGCGGGAGTGGGCGTGGTCAAAATTTTGTTTCTGTAATCTGTAGAGGACGTCACCAGTAATATATATTCCAAATATGGTGACTTTAGCTCTAAAACTGCGGGAGATATAAGCATTTCAAATTAATTTTGGAGGGGGGCTGGTGGGCGTAATAATGGGCGTGGCCGATTAACCTAGGATCCAATTTTTTCGGGAGGTCACCAGCAATATACCTACCAAATTTGATTACTCTAGCTTCAAAATTGTGGGAGTTATTCACGTTTAATCGATTTGTGATTTGAGGTGTATCGACATGTTATCGATTTGCCAGCCTCCCAGTGGGCGTGGCATAAATTTGGAATAAACTTGATCTGAAGCAGATAGCTATAATCATAACGCAAAAGATTTCAAGAGTCTATCTAATATCGTTTCGGAAATACGCGCGTTCATCCAGACAGACAGACGGACAGACGGACAGACGGACGGCCTGACGGACATTCGACAAAACCAATATACTATGAGTACCTTCGGTATCAGAGTATAAATATTTGACTTTTTGAATGTAAGCTTAAATTTGCCATAAACTGCTTGCACTGCTTGCATTGTGTGTGTGGCTGTTTGCATATACACAGCTAAGTAAATTATAAATGCGTATAAAGACTGGGTATCTACTAGTCGGACACACCCGATTAGAATACTCTTGTTTTGCAATTTGCCGCACCCCAAAAATATGTGTCGCCTGCATTTTTGACAGCTTTTTGTCGAGTTATTTCATGCATTTTGATGGCTGTTGCTCTTGTTGCTTTTGTACAGCTGTACTGTACAAATATATATATGTACATATATATGTATATATGTATAAACTCGATCGCGGCCTTGGAGCTGTACAACTTTAGCTCATTGGCATCCTGTACACGTTGTGCGAGTATAGATGCAGTTTTAGCTACTTTTTAGCCACATGCTTGGATCTACTTGACGATTGGCTAATCAACGACATCCGTTCGCAAAGCAAAGGGGGGGCACAGTTGGGGCAACAGCAACAACTACAAAAACAACAACGAAACCCGTTTGGCTGTGTCATATAAATACTTGTGCCTTATTAATATGAGCAGAGAAACTGCCAGACAAAAAACCAAAAAAAAAAAAAAACCAACGATAGGGTTTTCTACCGTGTACAGTTGGTAATGACTGGCAAAACGATACAGGTCTGAGAATTAGTCTAGAGAGCGAAGCTTTTCTGCTTCCTGATTAAAGCAGTGATCTAAGAGATCCAAGAGCGATCATATTTAGTCAAAGTATTCGTTTTAAGTAGTCAGAGAAATTGTTGATTGAAAAGCTTGACAAAAATAGAGGAAACCAAAGTATTTTCAATTTAGGTATTCAACTAATTACACACAACAAACTTGCGATTTATGTTTGCACTATAAATCAATTGACAATTAAACAAAAATGTACAAATATATAAATAAAAAACAATTTTAAGACAAGTGGCTCTTAAAATTTGAAATGCGAAAAAACCTATAAGTAATATATGGGAAAAAAAAAGAAAATGACACTAGGTATGTAGCTATAAATTTTTTATATAGACTACGACAAATGACTCCAAATTAATATTTTAATTTTCCCTGGAATTTGTGGTGAAAATGTAAAAAAGAGTTTACAATATCGATGACAATAATTCCAAATCTATTTATACTCTTTTCGAAAAAAATAGTATATTAAGTTTGTCCTGAAGTTTGTAACGCATAGAAGGAAGCGTCGGAGACCCCCAAAAGTTACTGCCAGTATGCTTAGAAAAACCAAACAAATTGATTTAGCCATGTCCGTCTGTCTGTCTGTCTGTCTGTCTGTCTGTATGTATGCAAACTAGTCCCTCAGTTTTTGAGCTATCGCGATAAAACTTTGCACAGACACTTATTATTCCAGGGTACAGCACATTGGTCGGAGCCGGCCGGATCGGATCACTATATCTTATAGCTGCCATACAACTCGAAGTCGGTTTTAGCCATATATCCCATGTTTTTGAATCTATCGCGGTGAAGCTTTGCACTGATACTTATTATTCAAAGAGACATCACATTGGTTGGAGCCGGCTGGATCGGATCACTATATCTTATAGCTGCCATACAACTCGAAGTCGGTTTTGGCCATATATCCCATGTTTTTAAAGCTATCGCGATACAACTTTGCATAGATACTTATTATTCAAAGAAACATCACATTGGTTGGAGCCGGCCGGATCGGATCACTATATCTTATAGATGCTATACAACTGGCAATAAATTAAATAAATTTAGAACAAAAAAAAATGTTACGCGACAAAACGATTTTGTACAGCTTAAGAAATTTCAGTGGTGCAGTTGGCAGAGTGAAAATTGCCTATAGGTTCGAAAAGAGTATAAAATCTTCGGCACGCCGAAGATAATCCTTCCCACTTGTTTTATTTATAATTGAGCATTTTATGGGTCTATTAGCAAAGATATTTATTAATTTTAAAGCAAGTAATAATAGTCTTAAAATGTAAGCAATCCAAAAACAAAAGCTGTTTATAATAAAAAAAAATTAAATAAAAAAAAATAAATTTAGAAAAAAATGTAAAAAAAAATTTTTTTTTAAAAATTAAAAAAAAAAAAAAAAATATAATCGTTTTTGTGCATACATCAAAAATATTGTTTTTAACCTATTATCATAGCCAGATTGTTTCGTTTACAATAGAACTTTCTGTAGATAACAGATTGCTTTCCATGAGAATAAAATCCTTATACACTCCAATCCAAAATATAATTTTTTATTAGAGTTAGAGAGGACTCTGTGAAAAGTCAGCTGGTTTTATTGTAAGTTGAGTAGAGATCAGTTGAGCTTATGACTAAGATCGATGAGTTAGCCAACTGAGATCATTTCAATGCAAAAATTGTTATGATCTCAAGTTAATTTGAGTGCTAATCTCGATAGGTGCATTTGAGAACACGTACTTGAACATAATATAAGGCATAAGCATTTACCGAATCACTCACATTCGTTTTTATCCAAAAATGTGAAATGACAGCACGTTTCACACGTTTCGAATTCTACATACCTTTTGTTTTTTTTTTGGGGAAAATTGTTAATCAGCTCAACTGGTGGCTGTTGAGCTGCTGCCACCTTTTCCCTCTTTATAACAACAACAACAACAAAAAGAGAAAAGCGTTTTGTCAGCTACCAAAAAGAAGACGAAGAAGAAGAAAAAACGAACAGCAAACGTGTTTTACTCGATGTCCGGTGCTTAAATAACAATGCGACAGTCCAAAGAAAACTCAAGCCAAATGCTATTAACAAGGTAGAAAGGGGGCAGGGCTCTATCTGCCCTCTCCCTCTCACTCGCTCTCTCTCTCTCTTCCTCTCGCTCTGTCTTACCATATTGAACTGCAGAACTGGACTTATGTAAATTGGATGCTTGTGTGTATTTTTTTTGTTTTTCGCTTATGCAATAACACGATTGCTGCCTTTTTGGTTAGGGCTGGCACAGAAAAACTGGAAACGGTCTGTTTGGAAAGGTGCCACGCCCCCCGCCCCACGAAATCTTATGAAATGTTTTCGCTTGGACTGCGTTTTGGGAGTTTTCTTTTGGGGTCTCGTTTTAACATTTCAACGTATTAGCGCATTGCTTTTGCCCTGCCCTACCGGACACTACCGGGCTGCAGCACTACCGGGCTGCTGCTGCTGCTCTACCCTGCCCCCCCCGCCCCCCATTTAACTCTCTTATTTGGTAACTTTCTTATGAAAGTCGCTTTCGGGGGGGCAATTAAGGGCTCTGCCTCTGTTGTTGTTGTTGTTGTTGAATTTATGTAGTCAAGTTAGGCGCTGTTTGTTATGTTGCTGGGAAAACCATTCAGCTATAAAGCGCTTTGAGAAATCAGTCGTGTGCAGCAGGCCGCAGAGCGTTGAGTTTACAGCTCCTGTTAAATGGGAGCATCAATTGGGCATAGCTATAGCTATAGCTATAACTAGACGATAGCTAATTGCTCAGTTACGGCCAAGTGGGCAAGTCGAATAGAGCGAGGAAAGCTCAGAAGGTCGCAAAGATCTAATTATATCTAATCAAATCGAATCAAAAGGCCCATTGAATCGAAAGCTCTTTACTTAAAAAATGCTGTTGGGAAATTGAAGTGAAAAGCAATACCATTTCAAAGCTTTTCACTTCAAAAGCTCTAGCTTTATTTTTATAATATATCTAACTGGAGTATCTTTTGTATTATACAAATAATTGATAACTATTTTGTTTCTAGAAACTTACCCAAAAGCTTATCAGCTCTAGCTTATAGTATTAACAACTGGAATATCTTTCGCATTATGCAAATAATTGATGATAAATATTTTGTTTCCAATATATAATTAATGATAAATATTTTATTTCTAGAGGCGTACCAAAAATCGTTCAAGCTCTAGCTTAAATTTTAAACATATAGTAGTAAAAACTGAAGTATCTTTCGGATTATATAACAAATTGATGATAAATATTTTCTTTCTAAAAGCGTACCCTTAACTGTTGACAGCAGCAAAAGCTTTACAGCTTTTAAGTTCTAGCTTATACTCAATGTCTATAATATTTACTATCTATTTATATTTTACTTTAAGGTTTATGGGTTTCGATTTCTAAGTGTTTTCACATTCTTTTCAAGCATTTTGCTTAAATTATATCTTTAATTTCACACATGATATTGAAATAAAAATCTAGTTGAAAGACAGATACCCTACTTCAGATATAGTCTTGTAATAATAATATTTTGTAAATAGTTAAGCCTAAAAGCTTCCAGGTAAAGGTTTTATTTGATGGTAAATGGTCATAGGGATTTAATATTGAAGATTATAGTAAAGTGAATCTCTGCTGAAAAGCTTTTCACATGTAGATATAGACAGCTTAAAAGCTCTCAAGTTATAGTTTCAAAACTTTGAAATCCTAAAGCAAAAGTTGAGAGCACCTTTGAATTTTGGATGAGTGTGACATTCAATTGGTTTATCTTCCAATTCTATCAGACGACTTGGAGATATTTTCTGTGATACAGCTTTAAGCTTTCTGTAAAACTACAAATTGTATGTTATAGCTTAATATATTTTGATATATTGTTAGCTTTCAAAATTGTTTAAAAGATTATAAAACGTTTCGCATTTCTAATGACAGTTGAATAATAATGGCACTTAAGTTGAAAAAGAAATATTTGTGGCTGCAAGATTTGATTATTAAAAAAACCAAAATTCAATGTCTTTGAATACGAATCAAGGACCTGCCGCAGAAGGACTAGTAACTAAAGTATTTAACCTCGAAAAATGCATAATTTGTTGTAGCTAGCTTGTTATCTGTTAGTTACTTGACAATGGGAGACCTTCAAATGTAAGACTTGAAATTGCTCAATCCGCAATGAATCGCATGTAATGACGTATGAGAGAACTGCGGAACGTGTTCAACGGCAACACTTGATCTGATAAATACATATATACATATAGACAAATACAAACCGACAGACAGACACCTACGACAATAGCATGACGCCCATTGTCAGTTCTATATTTATGTACATCCGCGTATCATTAAAAAAAATATATATGTAATATAAGAAAGATGACCGGATGATGATGATGATGATGATGATGTCGCTGATGATCGAGAAGTGGCAGCTGTAATATTTGTGATTGAGCTAGTTGAAATCGTAAGCGAAATCATTTGTTTAAGACGCCCACAGATGCGGAACTGTTGCTCTCAGTAGAAGGGGAAGACAGGGTATTTATTTTGTATCTATACATACATATATATATATACATATATGCTGTTTAATCTATAATCTGTCGGGAAGGTTAAGCTGCATTTTGTGTGAATTTATTCAATTATTGATTACTTGCCAAACATTGTTATACGTTTTTCATTAATAAATCAATGTGTTTCTATATGGTAAAAAAAACGCATGATTTTTGAATTTTTTTCAATCGACAAAAGTAATAACAGAAAAATACTGAGATTAAACAATTGCTGCCAGCTTTGCCAAAAAATAAATTTTTTTTATTATATATGCTCGCTTAAATTTGACACACAAAAATTATTTTTAAATTTGTTCTAACAATAAAAGTGAAAAAATTTGTTTTGTGTTAATTTGCTGTTAGCTTTTTCAAATAATAATAAAAGTTGTTTAGCACAAAAACTATTTCATATATTTTTTAATTGATAAATTTGTAATTTTAATTGTTCTTTTAAATACTTTTTTATTGATAGTTGTGGATTGCTTTGGCAAAACGTATAAGAGATTTATTAACAAAAGTTCATCTATGTTTAAATACAAAAACAATTTTTTGCAATTTTTGCAATCAATAAAATTAATATGAAATTTGTTGTTAAAAAAAAACGAGTTACTTTATTTTTAAAATCTATAAAAGTCACAACAATGAAGTATATTAATTAAATATATATGTAAATCACGCAAAACGTTTTGATTTATAAACTTAAATGGCATTCGAATAAATAATTACTAGAATTAATCGCATCAATATAAAGTGCTCAAATATCCATCAGCAATATATAACATTAGAAAATTTTTTAAACGTCTTGAAAAATGTAAGGAAAAAAAAAATACGCCTATAAATAAATATTAAAGCAACACAAAAAAAGGACGAAATCTGTTTTGTGCAATTTGTGTTTTTGTATTATTTATTTTTAGATATATCTTAATCGATTTTGATCTTATAGATTATATATGTATTTGACTTGCATTAATACAATTGGTATTCGTTTTTTTGTTATCCTTGCAGGCATTTGCCGCCAAGCATTCGGATGCGGAGTCGCTGCTGCATAATTTGAATGCCAAGTATTATTATTATACGAGAACCCGCGGACTCTTCCGGATATGCTATCCCAAGGAGCGACCGCCAGCAACTGCCGGTAAGCCTTGCATATATACCCTATTTATACATATGCATATACCCTATTTATATAAATGTGTCCATTTTAGTGCCAACGTATTTGTCACCGATTGAGACGCACTGCTCGAACATTGATTACTTTCCGCAAGTGGAGGACGATAAGATTTCGAATGAGGATGCCACATCCCGTCTGCATTTGGCCCGCTCCTGCATTGCGCTCTTCATCATCAGCTTCGTGACCATCTTTTGTGCGTTCTGGACGGGTCTGTCCGGCTGCTGGAAGCGCTCCTCGGGCGCCATAACGGCCACATCGATACTGCTGCTGGTCACCTGTCTGCTAGCCGCTGGCGCCATGGGGCTCTGGCATACGGTTGAGTTCTTCGAGAAGGAGAAGGTCGTTGGCGAGGATTACTTCCAGCAGTGGAATACGGTGAGTGCCCAAAACCAAAAATCTATGCTATAAGGCATACTAAACTAAATTCTGAATGCTGATTTCATTGAATTCACATCAATTCTTGGATCTGCAAGTCCCAATTTTCTCTAACAAATATTAAAAATCATGCTTAACCAGTTTTATAAAATTCGAAAAAAATAATTGGAAAAACTTTTGAAAAAAGTTTCATATTAAAAACTGAAGTTTTCCTGCTTAAAAGTTTGTTCTTTGTATTAAAAACAAAAACAACATGCAGAGCTTAAAAATCACTGAACCAATTCCAAAATTGCTTAAATAACATTTTGTTTTTAATTGATTAATATTTAAAATTTAAATTGCTTCTGTTTTATATCATTGCTCAGAAACCGTAAGGATTATATGTTTTATTTTTTAAAACTACAAGTTTTTCATATACATAAGTTGGGAAAACTTTTATTTTCCGAGTATATTAAATACAAGTTTGGAAATAATGATTACATTTGAGTTATTTCACATAAATTCTGAAAGAAAATGTAAATAAAATTTGGTATTGATGATTAATTTTGTGAACAAACATAATTAAGCTGTGATTTTTTCGATTTGAAAAAGTATATATATGTATATGGTAAAATGATTTATTGTACCAGTTATCTATATTTTTGTAAAATAACTTTTAAAGATATTTTGCAACAGCATAGAATTGTAATAAAATGTGTATTTTGTTTGCTCTTTTCACAGGTGCTGCGCGATAATACAAAGATCGTTTATGACTGGTCGTACATTGTGGCCTGGACAGGCATTGGCACCTGCCTGCTGGCTGCCATCCTGCTGTCCGGCGCTGCCGTCTGTCTGCGCAACGAGCGGGAGAAGGAGGAGCAGCTCAATCTGCAGTATCTGATGCCCGGTAAGTTGGCTGCTGCGCTGCTGCGCTGCTGCTTTTCAATTTCGAGCGGCCAACTAATTGCGTGCAATTTTCTTACAGTGTACTCGCAGAAGCAGCCACCGTATCCGCCGTACGCCAACTATGCACAGCCGCAGATCTATCCGGGTCCCTACTATCATGGCTCGCAATACGGACCGTATAACTATTAAGCATACGGCAGAAGAAACGAATTGCTAAAACGATCAAAGCCGGTGGAATCGTGTTGTTAGAAATCACAAAAAAAAAAAAAAAAACAAAATTAAATGAATAAAAGACGATGAGCTATTTGAAATATCGGGATTAGGCCGAATGTCTCCCAGTTTCAACCTGTCCAGCCTTAACTGTAAACGGCAATAGAAATTGCGTAACGATTCTCGCTATTTTGCTAGACATGAATATACATGCATACACACACACACACACACATCTATACATATGTACATGTGTAATACAATTTTAATATACATACATACATACAATATCAATTTTTTTTACAAGAACCTAGTTTGTAGCGTCTATATATACATATACATACATACATATTTTTTGTATAAAAAAAAATCGTGGGTCTTGAGTCAAAATGCGTCTAAAAGTAAAAGTATTTGGTGCGCCCATTTCGCAGAATGATGGAATTAACGATGATAAAGCAAAGGTAGTTACAGAAGGCGAATAATAAGAAGAGAGAACAATAAAGATTTAATTTATTGTGTAGCTTATAATAATATGTTATAATTACAATAATAATAATTCGAATAATAATAATAATGTATCTAAGCATAATTTTTTGTATATGTATATGAATGTAATGAGTATAACTTTACAAATGCGCAGCAAGCGTCATTTTGTCTTCCAAGTGCGTGTGCATGTGTTAAGCTGTACTTTTAAATGAATAAAAGTTTCTTACGTTATAAATAATTTGAGTTTGAATTTTTTACTACACCTATCATTACGATGCCTATCGATTGTCAGCGCGCTTGAAAGCCACGTTGCTTATATATCGATAGCGGCACACTGGTATTTTGCATTTGGTATTTTTAGTTCACGAAATACTGCATGCGCATTTAAAGACTTGCCGCATGCGGTCACACATGCCAGCCCAACAACTGGTCACACAAAATCGCGCAACTGGTCACATCAAATTCCGAAAAATCGTCACTCAAAAGCAAAAGAGAAAAAAAGCAAAGAAAAGTAACCAGGCAGTTAAAAAAAATAAAAACTTGTAATAGTCGTGTGTGCGTGAACAACGGCCAGCGGCAATAGCGACAAAAACAAAAAATGTCCGGCAACGGTTTCGACGAGAATCCATTTGGCGAGCCCAATCTGGATAATCCATTTGCGGTAAGGCTGACAACAAAAAATTCTGCTGATGAAAACCCCACACACACACACACGCATACAGCTAGTCTATGTGTGTGTGTGTGTGTGTGTGTGGCGAGTGTATGTGTGCGTGTAGGTGCAACGACGACAGCACATCTATGCATATGCATGTGTGTGTGTGTGTGTGTGTGTGTGTGTGTGCGTGTGCCGCCTACATTTTGCTTGATGTGTGTCTCACGATTTTCTTGATATCAAATTGGATTCTTTCTAGGATCCCGCCATACAGCAGGCGACACGCATGTCAACGAATGTCTCGCTGGAGGACTACAATCCGTTCGAGGAGCAAGCGAAGCCCCAGCTGCAAATCAACTCAACGAACACGGCCGCTGTTGTCCAGCCCCTCTCACAGAACATTCCGCCCCCGCAGCCCAGCTCATTGGGCGCATCGGCGCCCAGCACCAGCATACAAATCACCTCCGAAGAGCTTCAGGTAGAACCGTACAAATGCCAACAAATGTGATCAGCAAGGCAGCGAGCACCGAATTTGACATACCCTAGTCGACTGCTCACAATTTGCGCTTGCAGTCGAACTTAACCGACTCGAACTTTTATAACGTTCAAACTTAAACCTCTATACAATTTTTGGACCACAACTCTATAGCTCGAATTTCGAATAGAGCATTTGTGAGCTGTTTATTGTCTCTTTGAGTATAGTCTAATAGTAGAAAGTCGCTATTCGGTATATTTGTGTTATATATGTATTTTGTAAAACAAATAACGCTGTTCGCACAATATTTCAATTTTCAACCGAATACATGCATTATTTTTTTATCTTGTCCAACTCGAAGTCTCTATAACTCATAACAAATAGAAGTTAGACTGTATTTTATATAAAAATTAATAGAATGCGTAATATTTATCTGTTAACTGGTGAAATAGAAAAAAGTTGTACTACAAGCTCTTATCTTTCCACCAATAGCTCCAATATTAATGTGGTCCGATCTGCAATATCGACTCACAAACTTGTTAAGGATAACCTTAAAACTGGCCATACTCTATATCATGGCTGCTGATCAAGAACCTATATATATATAATTTATTTGTTTGCGCAATTGTTTGCTTCGATTGTTTACAATATGTTTGTGAGTCAACTATATAATGCTGTAATTTATTATAGGCACAGCAAAGGGTCTTCAGCTGCCCACCATATGGGTTCTATTCAAGTAAACCACTCAAATTCCGATTCATCGCTTTGCGAGCAAAAATCACTCTGCTCCAGTTAGCAACTCGACTCGCATTACAAAACACGTTCATTATGCCCTAACTGAAGGGGTACTACCATTCCGTCATATATACATACATACCAAATATATATATATATATATACATATATATTTCTCAAATCTGTAGTTATAGGAAATATCTGTGGAGAATTTAGTTGTTGCATGAAACAAACGCTTGTTTTTTTTTCCTCTCCAAACTTATTTGCTGTGAATATTTGATCAGTATTAATTTAATTCTTCCAGTTTCGACTTAAACACATTTACAATTTAAAGTAATTAAGTAAACAATTGCAATTTCTTAAAAATTTAAATTTTGAACTTAGGCTTAATACAAATGAAAAGTTGAAGATTAAAAGCAAAAATTTGATTCAATGTTTGTCGAATACACAGAAAAAAAAACCCAATCAAAGTTAGTAAAGTTTCGAAATTTGGTGAAAATAATAATAATCGTAAGAAGAAATATAGTATCTAAATAATATTTCTAGAAGCAACAGAACTTAGGGAGTTATTGCAACTATTATGATTATTGTGATCCTTAGCAACAAAACTGTTGTAAATGCCAATTTATTTATTTATTACAATTTTTATTGATAGCTTAAACTTATTATTTATGCTGCACTAGTTAGCAAGTAAGAATAATTGATTACAGTTACGCTTCAAAATTAAAAAAAAAGAATAATTAATTGTTCTTTAGTGACTAGTGTCTATAATAGTAATAATTATTATAGTTACTAGGAGAGGACAAATGATTTAAGATTTTTTTCGGAAATCTTTCGTTTCTGAGTGCTTGACTTAAGATTTTTTTTGGAAATCTTTCGTTTCTGAGTTCTAGAGAAAGTCGAGTTAATCGCAATCAAATCAATCAGTCTACATTTTGAGTTAGAGTTCAAGTTAGTGTAGCTAATATTCGGTGAGTCATTCTATTGATGGCTGTATGCGGTTGCAACATTGCTGCACTGTTGCGGCTGCCTTTAACTGTGCTTGCCACACACACACTCTGTGTTGTGTGTGTATCGTTTGTCATTTGAGTGATTGTCATGTTGTATCGTCTCGTTTTACAGCGCCGGCAGGAGGAACTGGATCGCAAGGCCGCCGAACTGGATCGCCGTGAGCAGCAGCTGCAGGGAAATGTGCCGCAGCTGAACAATTGGCCGCCGCTGCCGGATAACTTCTGCGTGAAGCCGTGCTTCTATCAGGACTTTGAGGTCGAGATACCGCCGGAGTTCCAAAAGCTGGTCAAGCACTTGTACTACATCTGGATGTGTAAGCAAAAGCAAAAGCCATAGCAAAACCAAAAGCAACAATGCTTGCTATTATTATCGCCGTGTGTATTATTGTTAAACTGAGACGCCCCGTAAAACCTGATAAGAAACATTGCGCGACTCGCATTAGTCATAAGCGCTAATAAATTGTCGAGCGGCGCGTTGAATACACAGATAGAAGCCCCCATATATGCATATATGCTTTCTTTAGCTTAGCGAACGCAATCACAATGTGAATTTACATATAGTATTTGCAGTTG
The DNA here is from genome assembly GCA_035042425.1 of Drosophila flavopinicola. Classification (NCBI taxonomy): domain Eukaryota; kingdom Metazoa; phylum Arthropoda; class Insecta; order Diptera; family Drosophilidae; genus Drosophila; species Drosophila flavopinicola. The sequence goes on along the minus strand of JAWNLL010000187.1, from coordinate 442,338 downwards.
GTACTATATATATATATACATATATATATATAGTGGAGTTTGTTTATGTTTATATGCCTGCTGGCTTTGTAGCGGCACAAATGTTGTCAACAATGCTTTTACATAAAATGAAAACTTTGATTTAATGGCAAACATTTCGTTGATCTCTAGAGTTTTTATACTCTTTTTCGAAGAAATTTCTATTAAGTTTGTGCTGAAGTTTGTAACACATAGATGTTAGCATCTGAGACCCCAAAAGTTACTGCCAGTATGCTCAGAAAAACAAAACAAATTGATCTAGCCATGTCCGTCTGTCTGTCTGTCTGTCTGTATGTATGCAAACTAGTCCCTCAGTTTTTGAGCTATCGCGATGAAACTTTGCACAGACACTTTTTATTCAAGGAGACAGCACATTGGTCGGAGCCGGCCGGATCGGACCACTATATCTTATAGCTGCCATACAACTGGAAGTCGGTTTTGACCATAAATCCCATGTTTTCAAAGCTATCGCGATTAAACTTTGCACAGATACTTATTGTTCAAACACACACCACATTAATCGGAGCCGGCCGAATTGATATTTCATATGATATCAATTTTTATTAATATTTTTGCAAGTGGAAAGAAAATTTCTTTAATTTCAAATATAGTATACATTATTTTTTCTAGAAAAATAGAAATTGCAGAATTATACTAAGATAATAAGAATATATAATTTTAGTAAAAAATATAAACTCATAAAATATATCAGTTAAATTTCCTGAGTGTTACACATGCCTTATAAATAGCGCAAGATTTTCCAAATTACACAAATATTAATTTAATGTAACAATCTTTCAATTCACATACGAATAAGTTGTTCTAAAAAAACTCGAGCACTTTTGCAGTGCTTTTTTCGTTTCTTACGGTTTCCATTTCTTGTTAAATAACGAAGAAATTTAGCGCTTAAACAGAAGTCAGCTTGTACACTAAATTATTTAGGATGGGCTTCTCAAAATCACAATAAGAGTAATATTTATATTTGATTGATTCATATGCCTATGCTCTAATCCATATATACTCTCACTTGCAGTTTACACTCTGACGCTGTGCGCTAATATACTCGGAGGTCTCATTTTGCTGTTTCACGAGGTTCGAGTGGTCAATTTGTTTCTGGCCATCTTCTACATGGTGCTCTTCACGCCCGCCTCATACGTCTGCTGGTATGTCCCAACTATATACTCATCTCTATCTAGCTGACTCGCTCACTTTAATTGATGGTGTCTCTGTCTGGTTGGTGTTTAGGTTTCGGCCCGCTTATAAGGCATTCCGCAACGATTCGAGCTTCAACTTCATGGTCTTCTTTTTCGTGTACTTCTTTCAAACGCTGTACACGGTCGTCCAGGCCATCGGATTCCGTGACATGGGCTATTGCGGCTTCGTAACGGCAATTGAACAGTTCGATAGCACCGCTGCCGGCATCATCGTTGGCCTGCTGCTGTTGCTAGTCGCATTCTGTTTTGCCATCACAGCGGCCGCCAATGTGCTGATGATCATGAAGATTCACACCATCTATCGGAGCACCGGTGCGAGCATGGACAAGGCCAAGGCTGAGTTTACCACCGAGTTTCTGCGCAATCAGCATGTACAGGAGGCGGCCTCCTCTGCCGTTAGCTCGGCGGTCAATTCGCAATTCAATAATAGCAGATACTAGGACAGCAATAAACAGCAAAAGCAAAAAACAGTAAATAGACAAACGATCAATCAATCACATCAATCAATCAATCTACCAACCAAAAGCACAGTGAAGCCACATGCAAGCAGCAGCTCTAAATGCGCAGATAAATCGATAAATAATCTATATATATATACACACACACACACACACACATAATATAAATGTCTATAAAGCTAGGCTTGAAAGCGTAAATTGAAAGCATAACTAATAACTAATTGCTTTGTGCAATTCCTAAAATGCCGTCGTCCTTATTACAATTAGCTACTGTAATGATCTATAAAATACACACACACACACACACACACTTATACCAACAAAATATATAGATTTCTAACTGATAAATAATGTAACTGATATGAAATGAAGTTAAACCAAAACTTATAAAAACGGGCGCAAGTTGCCTTCGTAGATATTCTGGCCTAAAACTGCTGAAAATGAAAATGAATTGAAAACGCAAGCATAAAGCACTTAAAACACATGCAACAAGATTAACACAATCGACTATATCTAATATAATATAGTACTTACTTTAGTAGAATGCAATGAGATGCTTAAACAATATTGTGTGTTTTTCGCAAAAAGTGTCCTAAGAAATTACTAAGCTATGAATTTATACAGCAAAATGCTTACAAACAAAAACACTTTTCAAACGGAATTCAGCATAAAGCATAAAGTCTAGCATAACATTAGAAAAAAAGCTATGTGTATGTATAATGAAAATGATAACGATGACGATAATGATTATGATTATGTTTATGATGATGCAGATAAGGATAATGATAATGATAATGATACAAATGCAGCTAATAAAAGATGTTTTCTAGTTCTTTAAGTCCAAAACATTTATGATATATCCATATGCATATACCATAACACACACACACACACACACACACACACACACACACCCTAGACATACATATACATATACAGACACATCTCTACATCTAAATGTATTTAAAAACAAAAACAATTACCAGCATAAATTATACAAAACTTCTGTCTTTATCTAGCTGAGCATTGCGCATTTGTATCCCCCCCACATATGAGTTATGCTTATTATTATTATTATTATTATAATTATATCATTGCTGTTGTTTCCCCTCCAATGCCTACGTATCCACATGTAATGTCGTGTCGTGTATTTTGTAATTGTAATTGTTAAACACATATATACTACTATATTTATACATATAGTACTATATGTATATGAATACAGCATATAAATATTATCGAGCAAATTCTGTGTGTGGTTCTTTTTTATCTACTACATTCTTTTTGTTATGCACTTTGTATTTATTTGCTTGCCTATTGAGAAGTTATACATTTTGTCTATTTCTAATTGAAGCGAAGAAACCCATTATAATTAATTCAAATAAACAACCATAATATTTATAGAAGTAACTTGATTTCAATGGGCGTGTCACAGACCTGTTTTGTTTTTATAAGGTATATCAAGTTGACTTTGTAGAAGGATTTATTTCCATACTCTTTTGTCGACTCACAGTGGCTCCAAATTGCTTTGCCTTGGGCAAATTTCCGGAACTGAATTCGATTTTCTGCTGATAAATCAAATTTGCAATTCGAATTCATCAAATTGGATTGCAACAAAGTAATCGCTTGTTATTTATCGGGAAATTCTGTTGCACAATTAATATAGAGTCTAATTTCTGACAAGATTAAGCGAGCCTACAGTCTAATAATTTTAATTTTTTGCACTGGATTGTTTTAATCAAAATTCACAGCTCCAAAATCACATGCCATATTACAAGTAAATACCAAATTTCAAGAATCTATCGTTTAAACAAAAACAAGTAAGAATGCTCTACCATGAACCCAGTTCTCATATTCATTCAAACTAACCAGACATACAAACACACACATGCTGCAAGCAGTACAAGCAGTGCAAGCGGTGTAAGCGGTTAGCTTGCTGCTGCATTGAGTCCCACACTATGGAAAGTTTAATCGTAAACATTTTCTGTGTTTCTTGTGCGAGCTTATTGAAAATAGTTGGGCGTAAAATAGGCAATAAAGTGTGTGACCAAACCGAATTACAAGGTCGTACCTTCAAAAATGCGGGGATTGGGGGGTGGTATCCAAAAAGTAAAATATTTGTTACATGTGTATGCTATTCAGGTTTATATATACCAAATTTGGTGCCTCTAGCTCTTATAACTTTCCAGTTATGGCCCAAAAACACTGATCTATAATCGAAGTTTATCGATAACTTTTGAGCGCGACGAGTTATCGATAAATTGAAACAAACTTGATCTGTACCGGGACTACGAGAACTTATATTCCAAATATTCTAGGTCTTATAGTCTCTGATATCCGCGTGTTCATACAGACTCGGCTGTTGATGCTGATCAAGAATATATATACTTTATATGGTCGGAGATGCTTCCTTATGCCTGTTACATACTTTTGCACAACTTCATTATACCCTTTTTACCCATTTTGAATGGGTTCAGGGTATAAAAATATCAAAAATCAAAAATAAGTAAGTAAAATAGTGGAAGAAATTTGAATAAATCAAAATGGCAAACCGGAACTTATCGCAACAGTAGCACATGACCAAAATAGTCCAAAGCTTGCAGAGTTGAAAGTAAAACAAACTGAATTTTGAAAAATGCATACACTAGTCTGGAGATGCAGAAGCAATCAATTTGAGTATTTCAGTGGAAATTCACCTAGCACGTACTAAACAGTAATTGGCTGTGGGGTGTGTGTGTGTGTGTGTGTGTGGAGTGTGTGTGTGTGGGGTGTGTTTGGGTGTATACAGATTGGCATATTTATAAGTTGAACGCTCGTTAAAGACGCTGCCCCACATGAAATGCAAATTTCATTTTGTGCGCGAATGCGAAATTAAATCAACGGCAAATGATTTAGCAACCACCCACAGTTAGTGCCATTTCATATTACAGTTGTCGCTCGCTAAAGCAGATATTTTCCACTACGCTATGCGTAACACACTTTACATTTCGCTAATTCGGTTGGGATAGAAAGGAATGGAGTTCTCTAGAGATTTCGGAGGGTTTCAGAGCCCAAAACCAAGTTTGTTTAATATTCAATCAGTTTGATTAACTATATATTTTGTAAAATAAAAGCCAACACTAACTTAGCTGTAAGCTTTTTATGTTAGTCTTAAATATAAAATTAATATTGTTGTTACTTCGAAAAATTTTAAATATAATTTTTCGCAAGATTTCATCTTTATTTATTTGTCCGCAATAAACTGTAATATTTTACTAGAATTTTTTTCTAAACTAAATATGAAATAAAAAGTGTATTGAAAATATGCAAACATTGCTTTTATTTTCAAACAGTTAAATCTGCTGACAAAATACTAGAGATTCAAATAAATAAATACAAATTTAACTGTATCATTTTTATACTCTATTCGAAGAAAATAGTATATTAAGTTTGTGCTGAAGTGTGTAACGCATAGTAGAAAGCGTCGGAGACCCCCAAAAGTTACTGCCAGTATGCTCAGAATGACAGAACAAATTGATCTAGCCATGTCCGTCTGTCTGTCTGTCTGTCTGTATGTATGCAAACTAGTCCCTCAGTTTTTGAGCTATCGTGATCAAACTTTGCACAGAGACTTATTATTCAAAGGGACAGCACATTGGTCGGAACCGGCCGTATCAGACCACTATATCTTATAGCTGCCATACAACTGGAAGTCGGTTTTGGCCATATATACGATCTTTTCAAAGCTATCGCCCTAAATTTCCTTGTACACTTAAACATCCTTATAACTCAGCAATGTTTAAAATTTCAAATCAATTAAGTTATAATTAGCAAAAAAATGCGTCATTAAATATTTCGGTTGGCAGAGTGAAAATTGTCTAAAGGTTCGAAAAGAGTATGAAATCTTCGGCACGCCAAAGATAATCCTTTCCCACTTGTTTTTCTTAAATTTTTAATTCTATAACTGATTTAATTGATAGAAAATTCAACTTGCGTTAGCTTCACTGTCCGCACTTAATGATGTCGTAGATGCCTCCTTCTGCCTGTTAAATATGTACATTTGCAGGGTATATTCGCAGTGCCACAGCGCCTGACTACTACTCTCAGTCCTCCCCTTCACCCTCCCTTCACCATCCTTGCACCCCTCTTGCTATAAGCCGGGTGAAGGCTTCAAATCAATTTCTGAAAAATTGCTATAAAAAGTTGTGTGTTTGTGTGTGTGTGTGTATAGGAATTTTCTAAATGCTGGCACTTGTCATGACAGCCGCAGCAGCAGCAGCAGCATCAGAGCATCAGCATCAGCATCAGAGCATCGGCTGCGGGCAAATGTTGCGCATACGCCACGTTGTGCGAATATTCTTTGCAGCTGTCCAGTGAAGCGGATGCAGCATGAAATATGTATGTATGAAGAGTGTTAGAGACAAACGAGGACAGTAAGGGCAGTGAGGTGGCACATTTAGTACACTGAGAGTAAAAATATGGTTCAAACAGTAGTGATAAAGTATATAAAGCTATAAGATTTCGTAAAATAATGGTTTTAAATACTATATTATATATACATGTTTTATATGTGTAATTCATTTTACATGTTTAAGTTTTCCACTGAATAGTATTTCTTTTTCAGTGAAACCTACATATAATAACTTACAAGCATTTTTGTTTAGTTTATTTATTCAGTTTTCAAATAGCTTATAATATTATCCAAAGCTGAGTTCATATATATATACTTAACAAACGATATACAAAGAAGAGCTTATAGATGGGCGCACAAATTATAATTTATAATAATTGTATTTTAAGTGCTTAAAATATTAATGTTGAGCCATTGTAGACAACAAATCCTAATTAACCTAATTGTTGTACGATTTGATGAATTTTATTGCTTGATAGCAATAATAGCAAAATATAAAATACAATCAAGTCAAAAGTTGTCTAAAAAAATATGCATGTATTTAAATTAATATTATTTGCTTAATAACTAAACTAACTCATAAAAAATTAAAATTTATTGTAGTTAAGCTGTCAAAAGTTGTCTAAAATAAATCGAATTTGTTTTGCTAGAATGTAAATATTTTTAAAAACTTATTGCAACTGGAAAATCAATTTGCAGTAACAAAATAAAGTTGAATATTGGATACGTTTTTATGATATACATAATTATAGAAATAAATATGTTTGCTAAAGTGCACATTCTATATGTTGACTCTTTAAAGATGTTTTTTTTGTTTTTCTGAGTGTATGCGCAATAATTGTTGAGCAAATATGCTCAAGTGCTTGCTGGTCGTTAGCGGCAAATCCTTTTTGGCACACACTTGAGCTTTGAAGCTCACGTGTTGCAGCGAACTCAACTCGGGTTGAAAGTGCCAGGTGGCATGTGGCATGTGGCATGTGGCAGGTGGCTGGTTGCAAGTAGAAATGGTGGCATTTGTCTGTTGTCGCTAATTGCTGACGACGATTTGCTATTGATTGCATTTCCGATGAAGGATTGGGCCAGACAGCCTTTAATCAACGCTACGTGGCATTCAGCAGTCCCACAAACTATATCGATCTCATGTGCCCTAGCACCCACATAATGCCTGGAATAGCTGCGCTACAGGACTGAAATCAACTCAGCTTTGACACTAAATAATTAAGTTTTCCACTCAATTTGAGGAACCAACAATTGTATTTATTATAATCTTGAGATAAAATATGAATCACTTGATGCATATATTTAATACTATTCATTTGGCATTGGATTGATGGAATCTTTAATTAAATAAAGCTTAGCAATTCACATTTATTGTCAAGTTTGTTGCATGCCCTTCTATGCGATTCTCAACAATTTGAGTAAGTGATCATTTGAACTCTGACTTTCTCTCTCGCTCTCTCTTTCTGTCTATTTCTCTCTCTCTCTCTCTCTATCTCTCTCTCTCCCTCTATGTCTATTCACTTGCTCACTCACTTAGTCTCTCTCAGTGTCTCTCTTGCACGAGCTCCTTCTCTCTCTCTCTCAGTTTATTTCTCTCTTTCATCTCTTATATTGACATCATTTCGCTATCTCTCTTTGCTTAGTTTCTCTCGCCCACTCACGAAATCCTTCTCTCTTACTCTTTCTCTCTCGCTTTCTTCATTTCTTTCTCAGTTTGACTCCCTCTCTCTGACTCACACTCACTATCTATATAATTAACCAAGAATATATAATGGCCATTAAGTTTTGAGTACAGAGTATCTCCTAGTTGAGCACATCTTTTATTTAAGTTAAGACAAATATATATATATATATATATATATACAAATAGAGTTTTATTAAAAAAGAAAAGAGTAAACTAATAATTGCATTCTTTAAGAATTCCCTGAGAGTTTTGTTCTTTGTGGCACGTTAACTTTTATTAATTGAAATAACTCAGGACCCCCTAACCCCATTAAAGGTTATTGAGTGAAGGTCAATGCCAGCTGCAACAGGTGGCTGAGTAATAAAACTTCACAAAAGGTGAGCGAGAGAGAGAGAGAGAGAGAGAGAGAGCGAGATAGACAGAGAGAGAGAGAGAGAAAAGAGAGAGCGAGTAGGCTAGTGAATAATGGGAATTTATATATATATATATATATATACATATATGTTTATATGTAGCAGTCCAGAAATATTTAGAATAAATAGTTGATATTATTAATTATTATTACAACACAGAAGCGAACATTTTGCTGAAATAAAAAAAGGTTTATAATTAGCTGGTGACTTGTTTTTAATCTAATTTAACCTATTGTATTTAAGCTGTCCGAAGTTGTGTACAAAAATAGTAAATGTATATAAATAAATAAATGCTTAATTATGTTTACTATGCTTTCATAAAAACATAGCAAAATATAAAATCCAATCAAGTCAAAAGTTGTCTAAAAAAATATGCATATATTTAAACTAATATTATTTGCTTAATAACTAAACTAACTCATAAAAAATTACAATTTATTGTAGTTAAGCTGTCAAAAGTTGTCTAAAAAAAATCGAATTTGTTTTGCTAGAATGTAAATATTTTTAAAATAATTATTTGCTCAGTTATTATTAAAAAACCAGCACAATTTTTGTGATTTTTCAAAGTATTTGTTGTCGTAACAAAACTAAAATAGAAGCTTAAGTTCAAATTAATAAAAGCTACATTCGATTTTTGCAATTAAGATATTTTGCAATAGCTACTATGATGAGAACTAAAACGAAATAAACCTAAATTGATTGTTTAAATCAGAACATTTTGCAACATAAGCGCCGAGCTTAATTTGATCAAATTGACACGAACTAATTATACACAGTCAGCAGCAATCCCCCCTCTCAGGACAACCCCCCACCCCCCGCCCCCCGCCCCTGTCGCCTACTACTATGATATGCGAACTGACCACGTCGAATGCAAGGACTCATTAGATCCTGTTCTGTGCGCCTGCTTTCTGCTGTCTGCTGCGCCTCAAATTAGGCAGCAAATGTGTGAATTTGGGTAGGGTGGCCCAGGCGGCAAGTCGGGCCAATTTTTCACACTATACGGAAGTATTATTTGGGTCACATTTCCTGCTGCTTTTAATTAAAATCTTCTTCGGCCGTCGTCGGCGGACGGAAGTACAAATTTCTAGCCGTTACAAAGCGCAGAAAAGTGCACCTCATCTCATCTCATCGCCCCTCCTCTATCGTCCATCACATCCCATCCCATCCCCCCTCTCGCTCTTGCTCTCTCTCTCTCTCTCTCTCTCTCTATGTGTGCCCTCCCGCTCACACACGTAGCCTGACTTGCTGACTTCAAGTGTGACCGAGCCGCCAAACGATTTGAAAAAGCCGAGCGTGAGCCGAACGCAGCCACACAGTGCTGCCTAATCAGCCGTTTTTTTTCTCTAGCTGGATCTGGCTTGTTTTTGAAGTGATTATTTGGATTTGTTTTAAAATTATTTTCAGTTCATTTGCATAAAAACCAATAGATAGCACTTAATAAGCTCAAAAAATAATACAAATAATTTTAAAACCATATAGTATCTCTATGATGTCCATTTATTATTTCTGAAAAAAATTCAACAAATTTTGTTCGATGCCGTTTTTAAGATGAACGAAAAATATGAAAAGACAAAAGTTTAAGCACAAAGCTAAATAAATAGACTTTCTATTTAAATATAATAATATATATATATATAAGGAAATATTTTGAATAACAATGACATAATGCAACAAGTCTGGTCTTTTTTGGTCGCGCTTAAAAACACAATTTTCTTATTTTAATATTGTGAATTAACTTAAGTAATTTTTAGATTTTGTTTTTTTCTTTAATATTTGTTTTTGGTAAATACATATATGAATATTAACAAAACTTCAGTATTTCTGAAAATGTTTTGAAAAGCAAAACGTGAATGGAAAGCTAAATGGACGGTCCTATAAAATATACTATTCTTTTTACACATTTGTACATACATCTTATACTTTTAAGAAAACATTCGGAATTTAGAATCTCTTGGCTTCAGAATAATTTCGGAATAGTTTCAATTTCAGTCAAATTGTCTACTGTTAAAAAAACAAAAAAATGTGATCATATGAAAGCTATAATTTTGGGTTCTAATTCTTGACCGAAATGAACGTTTCAATCTAAAACTAATATTTTAAACTGTGGAGAATTATACTACATAGGATATTAAGTAACTATTACAGATTCCAAGCATAATATTTTCAAAATATGGTATACAATTTACTACATTTTTTGTTTCAATTGTTTCTTTGTTTTTTTTGCAATCTGTGCAAATTGGCCAACTTTTACATAGACCCAAATCTTTAACTTGAACTTTTGCTAAATTTAAATTTTTGTTTTCGAAATTATTATATTTTTATACTCTTTTCGAAGAAAATAGTATATTAAGTTTGTGCTGAAGTTTGTAACGCATAGAAGGAAGCGTCGGAGATCCCCAAAAGTTACTGCCAGTCTGCTTAGAATGACAAAACAAATTGATATAGCCATGTCCGTCTGTCTGTCTGTCTGTATGCAAACTAGTCCCTCAGTTTTTGAGCTATCGTTATAAAACTTTGCACAGAGACTTCTTTTTTAAAGGGACAGCACATTGGTCGGAACCGACCGGATCGGACCACTATATCTTATAGCTGCCATACAACTGGAAGTCGGTTTTGGCCATAAATCCGATGTTTTCAAAGCTATCGCGATGAAACTTTGCACAGATACATATTATTTAAACATACATCACATTGATCGGCGACGGCCGGATCGGATCACTATATCTTAAAGCTGCCATACAACTGGAAATAAATTTAATATTTCAATTCAAATTGATATCATATTATATAAATTTTTACAGATGAAAGTGTTGCAGTTAGCAGAGTGAAAATTGTCTAAAGGTTCGAAAAGAGTATAAAATCTTCGGCACGCCGAAGATAATCCTTGCCCACTTGTTTGTTTAAGACTTTTATTGAGATTGCTGAATATTTGTACATAGCTGACTCGACTCGTCTTTTATTCGATAAGCGAAAATAGCATCTAGCTTTTAATAAAACTAGCTTTATTTTGCAGCTGCCTGCTAGCTGGCAGCACTGGCGCCACACGACCGCACAACCTATTGCCCTTCATAATGCCAAGGTAGCTGCGATGAGGTGCTGTCGAGTAGGACGAAGGAGAGAGAGAGTGGGCGGGGGGAGGGGCCTGCGGGGGTTAGAGGTTTCGTTCATTTCGTCAGCGGCCAGATGATTCTAACTGAGATTGAAGATAAAACACATGCGCGCATCACGTTTGCCGTTTGTGGCGTTTCTGTAACGCTGTAACGGTTTCTTCATTTTTAGTTGTGTGGCGTGCCTGTGTATGTGTGTGTGTATTCTTTCTGTTACTGTTTCTATTTGTGTTTGTGTTGGTGTTGTTCGCTGCTGGCTGCTGGCTGCTGTTATTATTCGCAGCTTTCCAAAGCTCACAGGCACACACACACACACACACACACACACATAGTAGAGAGCGAGCAGAGACAGGGTGTCCTGAGAGAGACAGGGCGATGCAGAGCGAGTGAGCGAGTGAGAGAGACAGACAGATAGCTTGGCCGCAAGGCCGCACAATGACACACACACACACACACACACACACACACACACACACACACACACACACACACACACACACACACACACACACACACACACACACATACACACACAGTCAGACTGACTCTATACAATTACACTCGCAGTCAGATTGAGCTTCAGATTGAAGCGGCGCACATGGCACTTGGCGTTTCCTTTGGGCCGCTGGCTGCTGCTGCTGCTGCTGTTGTTGTTGTTGTTGCTGCTGTTGTTGTTGTTGTTGTCATTGTTGTTCTTGGCGCTTTTGGGCCCCAGTGGGAAATGCACAGCGCCTAAAGCGCGCAAATATTATTCGGACTGCTTTTTTTTTGTTTTCGCATTTCGCAATTTTGTCGTGAGCTGAGCTTTTGTGCGGCTAACTTTGCGATTTTGTTTGATTAATAACGGCACTTTTCTAACTGCCGCAAAATTAAAGGAAGAACAAATTTAATATTTTTAAATGTTAGTTAACGAATGCGCATTTTCTGCTTTTAATCAAATCATTAAGTACATATATACATATATAAGGCTTTTATTTTTATATTTTTTTAATAATATTCAGAAATTTAAAGTTAATTTGCATAAGAAATGCCCCTTTTTGTTTGTTATATCTTATTATCTAATTTATGATCGTCCTAGTTTATAATGGTATGTAAATCTTTTGTATTTGTTTGGATTTATTTTTGTGTTTTGATTCATTACATTTAATATACATTAATTTTTTTTTGTTTTATTTTTTAAGCATGGTAATTATTTTATTTAAAATCTGTCTAGCTAAGACAAGTATTAAATGTTATAATGGGAGACTTAATAGTGTTTGCTTCAGTTATACATGATGTTATATGTATGTATAAATCCTTAAAATTTGGAATTTTTAGAATAAATCCAGATAGCAGACATACGAAATGGTTTTTAGTATACTACATTTATTTAAAATGTAGCTTCTTAAATGTACATTTTAATCAAACATATTTGTGAAATATACTTTTCTGAAATTTGCGAATATTTGGAAAAATTAGCTTTAGATTTCTCCATATTGTATCAGGCATCACAAAATAACTAATAATTTCATTTTTATACTCTTTTCGAAGAAAATAGTATATTAAGTTTGTGCTGAAGTTTGTAACGCATAGAAGGAAGCGTCGGAGACCCCAAAATGACAAAACAAATTGATTTAGCCATGTCCGTCTGTCTGTCTGTCTGTATGTATGCAAACTAGTCCCTCAGTTTTTGAGCTATCGTGATAAAACTTTGCACAGAGACTTATTATTCAAAGGGACAGCACATTGGGCGAAACCGGCCGGATCGGATCTCTATATCTTATAGCTGCCATACAACTGGAAGTCGGTTTTGGCCATAAATCCCATGTTCTCAAAGCTATCGCCTTAAATTTCGTTGTACACTTAAGCATCCTTATAACTCATTAATGATTAAAATTCCAAATCGCTTCAGCTATAATTAGCAAAGATATGCGTCGGTAAATATTTCGGTGGTGCAGTTGGCAGAGTGAAAATTTGCCTAAAGGTTCGAAAAGAGTATAAAATCTTCGGCACGCCGAAGATAATCCTTGCCCACTTGTTTTTTCTTAATTTATATATAATTTCAGTTTTTTTCTGTGTCGACTGTTACTTGTGGACAATGAATAAATAAAAGTATTTTATCAATTGAATTAAATGCATTAAAAGTCGCGCAAATCAGTTGAAAGCACTTAACGACGTACGGAAAAGCTCATCAATAGTAGATAGTACTAATGCACGCACTGATCAGAGCTGGCTGAGCTTTTCTAGCTACGCTCGTGAGCTTGAGCTTTGATTGCGTATGCAATGCGTTGAATATGCCACTCAACACTCAACACTCAACACTAAACACTCAACGCTCAACTGCAATTGCAACTATTGCTACTCGACTACTGCGTCTCGCTCGCACTTGCAGCAGAGACAAACCCATCAACACATGCGCGCCATTTCCCAACGGGTGTGCTTTCGGCTTTCTTCAATGAACATGGCTAACATGTCTAAAGTGCCTGCTGCTGTGTTTGGCTACAACTCTTGTAACAGTCGGGCACATCTTCTGTGTGTCAGACACACACACACACACACACGTGCATGTGCATGTGGCGCTCTCACCCACACACACACACACACACACACAGACACATCGAGCATCGTTCAGTTTCGGCTGGCTCTCCTTTCGGCAATGCGCTTCGTTCAATTCGGCCGCTGCTGGCTGTGATAAGCTCGCGTGGCTCCTTCAGTGCCAAACTGTCAATCGTGTAGTGCGGTCATCTGGTGCGCAGCCTGTTTCGTGCGCCCTCGAATTGTTTTTTTTTTGAGTAGTTTGTTAAAAGTTGAAATCAGCAGCAAGCAGAAAGCAGCAAGCAGCAAGCAGCAGCCGCCGCCGCAGCAGCAGCAGCAGCTGAAGACGGCCCAAGTCCAACTACAATTATTTTGTTGTTTTCCGTGTGTTGTGTTGTGTGGCCAACAACAATAGTGCGAGAAACTCGAGCCGAACGCGAATGTTCACTTCGCTCACTCGCATGTTAAATATATAAATGCATAAATACAAATACAAGAATACAAGAAAGAAATGAAGAATTTGCAACAGCCAAAAATGATTAACACTTGTGTCTCCACGAATTCCCAGCTAATTGTGAGTGTGTGCTAAACTATTTTTTTGTTGTATTTTTTGTTGTTGTTTGTTGTTGTTTTGACAAAAAGTGAGCGCTCCCCAAAAGAGAGTGAGCGAACGTGCCAGCGAGCGAGCGAGCGAGCGAGCGAACGAAAGAACGAAAGAACGAACGAACGAACGAGCGCAAAAGGATCCCAGTAAAAGAAGCAGAAGAAGCAGAAAATGATGCTGATGATGAGCTGCTGCAAAATGTGCGTGTTAAAAAAGAAAATAACATTTCTAAATATACATATGCATGCATGCGTATATAGAAATTTATGCTAGCTTTATTTACACTTGTGTTCTTTTCATGTGTGTGTGTGTGTGTGTGTGTGTGTTTGAGTATTTTTTTTGTGTGGCAAGACAAAGCTGAAATTGCGCGAATTATGCAAAGCTTCCAGTTGACTGTGTGCGTGTGTGTGTGCTGTGTGTGTGTGTGTGTGTGTGTGTGTGTGTGTGTGTGTGTGTGTTAAGAGGGGCTGCCTTTTGTATTGTAACGTTAATCCAATTTGTATGACACACTACACACACACACTACACACACACACACACTACACACACACAGACAAGCATAGAAATCAAGTCAAGGCGAATGCTCTCCGTTTACCATGCATGTGTGTGTGTGTGTGTGTGTTGGTGTGTGGCCAATTAGTTTTCAAATTGCGCAAAACTAATGCCAAGAACAACAACAACAACAACAGCAACAACAGTAACAACAGCTAATTTTAACAGTCGCACTCGTGCTTCAACATGCACATGTATGCGTTTCATTTCTTATTTGTGTATGTGTGTGTGTGTGTGTGTGTGTATTTATGTAACAAAGCAGCAAACCAAAAATTGTCACATGCCGAAAAAAACACACGCACACACACAAAACGAAATAAAGAGAAAAAAATGCCCAAAACATATCTAATGAAGTTGTGTGTGGCTAGAGTAGAAGCAGCAGCACACACACACACACACACACACACACAATATACGCAAAAAAAAAAATTACTCAATCGCTTTTGAGTGTGTACGTGTGTGTGTGTGTGTGTGTGTGTGTGTGTTTGTTAGTGTGCGCCACCCTCGGGTTAGGCCTGAGGCGCTTTTGGATTGTAATGTGAATGTGGATGCTGCTGCTTCTTCTTCCACTTCTTATTCTTCGCCCATTGTTGTTGTTAGTGTGGCCGACTCTTGTCTGCGCCTTGTTATACCCTGAACCCATTAAAAATGGGTAAAAAGGGTATTATGGTTTTGTGCAAAAGTATGTAACAGGCATAAGGAAGCATCTCTGACCATATAAAGTATATATATTCTTGATCAGTATCAACAGCCGAGTCGATCTAGCCATGTCCGTCTGTCTGTCTGTCCGTCCGTCCGTCCGTCTGTATAAACACGCGGATATCAGAGACTGCAAGAGCTAGAGACTTCTATTTGGAATAAAAGTTCTCGTAGGCTCGGGACAGATCAAGTTATCACATTTTATCGATAACTCATCCCGTTCAAAAGTTATCGATAAATTTCGATTTCAGACTACAGTTTTTGGGACATAACTTCAAAGTTATCAGAGCTAGAGGCCCCAAATTTGGCATGTATAATCTCGAATAGCATACACATGTAACAAATATTTCACTTTTTGGATACCACCCCCAATCCCCTCAAAAGTTCAAAATAACGAATTTTTGAAGTTATGACCTTGCAATTTGGTTTGGTCACACATTTTATTGCCCAGTCTGTGCCCAAAAAATTTCAATAAGATCGGGTGATAAACACAGACGTTTTTAGGGATTTAACTTTCCATTGTGTGGAGCTCAGTAAAGAATCAAGCTTACTGCTTAGACTGCTTGCACTGCTCGCACTGCTTGAACTGCAGCATGTGTGTGTTTAGATTAGTAAGAAAGATTGTAAGGACTGGGTTCAGGGTATCTCGTAGTCGGGCACTCCCGACTAGAGCACTCTTACTTGTTTTTTTTGTTGCTCTGCGGTAGCCGTAACAAAGGGAGTGCGAGTGGGATGTGGGATGTGGGGGAGGGGGAGGGGGAGCGAGAAGGGGGAATGTAGGTGGCCGCGGTGTACGGTACTTTTCGGTTTCTTTTTCGTACATTTGTTGTTGTTGTTTGGCTGTGAGCTCTAGTGAGCAGAATACAATTATTGTCATGTATTTGATTGGCTTTTCGGCATTTTGATTTCTCGGTTGCATCTGTGAATTCCAATTTGTTGTGGTCAATTCGTAAGGATTACCGCACAAAACAACAACAACAACAACAACAACAACAACAAGGGGAAAAGGGCACTTTCAACTTATCCATATTTAGGCGCAAGTTATTGGGTCTGATGTGTGTTTGTTTTTACGAGTAAAATGCATTTTATTTTCGTTATGGTTTTATCGATGACTTAACGCAATTATCGATAGGCATAAAGAGCAAGCAGTTGTTGGCTTAATGGGCAATAAATGAACTTGATTTTGTTTGTGACTAGTGCACTATAGTATGTGTTTCTTCTTGTAGCCATTCGAATCGAATTAGTCACATAAATAAATAAACAAATTTGCATAAAACATTGTTGGGATTTGTTTGAAAAACTTTTCGAATAATTCTATTTTTTCTATATAATTAATTGATAAATAAATATCTTTAACTAGCGTATTTTTGTAGTCAGAGAGAAAAAATAATGTAAAATCAGCTCCATTTTATAACTCAAATCAAGAATATATTCTTAGATTTGGTGCGTTTACTATTAATGAATATTTAAAGGTCGAGATTGTTGTCTT
Source organism: Drosophila flavopinicola (assembly GCA_035042425.1). NCBI lineage: Eukaryota > Metazoa > Arthropoda > Insecta > Diptera > Drosophilidae > Drosophila > Drosophila flavopinicola. The sequence goes on along the minus strand of JAWNLL010000187.1, from coordinate 425,196 downwards.
CTTACTTTAAAGTGGAAACCATCTTAAGGAATTTGTATACTCTTTTCGAAGAAAAAAGTATTTTAAGTTTGTGCTAAAGTTTGTAACGCATAGAAGGAAGCGTCGGAGACCTCCAAAAGTTACTCCCAGTATGCTTAGAATGACAAAACAATTGATCCATGTCCGTCCGTCTGTCTGTCTGTCTGTCTGTCTGTTTGCATGCAAACTAGTCCCTCAGTTTTAGAGGTATCGTGATAAAACTTTGCACATAGACTTTTTATTCATGGGGACAGCACATTGGTCGGAGCCGGCCGGATCGGACCACTAAATCTTATAGCTGCCATACAACTAGAAGTCGGTTTTGGCCATAAATCCCATGTTCTCAAAGCTATCGCCTTAAATTTCCTCTTACACTTGAGCATCCTTATAACTCATCAATGTTTAAAATTTCAAATCGATTCAGTTATAATTAGCAAAGATATGCGTTATTTAATATTTTGCTGGTGCAGTTGGCAGAGTGAAAATTTGCCAAAAGGTTCGAACAGAGTATAAAATCATCGGCACGCCGAAGATACTCTTTCTCCACTAGTTTTTCTTTAATTTTGATACATTTTCTTAAATTGGGCAGTGAGATTCTTTATTCACTCAAGCTTACAAAGAGATTCTCATTTTTTTAAGAGCATGTTCTCGATTTCAAATTGTATTTTCGATTTTAAGATTAAAATTCGAAATTGAAAAATGTGCCGCTCGATTTCACTTTATACAATGATTGAGCAATGCATCAAGATTTGTAAACTTCTTTTCTCAATCTAATCTCTAGAATAAATTGCAAATATTTTGTCCATTCAAAGGACACCAGCAGCAATTGCAATGAAAGATACAATTCGGTTAATACTTTTCAATCAAGCTCAAAATGAAAGTCAAACAGTTGATTGGGCATTTGATTTATTTATTTATTTTACTGTCGACGACAGCAAATTAAATTGAAAAACATACGAATGAATTTAATGTGTGCTTTTCTTTATTATAAAGAAAAACAAATTCGAGCTTAAAATATGTTTGAAAGATGATAAATGCAATTTTTAGCATTGCAAATCGTTTGCTTTTTTTTATTTGTAATGCATTTTTATATATTTATGTATATGTCTGCAAATTAATAAATGTACTGTAGTAATGTACTTTAAATATGTCATAATATGATGCGTGACATTTACTGAATTATTTCACATTTGCTTCGTGTAATTTTCTTATTTTATCTCTAACTTAAGCTATAAGAGTGAAATTTTGATGAGCAGAATTCGAATACAGTATACGATTTTACAAATAGTCTTCGTATGTATTTGCCACATTGGACAGTTCCTTGCAATAAGGATTATGGTGCTGATCCAAAAACTCGATTGAAATTTTTTGCTAATTGAAAGCAACACTGAAAGTCTACGGATTGTTATCCTACTAATTAAAATTGCAAATTGCTTGCATTTGTCACAATAGCAGAGGATTTGAAAATGCACCTTCACACACACACACACACATATATGTATATATGCACATACATATACACACAGACATCGGAACTGTTCCTTTTCCCAAAAAATCCTAACGACACTTTTGCAAATTTGTCTAAAAATGGCATAATTCTTAAAAGCAGAGGATTGGAATATACACACACACACACACACGCACACATACTCCCAAACTCTATTGGAATTCTGTCAAACTTGACAGTAACTGTGAAAGCGTTCAGTTTTAGAAGCGACCTGCTGATCGTTATCCTGTTAATTGAAATTGCAAAAATAAAGTCCTTAAACTGTCCCCAATAGGCAATGACTTAAAGCTGCACCAACACACACGCACACACACACACACACACACACGCACGCACAGGCAGAGAGTCAATTGACTGGCTCGCTGAATGACAAGTGACACCAGGAGGCATCAGTCGTCAGTCCACCGAATGTTACACATACGCCTCGTGTGCTCGTGTGCCAGCAGCAGCACAGCTAATGTTTGCCCCATCGTTTCGCCTGCGTTTCGCCTTGTTTGTTTGTTTGTTTGCTGGTTTGTTGGTTTGTTGGTTTGCTCGCTGCTCGTTTTGTGACTTTGATGACGAAAACGTGGACGCTGGCCAAGGGAAAGAGAGAGAGAGAGAGAGAGAGAGAGAGAGAGAGAGATTTGCTTTTGCTTTTGCTTTTGCTATTTTTGTCCTAGCCGAGAGCTGTGAATGAATGTCATAATCGATAATTGAATGCTGAAAATGTGGCCAAATGGCTGCTGAGTGTCCTCTGGCTGCTGCTGCTGCTGCTGCTGCTGCTGCCTTTGGCCAATCCACTCCATAAATGTGCTTAATTAATGCCAATGACACAAACACCAACACCAACACACACACACACACACACCCCACACACAACACAACAATGTGGCGAAGGCGAAAATATATACACACATATATACATGCATAGATATGTACTGTAAAAAAACCAAAAAAAAAGGACACTCGCAGTCACATCCGAAGTGACGAAAAATAAACAGTCAGACAGCCAGTCAGCCAGTGTTGTCAGCAGCAATAAAAAGGCTAGATTTTTAGAAAATAGAAGTAACTATTTTTGAGTAGGTTTTGGAAAAAAACTTTTTTTTTTCAACTGCCAAACAAAATTTATAACATTCATAATACAAGTTTGGCAAAGTTTGGCACTTTAGAATAATTTAATTATATCTGTATTATTTCTACTGTTACAAGCATAACAAGATTTAGATTATTGTGTTTAAGTAACATTTGCCGAAGTATATACAATACACAACATTAAAATTGAGATGATTGAAATTAAAACAAGTGGGAAAGGATTATCTTCGGCGTGCCGAAGATTTTATACTCTTTTCGAACCTTTAGGCAATTTTCACTCTGCCAACTGCACCAGCAAAATATTTAATGACGCATATCTTTGCTAATTATAACTGAATCGATTTGAAATTTTTAACATTGATGAGTTATAAGGATGCTCAAGTGTAAGAGGAAATTTCAGGCGATAGCTTTGAGAGCATGGGATTTATGGCCAAAACTGACTTCCAGTTGTATGGCAGCTATAAGATATAGTGGTCCGATCCGGCCGGTTCCGACCAATGTGCTGTCCCTTTGAATAATAAGTCTTTGTGCAAAGTTTTATCACGATAGCTCAAAAACTGATGAACTAGTTTGCATACAAACAGACAGACAGACAGACGGACATGGCTAGATCAATTTGTATTGTCATTATAAGCATACTGGCAGTAACTCTTGGGGGTATCCGACGCCTCCTTCTAATATATACTATATACTTAATATACTATTTTCTTCGAAAAGAAAATCTCTTTGTCGAAAACAGACGATTAAGCTTAATATATGTATATATCTCTTTTGATTTTTGTATAAATAATTCAAGTTTGATGTAGACCTTTGTGAGGGAAATTCACTTAGTAAATGAAAAATATGTACATATATTCAGATGTTATATGTACTATTTTACAAATGTGTACGCCAGTGCCATTTGTAATATCTTTTGTAATCCGCAAATGTTTCAAATAGTATAATTGGAATTGCATATAATTTTATAAAAAGATTCGGTTTGGTTGTGATGAAATTGGTTAATATTCAACAATGTTTGATTAAATAAAAAAAAAATTGCTAAATTTTTAAATGTTATATTTTGTTTGTAATTTATGCAGCTCATCAAGCTGAGCAAAAATGTGCTTTATACTACTGTCCGATGTGCAGTGCTGTTTGCTATGCCAGATTTACTGAGCCAAACAGTAAAAGAGCGAAATTGTCAACACTGACTCAAGCACAAGCGGCAAAAGTAAAACACACACACACACACACAGAGACAGAGAGACAGAGAGACAGAGAGACAGGCGTAAAAGAAAAATGGCAAAACAGGCGACGAAATCGTAGCAGCAGCTGAAGACGCCAGCAGAGCGAACAGCGAAGAGTGGAGTGGGGGACAATGGCGGCGACATGTTTGCTCTCTCTCTGTGTGTGTGTGTGTGTGTGTGTGTAAGTGTGGCTGCTGCGCGCTCTCTTGCGCTGTGTGTGTGTGTGTGGGACAGCGATAATAATAAAAAAAACATAGCAGCGTCAGCAGCAGCAGCGTCAGCAGCAGCAGGCAAAATACATGCTCATGCATAAGTATGTTTGTTTGTATGTATGCATATATACGTATATATGTGTGTGTGTGTGTATATATGTGTATATACGTGTGTGTTTGCATAGTCCAAGCACAAGAAAATGCCAAGAAATGAAGTGTCTCTCTGGCGCTGTTTCTGTTTCTGTGTCGTCTTTTTTGCCTTGCGTTCCGCTTACTGCTTACTTCTAGCTGCTGACGCGCCCACACACACACACACACACACACACACACACACACACACACACACACATGTACATATGTGTGGCCCACAATTACATAATATGCGCGGCGCATAGCTTAAGACGCAAAGAGAATTGTTTAAGATTGTTGGTGGTTTTTCTTCTTTTTCGTTTGTTTTTTTTCTTTTCTTCTTGCTTTTTCTTTTTTGCAGCTCATCAACACGGTAAAGTTTGGCTAGTTTGGCAGTTTGTATACCCCGTAAAGTTGTGTTGTACAGCAAGCGGCTGGTATTACAATATTAAGTATACGTATGCGCAATTATCGTTAAGTACAATATCGTGCTGTATTTTGTACATTTTTGTTGTTGCATTTTTGAATGCTAGATTTGAATTATTAATAGCATTTTTCTGTATATATCAGACATATTGTAAATGATGGAGTAACTTAAAATTTTGATACTTAGTAAAATTCTATACAACATTGACTTAATAAATGGAACTATTTAACAGGTATTTCTCTAAAATTCGTATAAAAAATCGCTATATTTGTTAAAATGAATTTTGTGATTTTTTCTAATTTTAAAAGATATTTTGGATATTGTTACGTTGTAGTGATCTCTAATATATTATAATAGCCATGTATGTATAATTGGTTACAGCGTATCTGCTAGTCTGGCACTCTTGACTCGAGCACACTTGCTTCTATTTCATACGCATATATTATGCTTTTTTTTTTGTATTGATTGGAAGCAGCCGGCAGCTGCGAAAGTGAAAGGCACTAAAATGTTGTTGTAATTTAAGTGCGTGTGTGTGTGCGCTCAAATGCAGCTCGGATGCTTCCACATGGCAGCTTATGTGTGTGTGTGTGTGTGTGTGTGTGTGTGGGTGTGTGTGTGTGGGTGTGTGTGGGTGTGAGTTTGTCCTACTGCCCTAATGAAATTACATGTGCGGCACAACGAGCTGCCAACCCGCACAAAGTGCGCCACTTTCTACTCTATGCTCTGCCACACGCACACACACACACACACACACACACACACACACACACACACATACACATACACACACACACATACACATACACACACACACACGCACACACGCACATCGAATTTTCGGCTCGCCGCATTGTGAACTGCAGAACTGCACATGAAGAGAGGAAAGTGGAAGAGGAAGACGCGGCGAGGGAAGGGAAGGAGAGAGCAGCAAGTGCAGAAGGATAATGCCGCGCATTATTGCAGTTTTCTAAGCACACATACACACACACACACACACACTCACACATATGCAAGTTAATATATCCAGTCAGTACAGTGGTACAGTGGCCAAGAAATTAAATTAAACTGACAAAGAACATACTTTATGTATTTATTTAATGTCGCCTAACAAATTGAAAGTAACACGAGCTTAAATAAAATTTATAGCAAAACAATAACAAATTTTTTTTAAAAATTAAAATTAAAAAGTTCAGATTATAAGCAGCTAACACAAGAGGGTTATTTTTTATTTATATAAGCTCTTTCTGCAGTTTTAGAAATTCCTATTCCAATATATAAGACATAATTAAAATGGTTTTTTTTTGTCTAAGACTTTTAATATATAAAAAAAATTCCTTTATTTATTTATTTATTTAATGTCGCCTAACAAATTGAAAGTAACACGAGCATAAATAAAATTTATACAAAAAAATATAATTTTTAAAAATTAAAGTTAAAAAGTTCAGATTATAAGCAGCTAACACAAAAGGGTTTTTTTTATTCATAAAAGTTCTTTCTGCAGTTTTAGAAATTCCTATTCCAATATATAAGAAATAAGTGAAATGGTTTTTTTTTGTTTAAGACTTTTAAAATTTTAAAATTATTAAAAATGCCTATAATGAGTTTTTCACATATATATTTTTTAATATGAATGCAAGATCGAACATTTTAAATAATCGGTAAATCGCGTTATTAGTAATGTTAAATTGCTATGTTATTACAATTGCAATAATATTTTTAGTTTTAAATCTACTGAATGGGATTGTGCTCAGCTTAAAACACAAATGAAGGTATTTTTCTCTCTTATTCTAAGTAGTCAAAGATTGTGAAAAATTTTTGAATTTAAAATAGCAATCAACTTTTTAGAATGTATGTAATTTTTAATAAATTTAAAGTTTATGCATAGATATCCTCCTTTGTTTAATACAAACAAAAGTTTTTTTTGTACATAAAACGACATATTTATTGAGAGCCTTTTCATAAAGGGTTTATGGACTTCATTAAATTGAAAATATATATGATATTATTTTTAACGAGTTACCACTGTACTGTGTGTACATCATGTGTGGATATACATATATCGCAATTTGGTGCCCTTCTACTCGATTCGCATGGATTTTTTGTTGTTGTTTGGTTTTGGTTCGTGTGCATTTTCATAAATTGCATTTAGCTGGCAAGTTTTTGACACTTTGAGTTGATTTGATTTTCATTTGATGGCTGAGCAAGTTGCGGTGCGATGTCAAGGCTACACACCCAGTCACAGCCACATCACTCCCACACACACACACACACACACACACACACACACACACACACACACACACACACACACACACACACACACATACATACACATACAAAGATTATATTGTGATGCACTCGTGAAGTTAGTTTTGTTAGCAAGCTGACCTAGTTGATGGTTTCTCTCAAACACACACACACACACACACACACACACACACACACACACTACACACACACACACACACACACACACACACACACAGTTGCCATAAGTAATTCCACTTGTTTCTTCGCTCAAAATCCTTCAGACACAAGGTAAATTACTTTCACAAGCCAAAAGGCACGCAATACGCCATTTAACGCTATATAGTATTTCCTCAAGTGGAAAAACACCTCTCAACATTTTCCAACAGTGATTACTTTACGACATGCAAGTTCAGCCAGAGGGAAAATACTTTTGCTTTTTAAATTTCTATACTATGTACAAGATCTTATATTCTTATCAACATAAATACGCTAATCTGTGGCACTATTTAAGCTAGAGCCAGTAAATGTTGTATCTAGGCACTGCTATATTAGACCTTGTACAATAAGCTTGCAAATCTTTGATATGCTTTCAAAATCACATATTTCCATTCATTTAGAAATCGTGTTGACAATATTTCAAAGGTAATATTTGACTATTTTATCGATTGAATTATTCAATTTTTTCTTTTAAAGATATATTACTTAAGTGCACTCTCATAAGTGCTATCAAATCACTCAAATCAAGCCGATAACGTTTTTCACAATCGGAAAAGATAGAAAATTAGAAGCCAAATGTAAAATGTTCAAGTGTAAAACTGTTTTTTTTTTATCGTTATTTTGTATTTATTATTATTTATTGATACTTTTCTCTAGTGTTATAACCTTAGGCTTATTGTTTTAGGCACAAGCCACTAACTAAGAATGTATTTTTGAACAAAATATGTTCATACATTATGGATATGAATCGGATAAGATCGAAAATTAGAAGCCAGCGAACGAAACTAATATTTCTAATATAAGAATTTTCAAATATAAAGCTGTTTTGGGATAAGACTTTTTATTATTATTATTTATTGATTTTTCCTGGCTATAAAGCTTCAGCTCATTGTAATTTTATGTATAATTTATGTATTTTTAAGTATATTTAAGGTGATATTGTGCTCAACAAGAACGTTATTATACACTTTTGGAAAAAATATATGTCTCATTAAATATTTTGAAAAAAAGTCTACGAAAAACAAAGAAAATATCTTAATTTTCCTTATTGAAACGAATGGAATTGAAAACTTTAATGTAGAATAAATTAAGAGGAAAAAACCATGAACAAATTTGTCTCGAGCTTAAGAATTAGCTCAGTTTTGGTAAAGTTATGTGAGTTTTAAGTCTTGAAAGGGAATTTTTGAGGTACCAAAAATTACTTTACAAACTAAAACTTTTGTTATTATACTCTTTTCGAAGAAAATAGTATATTAAGTTTGTGCTGAAGTTTGTAACGCATAGAAGGAAGCGTCGGAGACCCCCAAAATAACAAAACAAATTGATTTAGCCATGTCCGACTGTCTGTCTGTTTGTATGCAAACTAGTCCCTCAGTTTTTGAGCTATCGTTATAAAACTTTGCACAGAGTCTTATTATTCAAAGGGACAGCATATTGGACGGAACCGGCCGGATCGCACCACTATATCTTATAGCTGCCATACAACTGAAAATCGGTTTTGCCCATAAATCCCATGTTTTCAAAGCTATCGCAATGAAACTTTGCAAACTGGAAATAAAGTTAATATTTCAATTCAAATTGATATCATATGATATCAATTTTTACAGATAAAAGTGCTGCAGTTAGCAGAGTGAAAATTGTCTAAAGGTTCGAAAAGAGTATAAAATCTTCGGCACGCCGAAGATAATCCTTTCCCACTTGTTTTTGGCCTGATTTTGGACTTAAAAATTAAGATCCCCAAAATCGCTTTTTAAATAGATTTTTAAACTAATTGTGACAACCAAAATTGATTAAAAATGAAATTTTGAAGTGAAAAATGTAAAAAAAATTACATTTTCAAAATTGAACAAAATTAAAAAAAAGAATAAATAAAGAGGAACAAATTATGAACAAATTGGTCTCACACTGAAAAAAATGCTCAGTTTTGGCAAAGCTATGTAAGTTTTAAGTTTTCAAAGGGCATTTCTTCTTCACCTTACAAGTTAAAGATTTTTTTATTATACTCTTTTCGAAGCATAGACCTAAGCTAGTGAAATCTATTTACAAACTCGAAAAGCAAGCCGATGATAATCCATATACACATGTTTTGCTTGATTACCTGCAGTCAGGTATTAGTGAGAAATGCTTGGCTTTTCGAATGTATTTTTCTGCTCAGTGCAGTTGTTGTTTGCGTAAAAGTACTGTCTTCGTTTGATTTGTATTGCTAGGCGAAATGGACTTCGATAACTGAGATTTATCGAGCAGCATTCGAACATAAATAACAGGACAGACAGCACTTGTTGTACTATTTACATTAGAGCGAGAGAGGGGGAGAGAGAGAGAGAGAGGTAGAGATATATCTGATTTCTAGCTGCTTTGCTGCTCTATATATAATCCACTTTATCATCTGGATGAGCTGCTGACTCCGACTCCGACTCCGTCTCCGACTCCGACTCCGACGGACATTTGCACGTTCTGCCCGTTTCCGCTTGTTGTTGCTTTTGTTGTTGTTTTCTCTGTTGCTTTTGCTTCTTGCTCTTTGGCTCTTTGCTTCTTGCTCTTTGCTCTTTGCTGTTAAGCGCCGCTCACTTGCCACGCTGCTTTATTGCCATCTTTATTTGCCATTGGCCATTGGGGCTGTCGTTGGCGCTGTACGTGCCTATTAGCTACTACGTGCCTCATTTGACTCCCGATCTGGTGTAGTATATGCCCGGTGTCCGGTGCCCAGTGCCCAGTGCCCAGTGCCCTGTGCCCTGTGCCCAAATGTGCTTGTAATTCTCAACTGATGCTGATTAGTGCGTAGACAAAAGTGCGTTTTTCAATCGCACCAAATTTTGCGATGCACAACAAACAAAAAATGTATACAAATTAAGTTGAAGTCTTGGTTGAACATTTGGTTGTTTAAAGTAATGTGGAAACATTTTTTTTACAATTATAAGTTGGGTTTTGCTGTTCGACTACGATTTTCTCAGTTTTCTAATTTAAGTTTTTAAAATCTGTTTTTGTTTGCGAAAATTGACTCAGTTTTAGCAAGTTTACACTTGTATAGTTTTTGAGAGGACTCTTTTCACAAGGTTGGGTTTTTCGGTTTGACTAAAATTTTTGGTATTTATTTTATTTTTTTATTGTTTTTTTCCATCTGTGTATTGAAGAACTTGGTTTTTTGTTTATTTATCATCATTTATGGATTGATCATAAGAAATGTATTCCATCTTAGCAAACTTTTACATATTTTGCAGAATTTTCATTTATTTTCTCAATAGATATATTTTGCTTGATCGAATTAGCTACATTTTTCGCAGTGTTTGATATTAATGCCAAACATACATAAATAGCTTGCACAATCGCGCTAAAAAGCAATGTTTCATTTTTGCATTTGATAAAAGATTTAATTCTATAATTAATGCTACATTTTGTTTTGGCTGTTTGTATACATTTGTGTTTGTCAATTGCTGATTGCAAGAGCAAAACACATTCGATTAGAGCTCATTGTTTGTTAAATTAATTCGATTGGCAGAGAAACAAATTTTGCAGTGCAACAATAGACTATTCACGATATGTTTTAACTTAATTAAGCCACAAGCCAACAGTGTTTTTTTGTGTGTGTTGTTTAAGTATTTATGTGGCAGCAATAATATCGCGAGTGACATGTTTGTTTAATTACTGCTAAACGTGATAAACATTTTAATTGGCGTTTTTTTCTCTTCTGAAATGTAATTCAATTAGGCAAGAAGCTTAAACACATTTGATGAACATTTATTTATTTTCACTGCAGTCCAATTCCAGCTGGATAGTTGTAGCTCGTTATATGTAAGTCATATAATGTTTTAAGTGACTTATTATAATATATTGCCTGGCTAAGGTTTTCTTTTAAATATTCTTTTTAAAGTTGGCTTTTTCTTGATTTTTTAAGATACATATATATGTATATATATATATATTTTTTTTGCTTTCCTTCTTTACAATTTAGCAATTCAATTTTGTGCCCCTTTTTTTGTGTCGACACTGCTCAGAAGTAAATCAAATGGGTTGCAAGGAATCAATCAAAATTCAATTTTGTTGTCCCTTTTTTTGTTGCTGTTTTTTTATTCACAAAAAAATTTTTTTTTTTAAATTTGCTTTGGTAAAATTTTGTAGAATTTTCATTTAATTATGAGCATTGAGTGCTTCCAAGAGCAAATTGATTATATGTAGCAGTCCATAAGAAATTGTATATATTTGTTGTCTGTATTTTTGCTTTGCCCACTCGCTATACAATCAATCAACGTTTCTTTTTTGGGAGCATTAACTTGGCGCCCGAGTAGGGACCACTTTTGGCATGGGTCGCTAACCGGTTATCATGTGGGCCCAAAATGAAAGGCATAAGAACGTAAAATTGCAGACTTGTCTATACACACACGCACACGCACACACACACATGCATATACACAAAGTTGGCTATTAAAGTGCTGGTAAATGCACACTGGGGACTGTACCCCGTACCCCAGATGGGCCGCCCAAACAACACCGGCTCTCTGTTGCATGGCCTTTTTGAGTGCGTCGGACATGAGGCATGTCGAATAGTTGTCAATTATTTTTATTACAATTTCCCTTTTGTGCTGGGCGTCTTTTTACAGTCACGCCCAACGCACAAACGCTCCTCTGCCACGCCCCCTTCCCATCGAAATTTGTATGCCTTCTACTTTTTAAATTTATTATTCGGCTGTGCGTCTTTTGTTGATTGCCACGCAGGCGTTGTCGTCCTGCTCGCATGCATACACACACACACATGCTGGGTTCAAGCATAGGCTTAATTGGCATTCAGCTAGAGTGTGTGTGCACTGAGAGCAAAAGTCGTGCATCTTCTGGCAAGACTTATATATTCGAGAGTGGAAAATCTTCAGCTAGCAAATGGCATTGAGATTACAAAATCTAACCGCAAGTAAGAAAAAGGTTTTGCACAGTAAGGATGATAAATTTGCCAGTGTGTGAAAAAACTTGCATTTGGCAACACTGAAAATAAATGTTCCTTGTAAGATTAAGTCGCTGGTTAAACTAGCTGGTAAGGAAGTTAACCCATTTATGAAGCTGCCCAAAACGCATTTGATTAATAAAATCAATATTTAACTAAGATTAAAATAAATAAAAGATTTTTTTTTTTTCGCTAAGCTTTTAAAAAATAGTTTAATAACATTTGAATGACACTATTTGGCTTTTGATGGACACAAAGTTAAGATTTAGCACAGCCGAATGTATTTTTGAATTTATTTATTTATTTCTTATTTTAATTAAGCAAAAAAAATGATTAAAATTAAAAGCAATTTGAAAAGACAACAATCTTAACTTACTTAATCTAAGATGTGGAATATATTCTTGAGTTTAGCTTGTTGTTTTTGTCGAGTGTGCGTACGCATCTATGCATATATATATATATATATATATATATATATTCATATACATATTTTTATAATTTGCCTCGCACATATTGCATATACACATTTCCTTTTTCTTTGCCACTTTGTATGCTTTCATGCGCATTGTGCGCGCTTTTCCTGTCATTCGCGTAATTGTGCGAGTGTGTGTGCGAGTGTGTGTGCCACATTTTCAAGCGGCTCAGGCTGCGAAGCGCGTTACCTTTTTTGTCGGGCAGCCGTAACAACAAATTCAAATCCAGCGGAAGTAATTTGACGCACACGCGATGGGTGAGGGGCACAGCGGGTGGCAAGGTGTGTAAGGTGGTGGTGGGTGGTGGGTGGCAGGGGGCTTGGGGGCATGGGGTGGCAGGTGACCCCCAACGTGTGCAGCAGTGAAAGGCAGTCAGCGTTTTTTGAATGCCAATTGACAGGCAGCGCCAACTGTTGGCACTTGCAACTTGAGGCATTGAGCCGCTGACGTATTGAGCAATTGAACAACTTGCTGCCAATTATGTGCGAGCCGAGCAGTGACACACACACACACACACACACGCACACACACACGCACACACACACACACAGCCATCCATGTGCCAGCTTTTGAGAACACAAAAGAGGTAATTTCAAGCATTAAATACTCATGCACAATAGCGGCCAATTTTAACACTTTTGCACGCATTTTGCGCCAGTGGGCGTGGCTTTTCCATAAGTGGATACGAAATAGTTTTGTGTGTTATTTATATACACTTTTGCATATTTCATAAATTGAAAATATTTTGAAAACCAAATCAGATTATTTAGCGCCCTTTGCATATTTTCTGAAGTCATCGAATTTTTCTTAATCGTTTGTAGAACATCTTTAACAAATTTTCAAACTCAGCGGAGATTAGTAAATATATTATTAATAAAAATGTGTTATTTCATTATTATATCTTTTATTTTATTTGGAAACAGGGTCCATATTCTCTTGCACAAATCATTTTTCTGCTACTGCTCACAGCAAAAGTGTTTAAAAAAAATACAAACATAAAAAGCGAGTAACTGATTTGCAGCGATGCGGACAAATAGTATAAATCTTGTTCAACATCTGCAATAAATGTGCACACTGATTGAGTTGGAGGCGGATTTGAAATTTGCAACTAAGAGTCAGCGAAAATCAGTAGTCATACTATTTAAAAAGTCGAGTATCTGATCAAAATATAGATTATTAAAATTTACGTTTGCTTCGCAACTGATGTCTACATAACATTTTTGGCAGCTTATTTATATACATCAATACACAATATCAATCTTGGCACAAGATTCGAAAGTGTCAATCGCTTAAATAATATGCAATGTCTTAAAAATACAAATATATCAAGTATACGCCTCAAACTGCATGAGAACACACATGTAACAATAACAATCTTAATTTGTACAAATATGTAAGGTATACGCCTCAAACTGCATAAGAAAACATATGTGACTATAACGATGTTAAGATTAAAGTTAATTGCAAAGAAATATATTAAGTATACGCATTCAACTGCATGAAAAACACATATGTATGTGACGATAGCAATCTAACTTTATATATAAAAGTTGATCCAGCATACGCCTCAAACTGCATGAGAAAACACATGTAGCAATAACATTATTAACTAATTTATTCAAATATATCAAGTATACGCCTAAAACTGCATAAGAAAACATATGGGACTATAACAATCTTACGATTAAAGCTAATTGCAAATAAATATATTAAGTATACGCCTTAGACTTCATGAGAAAAACATATGTGACGATAACAATCTAACCTTATATGTAAAATTTGACCAAGATCAACAATATCAAGCTGAGCCCATGATAGACATAATTGCATAGAAATATATCAAGTATACGTCTCAAAATGCATAAGAAAACTCCAACATGCTTTGGCAAGTGTGTTGAAATTGTGGTGCTGCAAACTTTTAGGCCTCGCGCAGATTGTATTTGCCTCAATTAAATATTTCAGCTAATTAGCATACACTTTTCACACACATGATGATTGATGTGAGCCCCTAAATAATTATGCCAGGCAGTCGTCAGTCAGTCAGTCAGTCAGTCAGTCAATCAGTCACTCGCTTTGTGCAGCTGCCGTTATGCACTGACGAAATCCTTTTGCCCTTTGCCAAACCTCGTTCCTCTCTCTCTCTCTCTCTTTCACTCTGATTCTCTGAGTTTCATTCCAAATGAGGCGTGTGGAATGCGCATACATTTAACAAATGCCATTCCAAGTAGCGTTGGCTTTTGCGCTGCGTATTGACTTTTTAGCAGGCGTCAAATGATTCGATTGAAATGTGATGAACACACACACACATTCAAAGTGGAAAATTGTGAAAAACGCACGACTGAGTGTTTTTCACATTGACATTCTGATTAGCATATTCACATTACGAACGACTTGTGCGCATTACCAAATACGCTTGATTTTTGCAATTGTTTATTTCATTAATTTGCTTATCGAGAAATAAAGTTTTTGACATTTATGTTGGGCCAGACTAAATTGGCTGTGTCAAATGTTTATTGATTCGTAAATTTTGTGCTTTCTGTTCGATTGTTTCGATTGATTAATTAATAAAATCTGATTTCATTTTCCAGTAAATATGTTATCGCTGCTAAGCTATCGGGCTTGGCTATTGGTTTTTCAAACTCTTGTGTCGTGCTCTTAATGTAGATAAGCCAGTTTAATTGATTAACATTATGCATCATTGCTTCAGCTAAAGTTCATTTCGATTGCATTCCCAGGCTATGTGTTATCGATTCAAAGTTATCGGTTCATAACTATTGAGTGTAAACTGTATGATAAGCACTTGTTTGCAATTCTAAAACATGATGCGTTTTGATATAGCTTTGACCTTAGCTATAATGCTTTTAAGTGTGATATATAATTTCGATTATTATCGAGCTTTACAATCATTTCAATACCAGTCGATAATATTGCATGTGTTTCAACTAGATGTCACGACTCATGGGCTGTTATTAATATATATGTAGAAGTGGTTGAATTAATGATGAAAGAGATTATAGTTGATTAAATTCGATGATCAGCTTATGTTGATGGAAATTCATAGGGTAATAAATTTTTAGTTGTAAAGCTGCATTCAAGCATGTTGTATAAGTACCGATATCATTTCGAAGTCCAAATAGATAAGTAATCGGTGTCAAGTCATCTATAAATAATCGAAACTTACAGTTTAAAGGAAAAATCTGTCTTTCTAACTATCGAATGCAAATCCAACGACAATCTGATACTTCTAACAATGCATTGAGCAATAATCATTGAGCTAATTGTTTTAATTGAAAAAATGATCCACTGCTAACCTTGTTATCGGGGCTGGCAAGTCGGAATTAATTTAAGCAAATTTAAACCGCTTGCCCCAGCAATTGCACTAACGTGGAAAATGTGTGTGGAAAATGCTGGCAAGGAGCAGCCATTAATTTTCATTGCCGTCGCCATTAAAACATTTTTCAATTTTTCAAAACGGCGGCACAAAATTCTGACATTGAAAAATTATCCGGCCAAGGGATAAGATGGACAGCAAAACGGACGCGAAGCACGTGGCATAAAGGGCACAAGCAAAAGGCACAAAGCAAAAGTATAAAGAAGCTGCGCCCAAACAAAACCGTTAGCTGCATATTTATGTGGCCCACTGTACACAACAGCCAGTCGCCTCTACTCGACTCTACTCGACTCGACTCGAGTCGACTCGAGTCGTTTCGAGTCGCGCCCTAACGAGCTCTCCTGACCCGACAATAGGTAAATAAAAACCAAAAAGAGGTCCTGCACCCACGCACCTCGCCGCAAGGCTATCGACTATCGACTGAGATTCGAGCTGATGGCAGCAAGAAGCACGCAGCTGTCGAGATGGAACCCCACCAACCCCACCTGGCTCATGTTTCGACCGCCACCCGCCCACTCATTGTGTTTGCAGCTGCCCTTAACTCTTAGCTCCATTGTTGAAGCATACTTCACAGCACTCAGTGCTTGACAATGAGTTTTTGTGCGTTTACAACACTGATTCGCATTCAATAATTGAGCAAGCTATCAAATTTTCATAGCTTCACAGCGAGCACTGAAAAGTAGGCTATGTAAATTCAGCAGGAATTACAATCGTATAACTTACAAACGTATTCTTGTGCAGAAAACTACGCATATTTTTTAGTTTATATTTTTAAAAATTATATAAATTTGTACAATTCTTGCGCTTTTTTTTAGTATACATACTTAAATTGCTATCTGTTTAATATAATGACTTTTGTAACTAATTCATTCATCCGAATCCAGCTTTTGCATCTGCATATTTGAGTATGCAATTTTCTTATATTGCTTAATTGAAAACAATTTGTATTATATTCTAATGAGCAAACTAATGAAAAATGTGGCTTCAAAAGTGTTTTTTGCTTTTGAAAAAACTCTGTGAGCTTGAATTCTAGGAAGCTCACCTACAAGGTAATTGTGAATGCAAAACAGTGAACTCGAATAAGAAAATCAGTTTAGTTTCTGCCAAAATCGATAAAGCTTAAATTGTTAAATTTCTAAGATAGATTGCCCCAGGCGCTAGATACAAAAGATACACTGTTTCCCCTCCATTCAATGAATTAAATTCAATTCGAATGCTTATCTCGCTTCCAATATTAAGTATACGCAGTGTGGCAAGGCATTAAGTGTTGCATTTAGCAGTCAGCAGGCAGCAGGCAGCTGGCCATAGACATGCCACTAGCACCACTTGGGAAAACACATTCACACAAACAGTCGCACACACACACACATACACACACACACAACAAACATTCATCAAAGAATTACTCGATCAAACTGTCTGCCTTAAAAGAGGTAGAGAGGCACGGCCACAGGAGTGCCATCCATTTGAACAGCAGCAGCTGGCCAGAGAATCGCAGAATCTGTGAAATCTGAGCAATCTGAGCAATCTGAGACTCAAACTCAAACTCAAACTCAAACTGAAAGGCTAACCACACGAGCGCTGTGAGCCGCGGCCCACAAATCGAAGCGAAAGTGCATTAAAAATTCAACGGCTGGCATTTTACTCACATTCAGCTGATATACATATATCTGTATATACATACATATATCTGTATACATACATGCCATATAATATATGTGTGTAAATAACACGCAGCGCGCTTATTGCATCATGCGGTTAGCTGCAAAGTGGCAAAGGGAAAAAGTGAAAAAGTGAAAAAGTGAGCATTACAGCAACACAGCAACAGCAACCAAATCAAAATCAAAGACACAGATAAACAGGCCGAGAGACAACAACAACGAATGAAACAACAAGGAAAAACAATAAAGTGAAAGGAGAGACATTCAATTTCCCCAGAGTTCACTTTATTTTCGGCAGATAATAATAATTGTATTGTGCTCCGTTACGCTGCCTGACTGCCTGACTGCCTGTCTGCTTGGCTCGAGGATGTGGCAACGCCTTGGGATCATGTAATTGCATTAATCTTTGCCACACACATACACACACACACTCAAACTCACACACACACACACACACACACGCACATGCGAGCAAAAACAGTTTTTTAATTGAATTTCACATGGAGCTGGCGTACTTGCTTATTTGCATGCAAAAAGGGATGAAATGCCAGCACACAACAACACCACACACCCACACACACACACACACACTACATAAATCAACCTCAACTATAGTTAACCATTGCTCAATGCGATTCGTTCAGAGGGCTAGTGCTATATTTGCCATTGCCTCTTGAATACCCTATAGCACAATCTAAAATTTAAGCATTCCAAGCCAAATCGTTAAATTTACCACAATATCAATAACTTGAATTGGATTTTGTTTTATTTCACTATAAATCACACAAAAAGTGTATCGAATTTGGAACAAATTAACTTTGAGTATTGTTTAGCATGCAATTGATATATCAGACATATATATATATATATATATATATATATATATATATATATATATATAACAGTTATTAAATGTACATAAATGTAGTGCAATTCGTTTAACTGACAGCTATCAAATGCAATTGAATTAAGTATAAAATGTTATTCAATTTATTCTCATCGTTTTGTTTTGTTGCTTTCAACTCTGTGTGAAATCGACCAACAAATTACATTTTACAATCAGCATTTTAATTGTCCAATTGAATATTTATTTACTGAAATTAAACCAAAGTAGATATTATATTCGGATTGAGCTAAAACAATGGAATTAAGCTGTTACAATGTAGACATACTATTTTTAATTATTCTCAAATTGTTTTTGAATAGTTGCAGTAGTGGAAGAAATCAATCAAATTTAGTGAGCACAATTTACATTTAATATCAGTTATCATTTATGTTTAATTTCAATGTAGATGTTGTTAGCAGATTTTGATCAGATCTGATTGAAGTGTTATTTTAGCACAATAAAAATGTTGATGCTTCTATTTTTTCTTAGGCACAGTTGCTTAATAATAAAAACGTTCGACCTGCAGAATACAATTTATCACTCACGCTAGTTTGTATAGAAGTTGACGATTAATGGTTCGACTATTTGCTTAAAATGTATTTCAATATAAAAATATAAACAGGTATACCTTTTAATAAATATATAAAAATCTGAGTAGAACGTTAAAAAAACACCTTTTATTTATGCCATCAAGCATGCCATTAAAATGCGCCACTATTCTCCGTTCTACTGGCGAAATTCAATGCTCGCTTATAATATTAAGTATACGCCTTATTGCAAGTGTTTTTTAATGTTAGCTCAACCTGAACCCAAAATGAACCAACTAGTTGGCTTGCAGCCAGCCCAAAGGGGCGATAATAAAATCATTGCTACAGAGTGCTGTAAAAGTGTTGACCAAGTTAACATAGCCGCACAAAACGTACAAAAACGTAAAGCTGTAAATAAACGTATCAATGCAGCAGCATGGCCCAAAAGCCTGCTGCGAGTGCTGAAAATTGATTACGCACCGAACCGATGGCGAACGCGGCGTATGAGCGATTTTGTGCCTTGAGCACTTCCGCTGGCAAAAAGCAATTGATACAAAATCATGGCCACAATTTGGGCAAATTGCTTTATCGCCAAGCTGACGAGAAGTGCCAGCAAAAAGCAAAAAAAAACAAAAAAACGCTGACATAATGTTGTCATGTTTATGCATGAGATAAATAGTATACATGTAAGCAAATATACCCTCGCTCACCTGCGAATATGAGGAGGTATGGCCGATTACTAGCCGATGGGCATTAGTGTCACCATATAGTTCGCAAGCCAATAAAGCATAATTATTTTAATTGATTTTGTCTACCTTTGAAAACAGCACTATTTCATTTTTCGGACGAAACGAAGCAAATTGCAAAAGTGGTTTTTGCTTTCTGAGAAAAGTGCTTGTCGCTTTTAAGCAAGATTGCGCACATGTGCAACTGTAATGCCAATAACGCTTAGCGATCAAATTCTGTTTAATTTTGTCAACACAAATTGCACATAAGTGGCATATATATGAAATACGTAAGTTGAATTTGATTGAAAACATTGATTGTAAGAAACGAAGACAAATGCTGAGAAAATCTTGCAAAGTTTTCTGAGTTTTCTGGAAGACAAAGATGTAACTTAATATTTATAGTTTTTCCAGTTTGCTTACAATTAATTTTTCTCTACTCCAAATAGTTTAAACTTCATCTATCTATAACTTCAATATAACTTTAGTAGAAAACAAAAAATTGTTTTCCATTGAAAAATAAATGTATCACAATTTAATATTAGCTTAAAATAGCTAAGAACAAAATACGAACTTAATTATTATTATTGATTTCTTGAGCATAATCTTAAAATGAATATTTGATAAATTTGTTAATGTAATTATTATTTTTGAATTGTTAAGTTGTTAATGTTTTGGTAGATTTAATTTCTTTTTAAGTTGTATAATATTAAAATGAAGCTTTAAGCGACTTTTCTTACTTGTTTTCGTTTTAGAGATTTTTTTCTCCAACTTAAAGCTGTTAAATATTGTTTGTTTTTTAACGAAGCTCAACTGTACAACATATACATATACGATTACAGGTGTTAAAATATGCATGTTGAGCGTTAGCAATTTTTGCGCTGGCCCCGACTGTTGATTTTGTATACAATTTCTGTGTTAAATTGAAAGAGTCGCTGAGTGAATGCTGCTGGGTGGTGCTGGGTGGTGCTGGGTGGGTATTTCGCTATAAGCAGTCATCAAGCATGAAGCATCAAGCATCGGCGAGCCCTGTGACCTTGTGTGCCTTGGTGGCCATTTGCCTGGTGCTGCTTCAAGTCCGCTCTGGTTTCGAGTCTCGAGTCTCGAGTTTGACTCTGGCCCTGGGCGCATGCAAATGACGATCCTAATTTATGCTGCGGTTCGGTTACACATTTACATGACACGAACTAGGAAGGGGAAGCTGCTAGCTGCTAGCTGCGAACTGTGAGCTGTGTGTGGGAACTGTGGGCAGCTGCTTGACCTACTGCGGCATTTCGAATCACTTAAGTCCGCTCTCCACATGCACGAGTCAACATTTTTGGGGGCTTAGCTCTGGGATCTGGGCGCCGGGCAATCATATTCATAACTTGACGGGGGCGGGGGCGGGTGTGGCACGGCTGCTTGGGCTTAAGACAAGCAACTGACAGCGATTCGCATCCAAGCAGCAAACAGCAAATACAAAGCCCCGTACACAAAGCAGCAGGAGCGTAGACAAAGGAGCAAGCAGCAAGGACAAACTAGACAAGGGTAACAGGCAGGCAGTCGGCATTTTGGGCTGCTTAGTGGCCAGCGTTTGACATAATCGCTGATAAGGGATTCCTTTCACTTGCCCAAAACGCTTAGCTAGATAAACAGCCGGTCGACACAACTGCTTGGCAATTCAACAAATGTAATCGAAACGATATTTTAGCTCAAATTAAGCAGAAGCCAGCTTAAATTGTGCAAAGCTTTCTTTGTGTTGTAATGAAAACGTGCAAAGTCAAATCAAATTATGAAATATTTCAATTGCAAATTTCGTTTAGTTTTTGCTATTTTAAATATAGATTTTTTCGGCTTTGATCAAAAAAATAAAGTTCTTGCAATATAACATAAAATACGGTTTTGTGTTAATAATAAACTCGAACCAATTGAAAACTAAATAATTAGTTCATGCTCAGAACTTAAATAAATGTTACTTTTACTTATGAGTACAATTTACATATAAAACTAGCCCAAAACTGACAAACCATTCCGAATTAACATTGTTATGTCAGTTAGGTATATATGCAGAAAACCATTTGTTTTTTGGTGGTTCATCACAAACTGAAAATGTTGATAGTTTTTGCAGCGAATTGCGATAAAAAGTTAATAAATCTGCCAATTTTAAAGCCGAATCTGATTACAAACGATTTCAGCATAAAACAAGTGGGGAAGGATTATCTTCGGCGTGCCGAAGATTTTATACTCTTTTCGAACCTATAGGCAATTTCACTCTGCCAACTGCACGCGCAACATTTTTTTTTTTTCTAAGAATATTTAATTTATTGCCAGTTGTATAGCAGCTATAAGATATAGTGATCCGATCCGGCCGGCTCCAACCAATATGATGTCTCTTCGAATAATAAGTATCTGTGCAAAGTTGTATCGCGATAGGTTTAAAAACATGGGATATATGGCCAAAACCGACTTCGAGTTGTATGGCAGCTATAAGATATAGTTATCCGATCCAGCCGGCTCCAAACCAATGTGATGTCTCTTTGCATAATAAATATCAGTGCAAAGTTTCATCGCGATAGATTAAAAAACATGGGATATATGGCCAAAACCGACTTCGAGTTGTATGGCAGCTATAAGATATAGTGGTCCGATCCGGCCGGCTCGACCAATGTGCTGTCCCCTGGAATAATAAGTGTCTGTGCAAAGTTTTATCGCGATAGCTCAAAAACTGAGGGACTAGTTTGCATACATACAGACAGACAGACAGACAGACAGACAGACAGACAGACAGACAGACAGACAGACAGACAGACAGACAGACAGACAGACTCTGTTTGTTTATACTCTTTTCGAAGAAAATAGTATATTAAGTTTGTCCTGAAGTTTGTAACGCATAGAAGGAAGCGTCGGAGACCCCCAAAAGTTACTGCCAGTATGCTTAGAATGACAATACAAATTGATCTAGCCATGTCCGTCTGTCTGTCTGTCTGTCTGTCTGTCTGTCTGTCTGTCTGTCTGTATGTATGCAAACTAGTCCCTCAGTTTTTGAGCTATCGCGATAAAACTTTGCACAGACACTTATTATTCCAGGGGACAGCACATTGGTCGGAGCCGGCCGGATCGGACCACTATATCTTATAGCTGCCATACAACTCGAAGTCGGTTTTGGCCATATATCCCATGTTTTTTAATCCATCGCGATGAAACTTTGCACAGATACTTATTATTCAAAGAGACATCACATTGGTTGGAGCCGGCCGGATCGGATCACTATATCTTATAGCTGCTATACAACTGCCAATAAATTAAATAATCTTAGAACAAAAAAAAATTTTACGCGACAAAACGATTTTGTACAGCTTATGAAATTTCAGTGGTGCAGTTAGCAGAGTGAAAATTGCCTATAGGTTCGAAAAGAGTATAAAATCTTCGGCACGCCGAAGATAATCCTTCCCCACTTGTTTTCATTTGAAAAGAAGCTTTAATCATTTTAAATAAAATCAAAAATATGCTATATATACTATATACATATATACTCAACTCCAGTTTTAAAATGACACAAAATCGAAGCTGGATAAATTTCAACAGCAAATGTAAACTTCCGCAACGGAAATTGCCTTATTTGATACAAATGACTGAGCTGCTTGTAACAGGAGCCGCGCAGCAAGGACACTGGAATGTGTCAGGGATCAAATTTTGATGAGACGATTTCATTTCATATTAAACATAATTTGTAAACTCTGAACGAGAGCCACAGGCGACTTTGAATGGACTTATTAGTCCTTAGTCCTGCGCTCTTGCCTGTTAGGGTGGGTGGGGGGGGGGGGCTTATTGGTCAGCTGATGGGGGGCGATTAGCAACGTCTGGCACACAATATCCGGGGGACGCTCTAATTAACCGCAATCTCAGTGAGTGTCGCACTGGGAATATTGCGCATACGCCGCGTGCGCCGGCCGTTAATTTTTGTTTGTCTGAGTCGTGCAATCTTTGACCTGCTCGAATCGCAATATGCGATGATGATAAGTTTTTCTTGCGCTGCTCATGAGAGATATGCCGCATGTAGGACGACGGACGAAGGACTTTGACAGGCCGCGTTGGGGCTTTTTTTTGCTGCTGCTGCTGCTGCTACTGCTGGCGTTGAGGGTGCGCTGCAAAAGGCAACGACTTTGACAAGTGGTTACCATTTTTTAATGTCACATTTTGTGGCCACGCGTTGGGTGGGCTTTGTGGGTGGCTTACTGCCTTTTCACTGACCAATGAAGCGGAAATTCTGAAATTGAAATCATGAGTAGTCAGAGCAGAAATTGAACTGGCTGCTGGCTGACTGTTTATCTTCCACGTTGGATGCTTCATTGACTTTTATGTAAAGACACACAAAAAACCAAAATACTTAAAGAAACTGATGAAAATAACAGATTTCTTAAAGGAGTGTCGCATTGTAAATGCTCTACTAAGCTAACTAGTCGTATACTATATATAAAGTGAAATATGGAACTATGCAAATTAATTAAATTTAGAGTTAAAGTTTAAGCTAAATTTTTTCCAATATTTGTGGATTTTGTCTTTTGTCAATTTACAAAAAATTTGTGTTCCTCCCTTATAGTCTTATATTACAAAATTTTATGTATTTAAAAATACAACTTTTATTTGCTTCAGCTAATTATAATGCAAACAAGTGAGAACGTTGCAGTCGGGCGGAGCCGACTGCGTAATACTCTGATACCATTTTAAGAACAGCTGAAAGCAAGTGAACAGAAAATTTTTGCTGGTGTTTGGGTGACCCGAAATCGGCATTCCAAGTTTTTGGGAACGGGAGGGGCATGGTCGATCTTAAGAGGGGGTGACCAGAAGTCTATCTACCAATTTTGGTGACTCTAGCTCTAAAACTGTGGAAGATATAAGCTTTCGCGATTTTTGGGGGCGGGAAGGGGCGTGGCCCCAAAAATTTGGCCGATCTTTAGAGGGAGTGACAAGAAGTCTATTTTACAAATTTCTTGACTCTAGCTCTAAAACTGTGGAAGATATACATTTTCGCGATTTTTGGGGGCGGGAGGGGGCGTGGCCCCAAATTTTTTTTTACCGATATTTAGAGGGGCTGACCAGAATTCTATCTTCCAAGTTTAATGACTCTAGCTCTGAAACTGCGGAAGATATAAATTTTCGCAATTTTTGGGGGCGGGAGGGGGCGGGGCCCCAAAATTTTTTGCCGATCCTTAGGGGGGCTGACAATAAGTCTATCCTCCAATTTTGGTGACTCTAGCTCTGAAACTGTGGAAGATATAAATTTTCGTGATTTTTGGGGGCGGGAGGGGGCGGGGCCCCAAAATTTTTTGCCGATCTTTAGGGGGAGTGACAAGAAGTCTATCTTCCAAGTTTAATGACTCTAGCTCTGAAACTGTGGAAGATATAAATTTTCGCGATTTTTGGGGGCGGTAGGGGGCGGGGCCCCAAAATTTTTTGCCGATATTTAGGGGGCTGACAATAAGTCTATCCTCCAATTTTTGTGGCCCTAGCTCTTAAACTGTGCGAGATATAGGCTTCCGTGTTTCGTGGGGGCGGGGTGGCTGGGGGGCGTTCTAGTGGGCGTGGCCGGAAAATCCAGGACGCAATCTTTTGGGCTGGTCAGCCCTAGTCTAAATTCCAAATTTGGGGACTCTAGCTTCAAAATTGCGGGAAATATACACGTGTTATCGAATTGTGCATTGATGTATATCGATTTTCGCGATTACGGGGGCGGGAGTGGGCGTGGTCGAAATTTTGTTTCTGTAATCTGTAGAGGACGTCACCAGTAATATATATTCCAAATATGGTGACTTTAGCTCTAAAACTGCGGGAGATATAAGCATTTCAAATTAATTTTGGAGGGGGGATGGTGGGCGTAATAATGGGCGTGGCCGATTAACCTAGGATCCAATTTTTTCGGGAGGTCACCAGCAATATACCTACCAAATTTGATTACTCTAGCTTCAAAATTGTGGGAGTTATTCACGTTTAATCGATTTGTGATTTGAGGTGTATCGACATGTTATCGATTTGCCAGCCTCCCAGTGGGCGTGGCATGAATTTGGAATAAACTTGATCTGAAGCAGATAGCTATAATCATAACGTAAAAGATTTCAAGAGTCTATCTAATATCGTTTCGGAAATACGCGCGTTCATCCAGACAGACAGACGGACAGACGGACAGACGGACGGCCTGACGGACATTCGACAAAACCAATATACTATGAGTACCTTCGGTATCAGAGTATAAAAATGTTCTAATAATGCCAAACATATTTTATACGTAAATTTTCATTAAATTTTTTGATTTTTAACCTATCTAATATTTATTTGAGACTAATTAAAATATGCACACATCAAAGTATACACAAAAATGTAAATATTTTCCATTAAATCACTGGCGAAAAATGTATTAAAATCATATATTTTGCATACAAATTTGTGAACAAAATTGGTTTTTGGTCAACTAAGTCAACTAATATAAACGCAAATATTGCCTTGACTAGTTTAAATCAATAATTAGGCAATTGAGATTGAACAATTTTGTTAACAGCATACAGGACAATGCACCTAATTCTCTGTTTACACGCTAGATGGGTCTTAGAAAATACCGTATAAAACAAGTAAGAGTGCTCTAGTCGGGACTGCCCGACTAGGAGATACCCTGAACCCAGTTCTGACATCCATTCATACTTGCCTAATAGTGTGCATACATACAAACACACCACACATTACTGCAAGCTGTGAAAACGGTTTAAGCAGTTATCTTGCTTTTTCACTGAGCCCCACACAACGGAAAGTAAAATCTTAAATAACTTCTGTGTTTATTGTCCGATCTTTTTAAAATTTGTAGGACATAACATTGGCTATAAAATGTGTGACCAAACCAAATTGCAAAGTCATACCTTCAAAAATGAGTTTTTTGAATTTTTGGGGGGATTGGGGGGTGGTATCCAAAAAGTGAAAAGTTTGTAACATGTGTATGCTATTCGAGATTATACATGCCTCTAGCTCTTATAACTTGTAAGTTATAGCCCAAAAACGCTAGTCTGAAATCGAAATTTATCGATAGCTTTTGAATGAGTCAAGTTATCGATAAAATGAAATAAACTTGATCTGTCCCGGCACTACGAGAACTTATATTCCAAATATGAAGTCTCTAGCTCTTGTAGTCTCTGATATCCGCGTGTTCATACAGACAGACGGACGGACGGACGGACGGACAGACAGACAGACGGACATGGCTAAATCGACTTGGCTGTTGATACTGATCAAGAATATATATACTTTATATGGTCGGAGATGCTTCCTTATGCCTGTTACATACTTTTGCACAAAACCATAATACCCTTTTACCCATTTTTAATGGGTTCAGGGTATAAAAAACGTGCAAGGAAAGACATAGAAAAAATTTCGCAAAAATAAAACTGGTCAAAAAAAATTAAATCATGCAAAAAAAATTAAAACATTTTTTTTTCAAGTCGTATAAAAGAAAGACAGTGTGAAAAGAGAATAAGGTGTATATAAGCTGCTATTAAATATATATATATATATATATATATAAATTTTCGATTTACTTGCTGATTGTAACCTTTGAGCAGAAAGTGAGCTGAGCTGAGCAAGTACCTTATGATATCCTTTGCTGTGAGCGAGAAACGATGCGCAAGTATGTCAATATTTGTATGTACTCGTATATAGACTCCTGTTTGCAGACACACTATGTAAGTGGTCGTATTTGTATAGTCGCAGCTGGAAAACTCATAAAGTCTCTCGCAGCGGCCTATGTAGGAGTAAACAGTTTGGTGGGCGCGAAACTCATAAAAGTTGTTGCTCGCTGTTGTCCGCTTGGACTAAGCCGTTTAAGCGCTCCCCGGCACAAAGTGTTAAGTCTCAGTTAGCCACGCCCCCATTGGCCCCCTCGGCCCAAACGCCCCCCAATGCCAAGGGCAACGGGCGCGTTGAATGTTTGAATGCTTTATAATTACATTTTATGTGCGAGAGCCGCTGTCGTCAGCTCGTTTATATTGCATATTGTGCCAGCCTTTTATATGTAATACACTATACACAGGAAGAAAACAAAACACAACAACAAAGGCAATAAAAAAATGCGACCTTCAAATGCTGCAACGCAATTCTGCGAAATCTGCGTTTCAGCCGTATCTGATTTAATACAAAAAACTATTGAGCTACAGGACTTCTTTTCTGCGTACTGTTTTTTTTTAACTTCTCTCTCGTTTTGTATTTAGCCCTTCAAACTATTAATTGCATACTTTCACTTAAATTCTAAGAACGACTCGACTTGAGTATAAAAATGCTGTTGCTTATATGTGTAGAAATCGGTAGAAACAAACAGGACAATAATGAATTGAGGAAAATTTTAATTTTTATCATCTTAATAGCGTAGGTAAGAAAAAAATGTGATTTTGTCAATATATCCAATTGAGTAAACAATAATATCGAATAATAGAACACAAGAACTTTTTCCTTTCTCATTTCCAATTACATTTCACTGTTATTTGATTTCGAGGAACGATTCTGCGAATGCATTTTATAATAATTTTTATAATTTAAGTAATGTTGCTTTGGAATTGAGAGAAATCTGAATTGTAGCCTATTATATTATTATTCATTTATTTGATCAACTCAGCGTACTAGTTGTGCAAGTAATATTTCTAATTTAGCGCACAAACCAAGAAGCATCAAACAGCTAGTAGCATTTTAAAAAAATTAGTATTTAAATGTATTCTAATATTATATAAATATATTTGTATTCAAGCTCTACTTACTTGGCTGCAACTTATAATATTTTTGTTTTAATTTATTTATTATTATTTTATGTTGTTTTTATGGGATGGAAAGAAAAACCGATTTGGACAAATTTAAAACTTTTAAATTACAGAACGCAAAATTTCCACTCACTGATTATACTCTTTTCGAAGAAAATAGTATATTAAGTTTGTGCTGAAGTTTGTAACGCATAGAAGGAAGCATCGGAGACCCCCAAAAGTTACTGCCAGTATGCTTAGAATGACAATACAAATTGATCTAGCCATGTCCGTCTGTCTGTCTGTCTGTCTGTCTGTCTGTCTGTCTGTATGTATGCAAACTAGTCCCTCAGTTTTTGAGCTATCGCGATAAAACTTTGCACGGACACTTATTATTCCAGGGGACAGCACATTGGTCGGAGCCGTCCGGATCGGACCACTATATCTTATAGCTGCCATACAACTCGAAGTCGGTTTTGTCCATATATCCCATGTTTTTGAATCTATCTGCCATACAACTGGCAATGAATTAAATATTCTTAGAACAAAAAAAAAATTGTTACGCGACAAAACGATTTTGTACAGCTTATGAAATTTCAGTGGTGCAGTTGGCAGAGTGAAAATTGCCTATAGGTTCGAAAAGAGTATAAAATCTTCGGCACGCCGAAGATAATCCTTCCCACTTGTTTTCGATTGAGTTCAACTTTTATTTATTTTTATTTATTTCACTTCGCAATGCATACTTATTTATTCGACTTCGAAGAATGACTCGTCAGCAATTGGCGTACAATAAATGCTACTTTTTTGTGTGCTGTGTACACACACGCACACACACACACACACACACATACATATATATAAAGGCCAACAGGTGCAAAAAGGCGCCCAAGCCAGCAAGGACAGTCAATGGGGAAGCTTATTTGGTTTCGAGTTTTATTGAATGTTTGTTTTTGGGGTCGCCGGCGCGTATACGTAATGGAGTTTGTTTTGTAATTGCATGAGTTTTATGTTCGAGGCGGCTGCCTTTTAATGGCAGCTTGCTCTTAAGCCTTTTGTCTACCTTTTGCCCCCAACTGTACCTGCCAGCGGTTTAATGTCAATGCACATAAATCAAACACACACACACACACACACACACACACACGCACAGCCGAAATGTTGATCAACATCTTATCTCTACAGTCGCTGCGACATGTTTACAGCCTGCCCAGCAGCGCTTCTGTTGTCTTGTTTTTAATAAATTGTTGTCCCATTGCGGATCTACGAACATGTTTGCCCCCCACTCACCTTTGCTTATTCAGCGAGTGCGTAACCGTAATAAATCTCGATGTCTGTTTAACGAATGTGAAATGTTAGACATAAAATGAAAGCCATGTTATGAATGCGGCTTACAATTTTACAGTTTGCATTTGGAGTCCTTGGGTACCTTATCAGCTCACCTATCTCATTGTTTCAGCAGCTCTGTATTTGTCTGATTGAGCTGAAGAGCTTATTGTTTTCATTGGCAATTGGATTGATAAGCATTGATGCATTCACTTCTATTGTAAACTGTGTTGCCCTTTCGGTTAATTTGCGTGTCGACTCAATCACGTTTGATTGGCGCTGTGATTGTTTGATTGAACGCCCTAGGAGTGTGTTGTTTGCTGTTCAGCTTGTTAATGCATGAGTAATATGCTTGATTGTTGTTGATATGCTTTGGAATAAACTGATTGATTGATTGAGTGACACTTTTAATCGAATGATTGATGGCTTGATGTTGATGTGATTGTTTAATTGAAGGCACTGTGATTATTTATAGCTAATTGCTAAAATGCTTTTGGCAATACTTTTGTTGTATTGATTGATATATTTTTGCTTATGATTGATTGATTGAAAATTGTATGTGCAAATGGAAATAACTTATGGTCAAATGATTGATTGATTGAATGTGGATTGATAAACACTTTATATGCATACGTAATTGATGATAATTAAGTAAAAATACATAAGTCAGCCTTGATTGATCATATTGGTTGTACTTTGATGTTTGATTGATCGATTACATCCATTAACTATTATCTAACTTATTTACCAATTAATGGAATTCAACTTGCTGCGAAGTTTATGAACTGCCCATAGGATAAATACACACACGCATGCATATATAAACATATATGTATATAAGTCTAACCCTGAAAGCTGATGCCTCATTAGGCTTCCATCGAGAATCCGCAAATTAGAAGGGAGGCTTTATTTAATTGGGCTGAAATTGCATATGCGAGTGTGTGTCGCTCAATGATATTATAATTAAGTACATGGCCAATTTTCACTCCTAATTAGGATATGTTACGAAATTAATATCTGTATCTGCATGTCTGCCCTGAGTCGTGTTTAATTATCTGCAAAGACACTAACTTAAATGCTTGACCATCTAAATTAATATCAACTGCAAGCTAAACGTTTCCTTTTTTCTGTTTGTACCCACAGGCGACAACAACAACAACAAAACCAACAGCAGCAGCAGCTACTCGTAACTAAAGTGACATGAGGCCTTAACAACAACAACAACAACAACAAGCAACACTAAAAACCCAAATTGCAAACAATTAAAAAAACAAAACAAACGAAGGATGCTTCTCGAAACCCAAAAAAAGCAACAACAACAACAAATATAAATAAATAAAAGGCAACATACGAAACACGCACACAAACAAACAAACAAACAAACAAACAGCCAACAAGCAACAACAAGAGCAACTAAAAACTGAACAACAGCCCGCAGTTCGGGCCCAGAACAAGACAAACAGTTACCAGTAGGTTACACATACCTCCCCCGCCCCACATCCTCCCCCCACAGTACTCTACATTTTACTTCCCGGCCCAACTTCATACAAAAACACAAAGCGGCGATAAAAATATAAAACAAAACAAAAAGTGCGCATTGTTTTTGGGCATTGTCATTCAAACAACACCCTACCCCACCCCCACCCCCACCCACGCCCCTCTTCAAGACCACCCCCAACACCCAACACCCATCGCTCTGCTTACAACGCCCGTTGCAGTGTCAACATTGTGCTGTTGTTATTGTTGTCATCCAACGCCTTCGGGCACTCAATTAAGCCCCCCAATTCCAAGGGACGCTAGTTGTGCCAGCGACAGGCTCTGTGCCACGCCCACAAACGCCCACATACACTCACACACACACACAGACACACGCTAGGCTAGGCTAGGGGGCGGTGGGCGGCGGGGTCCATTCTTGAGTGCATGTGACAATGAAACTGAGCGTCAGCGCGTATCGGGCGCATGCATCCGCACACAAGAAGATCCTCTCCAGCGGCTATCACTCGCAGCTCAATTACGGCAGCACTGGAGCCGCCGCAGCATCCTCCTCCTCATCGTCGGCGGCAGCAGCGGCGGCAACTGCAACGGGCCTATATACGGTAAGTACACAGCTTAGCCACCCACACTCCTAATACCCAGTACCGTACCTGTACCCCATACCTAATTCCAAATCAACACAATCGTTAAGGCTCGAAAGCAATCAAAAGCACACAGAAGCAAACAGAAAGACAACAATAACAATACTAATATTCATAGACCAGGAGTGTTCAACTGCCCAACTAGTAGATATTGGACCCAGTACACTGAGCACTCTGAAATTACAAAATATTGCGAAAGCACCTTTCATCATGGTTTGGCATCTATAATAATTCAGCATTTTACAGTTGAAGCATTCTCGATTTTCAGATTTTCTATGAAAATCGAGCATATAAAAGACTTCAAAGTGGCTGGAAATGACTGTTAAGCATTAAAAGCTCCCTTAACTTTGTCCAAACTAATCAGCTTATGACTCAATCACTTTTAAATTCTAAACATTGATGAGTTATAAGGATGTAAAAGTGTACAAGGAAATTTAAGGCGATTACTTTAAAAACATGGGATATATGGCCAAAACCGACTTCCAGTTGTATGGTTGCCATAAGATATAGTGTACCGATCCAGCCGATTTCGCCAAATGTGCTGTCCCTTTGAATAAAAAGTCTCTGTGCGAAGTTTCAACGCGATAGCTCAAAAACTGAGGGACTAGTTTGCAGACATACAGACAGACATGTCTGGAGCAATTTGTTTTGTCATCCTAAGCAAACTGATGGTCACATTTGGGAGTCATCGACGCTGTCTTTTATGCTAAACATCAAGACCATGCCTCTTATTTTAGGAAAGATAAGTTGAAAGTACAAAAAATTAAGTATACGCCAACTCTTTATGCAAAAAAAAAGAAAAGATAAATTGAATTTGTCTAGCTCAAAATATAAGCTTCACAATGGCTAGTAACAAAAAATGGTAAAAATTTAGTTCACAAATGTTTATTCCAAATTTCAGATCTCTAGCTTTTTTAAGCTCTTAGATTATACAAATAGGCAGGCTTCCTAATGTTGATTCAGAATAATATGTGTATATATATTTACACACATTGTGACATTTCAACCATTTTTACAAGGGTACAATGAAAGCATACCATTTTTTGTGGGCCATAATTTGATTTAATGTATATTTTGTTTGCTGTTGGAGGAGGCAGGTTGCTGGTTTTATAGGCGTCGGGAGTTGGGCAGCTGATTGAACGTCTAGTTTGCGACTTCATTCGAGAATAATGTATGCTATTCAAGTTTCTATGCCAAGCAAGAAACCTTACAATTTGTATTTTGCCATTATTTGAAAGCTGGAGAGAGCTGGAGGCGAAATCATTTTGCGGCGTAGGCCTTTGACAACAAATTGTTTGCCTATTCACAAGCAAGTGCTACGGCAGACTGTTTGTTGATGTTTGTAGCGCTTCTCGCTTCTCGCTTCTCACTTCTCGCTTTGCAGATTGTTTCTTGTTTCGCTTCACGCTTTGTTTCCTAACTTTATTTTTGGCTTTGCTTATTGAACCTTTACTTTTACTTTAAACCTTAGCAACATCTGCTTATTTTGCTTGGCTTTTCACTCAGCGTGTTGCATCATTGTTCGCTTCTCGCTTCACTTTTGCTGCTCAACTAGTTTGCTTGATGGCCACTTGAATATATTGAGTAAAACTTATCCCTTTGGTTCGCAACTTGTCCTTTGTGTATCTTCAGTTCTTTCATCTAAACTCGCATTTTATTACGTTTCTTGCTTCACTTTGCTTCTCTCTTAACTTCGTGCTCACACTTTGAATAATATGTAATAGCTTTTTGGATCGCTTCTCCCTAACAGTTGTTAAGTAAGCCCATAAATTAAATGTGTGCTTCATTTTGATTTCGATATTTAAAAGCTGAAAATCATTGCTTGTCACTTCTAATATATTTCGTTGTTCTGTAAATTGAATTAAAAATGTTCAAATCTTTTTCAACTAGCTACACTAGTATTGCAATTTCGCTATGAGGTAATTAAACTTATTTTGGTTTTCCAGGCAATATCAATATATTGTCAAAATTAAAGGCAGAAAAGATAATAGCTTTGTTATAAAAAATAATAGTTTAATGTAAAAAAAACAATAAATTGCGGCCAAACTAAAAAAAATCATAAGAAATGAATTTACAAACTAATAGATATATAAGTTATATATGAGTTATAATCTACTTCTACTTATGTGAGCAGCAATTGAAATAGTGAAGAGCATTTGCCATTCGTTGTACTCAGTTGATGAAATGTTGATTGGTCCTCCTATGGGACATCACTTTGTATGGGCTGCGATGTAGTATTATGAGTATAATAAAAAAATGTGGCATGCAGTCATGCAGAAGTTGTTTGCGATGAAAATTGTTGGCTTATGAGCACAGGATATTGGATGGATATGGGCTCGTAATCGTGGAAGTATATGACAGTTTCGGGCCATATCCGATTTGACAGCGCTTAATTAAATCAATTTCAATTTCAGAAAGAGCCAGCGAGAAACAGAGATAGATAGAGAGAGCTGGAGAGAGAGAGAGATAGACGCCCCACTTTTTAGCTGCACTAAAACTTGGGAGCATAAATATTTATGAAATTGACGCTTTTCGCATTTTACAGCTGCCAAGAAGCCAACCAAGAAGAACCCATCCAGAATTCCAATCAAGTCTTGTGGGCACACTTAATTGCCTTTTACCACAGAAAACACACTCTGAAGCATTCCCAATGGAGAATATCTTATGCGGTTAAGGCTCACATAATTCACAAAGTCTTGGCTGCATTTCATCAGTGGGGCAATAAAGCAATTAGTTAATAACCATAAGCCGCATAGAAATTTCTTGGGAAATATGTGTTTATCATTGTGTCTAATGGTAGCTGAAAACATTTGAAATTGAAATCTCAATTTCAAACCTTTTTAGATGTATGAAATGTTAATAAATAGATTGTATACATATGCTAAAAATGGCAATAAAATGAAAAGTCTAATAATAATTTTTGGCTGTCATATAAAAAATTAATATATTTATAGATATTTATTGAATTAAACATCTGTTGTGAATTAATTAATTAAATCCATCGTTCTCTTTGCTTATCTTTCATGTCACTCATTTAAAGTGTTTTTAACTGTTAACCAATTTGAAAGCACCGTGTGAAATATGTGGTCTGTCTCATTATCGACTCCCCCCATAAAATTAAAATGTTAGTGAGAATCTGCTGTGGTTTATGCGGAAGTGTAATCGCTCGGATTTTTTTTGTTTTGTTTTTTTTGTTTGCATGCAGAGCTCGCATTAAGTTGTTGACAAATATATTACTTCTGGCAAAAAAATATACCAATACAATAAACATTTTTTATGTGCTGTTAGCACTAGCATTACACTTAAA
The DNA here is from genome assembly GCA_035042425.1 of Drosophila flavopinicola. Taxonomy (NCBI): domain Eukaryota; kingdom Metazoa; phylum Arthropoda; class Insecta; order Diptera; family Drosophilidae; genus Drosophila; species Drosophila flavopinicola. Next base: position 390,035 of record JAWNLL010000187.1, on the reverse strand, counting down.
TTCATGCATAAAAAAATCAATAAAGAAATAAATTAATGAGTTAATAATAATAATAAATATGCGAATAAACAAATAAATAAATAAATAAAAAAACTTAGAAATAAATAAGTAAGCAAATAAAAATAAAATAATTAAAGAACTAAATAAATATATACAGAAAAAACAAACAAATTAAAAACATTAAAATAAAATACGAACAAATAAAAAATAAATACATAAATTAAATAAAAAAAATAAAGTAAGAAATAAATAAACAAATAACTAAGCTGTCAAATAAATATATCTAAATAAATAAACAAGCAAATAAATATTAATGCAAAGCAAACAAATAAATTATAAAAAATAGCAATTAAACTCAAAATATAAAAACAAATAAATGAGTAAATAAATAAAAAAGTAACGAAACTAAGAAATAAAAATAAATAATGAAACAAACATAGAAAATAATAAAATAAAAAAAATATTAATGTAGAAAGCAAAATTGATAAACAAATAAATTTTAATGCATTTTAATCGCTTAATATCTGTTGACGATAATGTCTCTTTTTCCTCGCCACTCATTAAGTTCGTAAAAATACTTAATAATTTTGTTGCATAAGATAAAATTGTTGTCAGCTAAAATAAAATTATTCATAAAAATATGGAAACAATGTATGTAATATTTATATTTTTTGTGAAAATACTAGAATTGGAATTTATTATTATTGCTATTATTATTTGTTATTATTATTATTGTATTAAAATTGAATCCTTAAATTATAACTGCATGAAATGAGCTAGGAGCAGCTGTAAGTCGCTTGCAGAGCTTGTTTTTGTATTCCTAGTATGGCTTTTTGAAGAGCTTTACTTGAAATCAAATCCATTTCATGCTATTTACTGTGTTTACTGTCTGGCCTCATCCAATGATTTAGTTCGTTGCTATATATATTCATACATATTGTATATTATAAATTTTTGACACAGTTCTTCTCTCTCAGCCGCAAACACCCTCTTTAAAATCCTTAATAAATGTTAGAGGATAAGCAGTCGATTCTAGTTGGTAAACAATTATAATTTCTGCAAGCTCAAATCCAAGTTCAAGAGCAATTTCATCAGATGTTAGGAAAGCTGATAAGCACATGCAAACTGTAAATGGTTTTTCTCAAAAATACATATCAGAAATGCGATTTGATTTCATGACATTTTTTCTTTTTTCTTTTCAAGTTTTATTTTTTGATACGAAAAATTGAAAATAAATGACAATAATGGTGTTATCTATAAATATATTTTAAATACAATGATTTCTTTCGATTTTGTACTAAATAAAAGCAAATGTTATTGCATATTCATAAATACAAATTTTTTCATTATTTTTTTATTATTAATTAGGCTTAAATTTTCGTAATTTCTAAATGAAATTTCCATTCTATCTTTTAAAAAATATATTTAAATTGCTACAATATAAAAACGAATTACTAATAACAAAAAATACTGCTTTCTGCTTGTTAAATATAGTTTGTATATTTTCCAACTTAAAAGCAAAAAAAACAAGCGGGGAAGGATTATCTTCGGCGTGCCGAAGATTTTATACTCTTTTCGAAACTTTAGGCAATTTTCACTCTGCCAACTGCACCACTGAAATTTCATAAGCTGTACAATATCGTTTTGTCGCGTAACATTTTGTTTTTTTTTGTTCTAAGAATATTTAATTCATTGCCAGTTGTATAGCAGCTATAAGATATAGTCATCCGATCCGGCCGGCTCCAACCAATGTGATGTCTCTTTGAATTATAGGTATCTGTGCAAAGTTGTATCGCGATAGCTTTAAAAACATGGGATATATGGCCAAAACCGATTTCGAGTTGTATGGCAGCTATAAGATATAGTGATCCGATCCAGCCGGCTCCAATCAATGTGATGTCTTTTTGAATAATAAGTATCAGTGCAAAGTTTCATTGCGATAGATTCTAAAGCATGGGATATATGGCCAAAACCGACTTCGAGTTGTATGGCAGCTATAAGATATAGTGATCCGATCCGGCCGGCTCCGACCAATGTGCTGTCCCCTGGAATAATAGGTGTCTGTGCAAAGTTTTATCGCGATAGCTCAAAAACTGAGGGACTAGTTTGCATACATACAGACAGACAGACAGACAGACAGACAGACAGACAGACAGACAGACAGACAGACAGACAGACAGACAGACAGACAGACAGACAGACAGACAGACAGACGGACATGGCTAGATCAATTTGTTTTGTCATTCTAAGCATACTGGCAGTAACTTTTGGGGGTCTCCGACGCTTCCTTCTATGCGTTACAAACTTCAGGACAAACTTAATATACTATTTTCTTCGAAAAGAGTATAAAAATATCAAAAAATAATGAAAATGCTTAGATTTTGAAGAAAAACAAAAAATACAGTCAAATTTGATTGATAAATTCAGTAAAATACCAAAGCTCATTTCTGATTGTGTAAAACACTAGCAACTTGTCATTAGATGTGACATTATGGAGTAAACTAAAGTTGTTTGAATAACTAATTGACAATTATGCTTTTTCTTTTGGGAATGCCAGATGGAAACGCATGAGCATGGCGGCAAGTTTCCAAAGGATATGTCCCGGCTCGATTGCAACAGCGACACGGACGTCATCAGCCCAACGGGCACCAGCAGCTCCGGCGGAGGAGGTGGAGGAGGAGGAGGAGGAGGTGGTGGGGCCAATGGGGGCGGTGGGGGCAGCAACGCCCCAGCGGAATGCAGCAGCAGCAGCCATCACAAGCGGCATCACAAAAGCGGCAGCGCCTCAGCCAAGATGGCCAACGATGATGACAACAACAGTGCGGCGCATTCATCGGATAGCAAGAGTCCCAGTCAGCGGTAAGTGTGAGCCGTTCCCTTTACGTTGTTGTCTGCAAAACAAACTAACACACACACACTCACACTCACACGCACACACACATCAACATCCACTCACACACATTGAATAGTACATGCATACCATGTGTACAAATTGTAAGTCTGTAAAGTGTCAAGTTAAGAGCTTGACAAATAATAACAATAACAACTGTAAACAATAACAATTCGGAACAGCTGCGGAACGGCTGCAAGTTTGGCATGCCGACTTTGAAATACCCTTGCAGTTACTCAGAGGCCAATAAAGTGCTAGGATTGAAAATATAGATACTTAAACTTGCTGTATGGGCAGTGGAGTGAAGATTCACAGAGTTACATGAGCTCAAACATTAGAATTTAGAAATGAGCACAGGAATAAAGTGAAAGTGGAGCTACTATATATGCAAATATATTGTATATATAAATGGTAAAATCTATCTTGACAATATTTTTGCCTCAGTAATTCTAACTTTTTATCATTTCGTCTATGTACAATCAAAATACTTTATGCTTTAGCCTTATCTAAAGTTGCTTACAAATTTATACTAAAGATATTCTACTGTCCGTCCTAAGACAGAATAAATAATAGAAATATGCAGTGTAAAATCGAATACGGTTTGATTTATTTATTATACGTTATACTAGACGCACCCAAGCTACAATTTAATGAGTCAATCAATACTGTACACACTCTCGCCGAAATGTTTAGCTGCCACTGGCAAGGGTATTATGATTAAAGTGTATATAAAATACAAATACAAATAAAAACAAACTCGTCTTATAAACCATAATTGAAATGCGCTCTCAATGTACAGTTCACACGACCGTCAGCCATAAATATAACCTGTCGTTAAACCCCGAGCCATGTACACAATCATTCTCACTCACACTCTCTCACACACACACACACACACACACACACTAACGTACAGCAGTAAGCGCATAATTGATTGCAAACAGTAAAAAATAAAATAAGCGAGAAAAAATCGTAGCATACTTTGTTGGGCTTCGCAGCTGCTTTTGATTTATCATTTTTGTTGGTGCCCGCAGTTGATGCCGCGTATTGACATATTGACACATATGTATATGTATATGTGTATGTATGTATATGTACTTGTACTTGTACCCGTATTTGTATTCGTACTCGTACCACTATTCGTATACACAATTTTCCGTTTTTTAGTTTTCGTTTTCGTTTTTGTTTTTGTATTCCTTTGCCACGCATTTAACTCGTATTTACCATCACAAATCGAACAACAACAAAATGGGGCGAAATGGCGAACAAAAAGTGAGCAAACAGATCCCAACAGATCTGTTATCAGTTAGTTAAGTCAACAGCAATTAGCGACCATTTAGTTGACATTGTTATGCTGGCGCTTTATGTGCGCCTGGGGGTCGTTTCCGGCTAATGGGAAAATAAACATCTCACAACGTGTCCTCAGCGTATCCTTTCAATGATGCACTTATGGTGCTTACAGTGGTTGGCTTAGCTTGAATGAAGCTAAGCTTTTTCCAGCTGCTTTTCATAACCTATAACTTATTGATGGATATGTGGGACTTCATATTTAATTTCGAAATTGGAAAAAAAATGAAAGCGTTGATGGAATTTACAATGGTTTCGACACTGAAATTGCTTGATTAATTGGAAAGCGAAAGAAAATGTAGCAGCAAAATGAAAAATAAAATTTGTGTAAAATGTGTAATTTGTACAACATTCCTTCTAGATTTGTATGAGTGCCCTTAACAGGAATTGTTAACCGGATCGTAAGAGGAATGTTTTTGTGTTGCTATAGAAATTCTCCACACAAAGCAGTTTCAAGATAGAAAAGATTAGCTTATTAAAAGGCGTTAATCAGATCTAATGGATTACATAATAATATAAATAATGTTCCAATAATATGAAAAACACACAAATAAAAATATTCATAATTATAGAAATAATAAAAATAATAATAATAATAATAATGATAATAATAATAATAATAATAATAATAATAATAATAATAATAATAATAATAATAATAATAATAATAATAATAATAATAATAATAATAATAATAATAATAATAATAATAATAATAATAATAATAATAATAATGATAATAATAATAATAATAATAATAATAATAATAATAATAAGTAATAATAATAATAAATATCATAAATATAATCATAATAATAATAATAATAATAATAATAATAATAATAATAATAATAATAATAATAATAATAATAATAATAATAATAATAATAATAATAATAATAATAATAATAATAATGATAATGATAATAATAACAATAATAATGATAATAATAATAATAATGATAATAATAATGATAATGATAATGATAATGATAATGATAATGATAATGATAATAATTATAATATATATAAAATATATTCCCCGAATACCCATAATATTACCGTAAAGTTACGGTTTGTTAAGTTGCCTCTCTCGCTTTCTATCTTACTGATTTACGGTTGACATGAAGGAAATTAAGTAATAAAGATAATTAGCTGGAACACACAGCTTTATGCGTGTGTGTGTGTGTGTGTGTGTGTGGTGTGTGGGTGTGTGTGAAGAGTTTTTGGTTCAGTTTGTTCAGTGATTTCAGTGAATTAACCTCGGGTACCCTGGAGACCCATTTGCCAGTTACGATTACTATTAGTTGCTTGACAACTCGGACTCTCTCTCTCTCTCTCTCTCACTCGCTGTGTGTCTGCTGTATTGTCGGTCTCACTCTAACTGTCATTGTCGCTGCCCGGTTTTTGGTGGCAATTGTGGGCAGCTTTACGTGATATCCGCGGCAAATCCGTGCCAATGCCAAGCCAATGGGCTTTGGTTAAGTGAATTATGTCATGGCTGTTGGCCAAAACTTGTAAGCCAATTGTGAGTGTGTGTCGGTGTGTGTGTGTAAACATACATGCATACATACATGCTTGCATACATGCATACAAACATACATACAGCAGCAGTTTTAGGTTAATGCCTGATTGGGCCCTGGGTTAGAGGCTATAGGTTTGACATTGGACGTGATGCTTTAGAGTGGGCGTGGGCGTGGTCGTGGGCGTTGTTATTGCAGCGATATATGCACACAAATAAATCCCTACACCTAAACAAATACTGATTGCGGACAGCAGTAAGTCGGTACACCGAACCTTAAATGTCCTTGCAGTGTTCATTCCAATGCTTTTTATTTTTAGAAACATGTCCGATGTCTGTAATCTATGCTTAAAATATTAATAAAAATAAACATTTGCAAGGCGTTGAAGCTTTTGTTTGCATAACAAACTTTAATATTTATAGTAACAAGTGGGGAAGGATTATCTACCGCGTGTCGAATATTTTATACTCTTTTCGAACCTATAGGCAATTTTCACTCTGCCAACTGCAGCACTGAAATTTCATGCTGTACAGAATCGTTTTGCCGCGTAACATTTTTTTTTTTTGAGAATATTTAATTCATTGCCAGTTGTATTAGCAGCTATAAAATATAGTGATCCGATCGGCCGGCTCCAACATATGTGATGTCTATTTTAATAATAAATATCTGTGCAAAGTTTCATCGCGATAGATTAAAAAACATGGGATACATGGCCAAAACCGACTTCGAGTTGTATGGCAGCTATAAGATATAGTGATCGATCCAGCCGGCTCCAACCAATGTGATGTCTCTTTGAATAATAAGTATCAGTGCAAAGTTTCATCGCGATAGATTAAAAAACATGGGATATATGGCCAAAACCGACTTCGAGTTGTATGGCAGCTATAAGATATAGTGGTCCGATCCGGCCGTCTCCGACCAATGTGCTGTCCCCTGGAAAATTAAGTGTCTGTGCAAAGTTTTATCACGATAGCTCAAAAACTGAGGGACTAGTTTGCATACATACAGACAGACAGACAGACAGACAGACAGACAGACGGACATGGCTAGATCAATTTGTATTGTCATTCTAAGCATACTGGCAGTATTTTTGGGGGTCTCCGACGCTTCCTTCTATGCGTAACAAACTTCAGGACAAACTTAATATACTATTTTCTTCGAAAAGAGTATAAAATATATCAAAAGACAAATTTTAAATAACAATAACAGGCATGCTCCCATTTCCACAATAATTTTGTGGATTCGAAATTAATTGTTTATTTAATTTCTACTAGAATCAGTTGATACAGTAAAATAATAAAAACTAGAATTTACCGAAAGAGTAATGTAAAATTATAGAACGTAAATTAACTGCGGGTAACTGAAAAGTTGGTCTAAGATTTTAAATAGGGAAAAACCAATCAGAACAAAAATTAAAAAAAAATAATATTTAGGAAGTATTAAAAAGAAATAAATGAGTCTAAGAGTTAGTTAAAGTTTTTTTTTTGATTTTTTTTTAAATAAAGACAATAAAGGGTACTCGAAAGGTTTGATGAGGATTCAAAAGTATTTGTCAAAATTATATTGAAGAAAACAACTCTTTTTTTTTGTAAAAATTATTTTTTTAATTATGTCATGTTTTACAAAATTAGTTTTATTATAAATTTTGCCTTTTTGGACACCTCTGATTTCATTGATGAAAGCACATGAAGTATATCTACCAAATAAACAGAAATATAATACTATCTCAATGAACTGACTGCAAGGATATACCGTGTATACATTGTCGTCTATTTAGTAGCTGTGTTTTGATGTGTCAAATATCAATCTATATTGTTGGTACTACATATATAACGAGCATATTTTACTCACTTGGAAGATCGGGCTACTCATCGCTGACCAGTGCGCAGAGCAATTGCCACTGCGCCAATACTAGTTTAAGACACACAGAGAGGGATAGACTTATATTAACGCCACAGCAGCATCAGCAGCAACAGCAGCAGCAGCATCAGCAGCATCAGCAGCATCCTCAACAGCAAGGACATCGCCAGGCAGCTCGCCAGGTGCGATTGCATCAGAATAGTCCTGCCTCCGATGGCAGCTGCTATTCGTTGGCGGCACAGGGTGCACACGGCACCGCCAACAGCTGTACGCAGGTGAAGACGCTTTCGTCCTTCATCAGTGAGCATCCCGAGCAGCTAGTGAGCAGCAGCAGCATTAAGAACAGCAACAACAACAGCAATGGCAACAACAATGGCAACAACGGGAATCAGACAACCAAATGGAAAAGCCTGCGTGCCGTTATGGCATATTACTGTTCGTTGCGTCGCATTAAGAGGAACGGTGCTTTTACAGCTTTTACATACAGTACAAGAACCCAGCTAACTTAACTAAACTAAAGCTAAAACTAAAACTTAAACTCAAATCTAAACGTAAAACTTAACTAATCAAGCAACTATCTGTAACGTTATGATTGCTACTCGTACTACTACTACTACTACTACTATATTGCATTGTGTGTGTGTGTGTATAATTAAAAAAAATAAAATAATACCTCTCTATTTCAAACCTACCCAATCCAATATATCCGTGTTATGATACCAAAAAAAAAAAAAAAAAAAAAAAAAATACCAACCAATATCTCAAGAACTAACCAAACATTCTCTCTCTCTCTCTCTATAATTGCCTTCTACTAATCCGTAAGCAAAAAGAAAAAAAAGCCAAAAAAAAAACAAACATATATACAGTTTTTAGTCTGTGTGTATCGCTCTCTCTATCTCTCTCTCCCTCTCTCTGTCTCTGCCTCCCTCCTATTATCCTTCCAGCATATATGCAGAGCTACCCACTCTTTTGTATGCCCAACACACAATACTACTTGATTGTGACCGTGTCTATCAATTGTTGTATTAATCGTGTATGCCAGACCATTATCCTATCTCTCCCTCTCTCTCACTCACATTCGCTGTCTCGCTCAACCACATTCTTTTACTCATTCGCTAGCCTGCCAACTCTCTTTGCTATAACTGTTACGTTTGGCACTCCTCACTCTCACTCGCTCTTCTCTCTTTCTAGTCATTCGCGTCATTCTGTCTCTCAAGTCATTCGTGTTGCATTCGATGTTAGATTGTTGGTGAATATCACCTCACCTTCATTTTCTCTCTCTCTCTCTCTATCTATTGTTATTCGGGTTTTAAGTGTTTCGATGTCTTCTCGCATCTTCATTTTCTCTGTGCGTCTTCATTCGTGTTTCGTATGTGTTTCGATGTCTTCTCACATTCTCACTCCTCAGGATTCCATTTTACTCCCTCAGACAATCGTGTTTGCTCATTCGCTAGCCAATCCAACAATTTGTTAATTTTTAAAAAGTATTCTTACCATTTTATCTTTAGGTAGCACAGGGTGTTAATTCTTAATTCGAATTAATACCTTTAATAAAATCATGATTCATTCATTAATGCTTATGTCAAGGCCACATAGCGTATTTTCACAGTGAGGTCGTCTTCTCTCTTGCTGCAACTCTTCTGCAATGAGTTTGGTAAGTCAGTTCTATACGCTACACAGGGTGTTCGCACAGGGTGCTTTTTGCTATAATCGAATTTGAGCGATCTACTTTTGCGAACTTGTAAGCGGATTAAGTCTGTTAGGTCATCGCACAGGGTGTTTACTCATACTCTTACGGTGCTCAGCCAAAACTCCCTGCTTGCACAGGGTATTGGCACAGGGTGCTTTTGCTTTATTAAGCAGCTGTCGCTATCTTTCTAGCGGTCTACTTTTTGCCTACTTTCGCGCATATTACGCTTCATCCACTTGCGTTTTGTGCTAGTTTTTGGCAAAAAGTTTATCAAGCTGAGGCCAAAGTGCAGCTGTACACACACACTGCACACACACACTGCACACACACACTGCACACACACACTGCACACACACTGCACACACACACAGAGAACTTTGTTAAAAAAAGAATGAGAAAAAAACTCGACAACAGCAAAAGTTGAAGTGGTTTTAAGTATGTGTGTGTGTGTGTGTAGAGACAGAATCGATATGTTTAAGCTGCCTGCTGCATTGTAAGCGAACTTTTGACACACATACACATACACACACACATACACACACACAAACACAAACATACACATACAGTGATAGCTGCGCCTATGCATATGCAACAATACTTTGGCATTGTGCATGCCAAATGAGAAATTGCCTTCTGAATGACAACTTACAAAGAATTTGAATTTAGAAAATTGCAAATTTATGTTGAAACTAGCAGGCAACATACACACACACTCACACCCACTCACACACACACACACAAACTGTCAAACGACCTAGAAATGTTTGCAGCATACAGATATTTCTCTTTTATTTTTTTTTTTAACCGTCCACTACACTCAGAGACAAATATATTTGTATAATTTCTTAATGTATACATTTTTTGCCTATTCAAAATGCTCATTATGCCTATAAGATAGAATATAAGTAGAACACAAGTATAGAATAAAAGACAATATTCTTATATATTTTGGAAAAGCACAAATTCAATCTCTAATACTTTTTTAATTTAAAAGTTAATTTCAAGACATACAATTTGTTTTCTACATTGTAGTAAAACATCCAGCTTGTATTTGCAAATCCCGTCAGCTGTCATATTTTTTCAAATCTAGGGCATATATTTTTCCAAGTGTATTATCAACTTTTCTAACTGCCAAAAGTGCTGTCAGAGCACATGCATATTCACATGCTAACTAACTCTCCCCCCTCTCTCTCTCTCTCTCTCTCTATCTCTCTCTCGCTCTCCCTCTCTCTGTCTGTTCGTTTATGCAGTTACAAGTGTCTTTAGACAGTCGCAATCGAAATTCAGTGTTCGATCTGATTGCCGCATTGCGATTGTGCTTTTAAATTCAGTGACACTTCAGAGCATCCTTGCCAGCCTTTTGACATTTGTTGCATATGCGGCATTCGTGTCAAGAGAGACAGAGACAGTGCAGACAGTTTGTGTGTGTGTGTGAGAGAGACAGACACAAAGCAGCACAGACATCTGTGATCACTTGTAACCTTACATTCTCGCCTGGCGCCATCTAGCGGCGTAACTAGGCAGACTTAAAGTCGACAGGAGTTGGGAAAAGTAAATCAAGATTGACTTGGCAATAAATCAAGTGTTAAATACTAAAACCAGTAGTTTTGCACTTTAAAAAAGTGCACAGTTGAGAACCAAATTGAGAATTGAGAACCAAAATGCTTGATTCAAGCCAAATTCCATTGTTGCAATATGCGATATACTTGGCTATATTTTAATGTATATTTAAATGTTGTTTAAAACAAACAATTAAAAGAATAACAAAAATATCTATAAATCGATTTAAAAGTATATATACTTTTAAATTACTGTAACATCTTAGACCAAGTAATAAAGTGCTTGATTTAAGAAATATCTAAACATAAGGTATATGAATGTTAATAATTCGATAGAAACTATTACATAAGAGCTTTAAGTTAAATACGAATTTTTTAAGTTTAGAAATCTCTATCAGTAATATTAAAAAATATCTATCAACATTTTTAAGTTCTAAAATTTTTCTTAAATGTAAATAGTTGTGTATAAATTGTTGCGAACAGCTTCACATTTAAGAACTTCCACTTTGAATCAAATACGAATTTCGTTTTATAGAACAGAATTAGCTATTTTGATTAGATATATAGAGGTCTTTATCTGCCTTCATCGAAATATTAAGAAATACCTCGACACATTGGAGATATCAATTTGTGTTTAATGTAAATAGGTCTGTTCGGAAACAGCTTCACATTTAATAACTTCCGATTAAACGCGATTAAATAGTTTTGAGCATACAATGCTCAATTTGCTTTCACCGAGTGCAGTAATATGACAGGCCTTCGAGCTCATTTGTGTCCTGCGCTGACAGGAGGCTTGGGCAATTAACGAGCCTGTGGCCAAGAGCAGCTGCCCAGAATGACTCTACAGGCTTGGGCTTTCGCTGTGGACTTTGGCCTTTGGCTATTGGCAGGGGGGAAATTTGTTTTTGGCCATGTCACTGCGTGACATTTGCAAAGTGGCTGCCACAATGGCAGCCAATGGGCCGCCAATGGGCCAACAATGGTTCACACATGTGGTGCAATTCGCTGTGGTGCCGCAGCGTTAATTGAAAGCTGAAGCACGAGGACCGAAGGCAACAGGCAACAGGCAACAAATAGGCCCAAAACCAGCATCATGCAGCCATTAAGCAATTTCACTCTCTCTCTCTCTCTCTCTCTCTCTCTCTCTGTGTGTGTGTGTGTGTGTGCCTCGATGATTTGTGGCGCAATAAAAAATGCCATTTAATAGGTGGCAGCTAACCACAAAGCTTAAAACTGTGGCTTCAGCTCACGAAACTAATAAGCTCCATTTCAATTTATTATAAATCGAAAGTCTCGCATTTGTGTGTGTCTCACTGTGTGTGTGTGTGTGTGTGTGTGTGTGTGTGTGTGTGTGTATGTGCGTGCGTAATCTTATCGTACAGCAGGCCTTTTTTACGCTTGATGGCTCGCAGCCCGCTTGTGACCCAAAAAAAGAAAAGGCCAAAAGCCAAGTCAACGAGCCGACCGTTAAATGAATTACCTCTCTCTCTTCCACTCACTCACTCTCTCTCTCTCTTTCGCTCTATATTTGGGCTGGTCATTCAGCAATGTTGCAACAAAATGTGCTCAACGTTGAATACCCCTTGATTGACCTGCTTAGCGTAGAAGAAGTATAAAAGCCTTCAAAAACTGGACAAGGCATTTATTTATATAATGTTGAAAAGAAAAAAAAAGAAGAAAATTGTTAAATTTCATATAGAAATTAAAGTTGAGAATAAGAAATATAGTTGAGCTTCTTCAAAAAATCGAAGCTCTCTATTACTCAACACTGTTTTAGAGTCAGGGAAGCTCAACTTCAATGAATTTACAATTTAAAGATATAAAAGCAATATCTGGGTATTTTTAAATTGACAATTTATCATGGATTGGGTTAAAAATATATTTTCATTAAGCTTACCATACCAGATTACAGTTATTTTACTCTAAACAAATTGCTTACATATAAATATAAATTTAAAATTAATACATTTAGATTTAATTAACATTATTAATTATTATTTTTTTAAAAATTTATTTGAAATTTGACTCTACTTGACTTTGACTAATGTTTTTTTTTTTTATAATTAGACAAAAACTCTATTTAAACATTTTATAACATGATTAAGAGAAAAAGTTATAAAAAAGTTATGGTATAAATAGATTTGATTAAGAATTAAGTATATTGTCTTAAAGCTTGAAGTATTGCAAAATTGAACACGGCTGGAGACAAATTTGTCTCTCTGCAACTGAATTTATGAAAAATGTTTGATTTACATAACTCGCGACTTTACTCTCTTGCTCTATCTCTGTGGACTGCGGCTCTATTTTGGGTAAATAGACGAGCGTTCATTTCAGCGCACAAGTGTTGTTAACAACTGAAAATCTCACTTTGATCTCGCAACTTTACTCTCTTGCACAAAATGATGTTAATGATCGTAATCACTTGCGTTTGGCAGTGTTGTTGCCACTTTACTCTTCTTTCTCTTGCTCTTTCTCTCTGTCTCTATTTCTATCTGTCGCTCTCAACAATTCTATATATCTGTCTCACGCTGTGTCTATCTCTCTGTTTCATAATCATCTGAACATATAAACTACATACGACTTCGTCTTATAACAACAACAATCGATTAAAACAAACAAACAACAACGACAACCACAACAACAACCGATGATTTTCATGAATGTTTTGCACTAAAAACAAAAACAAAAACCAAAAACAAAAACAGAAAACAAAAAAAGAATGAAATGAAACCAAACCAAAAATTTCACAACTCGTTTAGGAAATCGCGTATCGGAGATGGAGCTTCAGATCCAGATTCCGATTGGTAAGTCTCTTGCGTTTTCGTTACCATTTTTGGTCAACTCTCACGCTCTGCACAACAAACAATTAGACACACAGATACACACTAACACACACAAACACACACACAGACACACTTAGAGACACGCATTTAGCTACGCTTTTTGATTATGTTGCAAAAAAAAAACAAAAAATAAATAAATAAAAAAAATTAACAAATTTAGTTCAGTTGACTAATGATAGTATTGGTAATGCGAATGATGCTGATTGATATTGATAATGATGATGATGATGATAATGTTTGATGATTGATCATGATCGAGGCTGATTGAGCTGCATCTGATTGGCATGCAAAACGCTTACTCTTTTTCAATTGCGTTGGGCTGCTGCCACAAAACAAAAAAAAGCAACCGATACAGTTTAAATAAAACACGTTGAACATATTTTTTAAGTGGGTTAACAAGCGAGCCAAACCCAAAATCACAACCACAACCACATAACCACCCACTGCCACCACCACAACCACAACAACACCAATACCGCAGCCACTCCACGCACACACACACACACACACACACACACACACACACACACACACACACACACACACACACACACACACACACACACACACACATTTGGTAATCCAATAGTTCACCAAAAAAAAATACGAGTAGTTGCCATTTGCCAAATGCTTCTTAATGCAAGCATCCAAGTTTGAGCATTTGGCAGCCAACCAAGCACACAAACACCCATCACACACACACCCATCACACACACACACACACACACGTGTATAAAGGACATGCCACGCCTAGTTCTTGTTTTTCTTTTCTTTCGTTTTGTTTGGTTTGGTTTCTTACTTACTTTTAGCCTAGCCGCATTGCAAGCTGCGTTCTGCTTTTGTGCCACATGACGTATGCGTAATATTAGGTAGCATCAATAAAACTACAATTACGAAATATATACAATTACAAATAATTACTAAGAGAACGCTGTAAATAGCACCAAAACAAAAAAAAAATTCAAAAAAACAAATTTTTACTAAATAAAAATACTATTTAAAATGTAGTTTGGCATTTGAATTGTATATAAATAAAAAAAAAAAATCAAATACAAAATACAATAAAAAAAGTGCTAAGAAAATCGCTTTTGTATATGTGCAAATAAGCAAATAATATAAAACAAAAACGTACGCGTTTTGTACATAATTTAGCATTTAAAACAAAATACTAAAGAAAATACTGTACACATATTGAAAATACTTGTATATTATACCATTTATACACATCTCGTACCTATGTATATAATGCAGTTATTCATTCTCGTAGCAAGGCAGTTTCAACTTAGACTTATGTTGGCGACTAGCGATTTGAGCATCAACAGCAACAACAACAACAACAACAACAACCAGCAAATTCTTAAAATGCTTATACAGTTCCTTGCTCCCTGCGCCCAGCTACCGAATTCCCAAAATCCCAGAGATGCCAAAAACCCACATTTCCAGCATTCCGCTTGCACTAGTAGCCATGTTGTATAAACACTAATATACCCTGTACCAATTGGTTAGATCTATATCGATATCACTAAGGCTATGTCCGTCTGCTGTTCCATATACTTGGTGTCTACACTTAACACAATGACTGGGCAGCTATACAAATACTAAGACTATATTCAAAGGAATTTTATGTATATTAAGTATACGCATTTTTTATGTATCATCAAGAAAAAAAAGAAAAATTTAGCTTAAATACTGTCTAAAATTGCATTTGAACCCATTGTCATGTGATATCTTGTATAACTAAGCGTGGTACAGGGTAACCTGGTAGTCGTTCACACACAACAACTGCACTCTTTGCTTTCACATTGATTTGTTTCAGTTTTTATTTGCTCACTTGCAATATTCTTATTTGGTTTAGTTTGCTTGAAAAGAGCTTTTAGCAAGCTCTGACCAAATTTTTCGTCTGCATTACCACAGACTTGTGTCCAACCCCCCAGCCCCCAAACCCCTTTTATTTCTGTTTCTGTACTCCTAAAAAAACAAAGCCCGAATTGAAAACTACTGAATTGTTAGCCAAACTTGTCTCTTTTACTTTTCGCACAGCTGCTGCGCGAAATTTAATTTTACGCTGAGCAATTTTTCATTTTGCTCTCGCTTCTCGCTTTTCGCATTGCTGCTTTGTTTTCATTGCATGTGCTGCGCTTGTAACTGCTTTCAACTTTCTTAAGAGCTAACCACTCGATGTGTCTATATACTTTAACTAACTAACCCCCAAATCATATTAAATACTAAAGCAGATATATATGTATATACAAATACTTTTTGCATGCCTGATTGCCGTTAGAGCGTTAAATCGTAGATGGGAGACGCCGTGGAAGACGCCCTGAGACGCAGATGGAGACGCAACTGTACACGGCTGGCTGGTTGCCACACCCACTTAACCATACAAACCACTCAACCACCCAACCACCCAACCACCCAACCAACCATCTGACTCCTGGGCCACCAGTTAGTCGAGTGTCAGTCGGTCTCCGTCAGGACGTCTGCTCCCAAGCATAACCAGCACCTGACCACATCTACTACATCTGTTTTAGTGCGTGCTTTTCCATGTGTCTGTGTCTGTGTGTAGCCGTTAACCGTTAACCGTTAGACGTTAGAGCGTTAGACGTTAGACGTTAGAGCGTTGCCATATCGTTGCGTGCCATTTTGAGTGCGTTTGCGTTACGGCTTTTGGGTTTAGCGTTTAATAAATGTTTATTGCTCCCACCACGCATTGCGTAAGTGTTTCAGTGTTGCGTAAGTTATGACCTTATTGCAAAATAGAGAGCACCCTAGATAGTAGAGCTACTAGACCTAACGTAACCTAACCTCAAATGTTAACGCACGCTTTTGCATTAGCTCGTTCTGTTGCCTTTTACTCTCTCTCTCTCTCTTTCTCTCTCTCTCTCTTTCTTTCTCTCTTTGTATATTCTTCCTCTCTCTCTATCTCTATCTCTTTCTCAATTTCTACCTCTCTAACTGATAAACTTCCCCAAAACTTCCTTTCCCAACGTAGTTGCTTGATATTTTGAGTTGGAAACCTCCGCTGTAGTACTTAGTTGTAGTTTAGTTAACGCAGAGTTGTTCGATTATTGAAGACTTGTGATCTTTGAACGTGTGTGTTTTGTGGCATATCCTCGAAACAGGACGCGCTCGAATCAACGCTGGATGAAACTGCGCACCACAGTACAAATCTCATCGGCCATACAGAAGAAACCACCGCTCAAGCGCGAAGATTCATTCCTGAAGCGTTTCTCAACTAGACAGATACCCGAAACACAGGTGAGCTACAACATTTGCAACATTTCTCATGTTTCTACCAAATGGAAATAATCGGCTTTCCCCGGAACAAAATACTTTTTAGCTGTCGCGCAAGTTTGGATTTTTTGAAAAACCTGAAACACATTTTCGCTGAATTGTTACATATAGTATATGTATATATATAGTAAAATAGTCTGTTAAATATACAAAACAAAAAAATTCCTATAGCTTAAAATTAGATCTAATGTTTATCTTCAATGCCATATGGTATTAAAATTATGCAATTTTCAAAAGAGTTTCAATTTTAAGCCATAACAGTTTTTTATGCTTATATATTTAAAATATATCTTTGAAAATTAGCTTGAGATCTATCGGATTCATCCATTTGTCCGAATTAAGACTGGATTTGAAAAAATAAATAAATCACTTTTTAAATGGATTGTTAATACTTTTGTCAGTACAACCTTGACCCCATATTTTATATGTATTTCATAGAGAATTTTTACACAAGTTTTTGGAAATGAGCTTGAAACCAGAAAAGTATCCATTATACTTGTGGCTCGAATTTGCTTGAAGCCCATTCTATTAGTTATGTCCTAAATAGTAGTTGCTGTTACAATTGCAGCAACTTAATTCAATTGATAGAAATAAATGTTGTAAGCATCGCATATTGGTTTCGGTTTCAGGAAACTGTTGAAGACACGGGTTCAGAAAGTGCCTCTGGTGACGTCGACAAAACAGTTAAACGTAGACGACGCTATCTGCAGAAACGACGCTCCGTTGTTAATCCAGATGAAAATTTTTACTTCTATTGGTTAATGATGTTAACTATATGTGTTCTCTATAATCTATGGACCCTAATTGTGAGGCAGAGCTTTCCTGAACTGCAGGTAAGTCACTTAATCCCATCGCCGCATAAAAGACAAGCCGTTTTCTTTTCTTTTCTGTTTTATATTTTCTTTGTCTGCGATGAGGTTCCTGCTCTTTACCTAACCTAACTCCACTCCTTGTCCGCCATTCAGGAAAGAAAATACCTTTTGTAAGATGAGTTGACTTGCTGCCTAATAATAATGCCTAACGGCCATAAAATTTCCTCAAACAATGAAGTTTATTATGTATTTGAGGCCGCAGAGGAAAAAGGCAGCGCTGACTAGTCCTTTGGATTTGCTTGGGTCCTTTTCAAATGGAATTTGAAGCCCAACTAGCTGTCGCCCAGCCACGACTCGCATAAAGCAAGTTGAAAATAATAAGTGTCTGATTAGTCCTTAGATTTACTTGAAACCTTTTAAATTTGGCTCGTTAGCTCAACTACATGTGAGTAGTTGAAGGTTGGGCATTTCACTATCAGGAAAAAGGTTGTTAAGCAATCTAAGGACTTTTCTAAAACCTCATTTCTAACATAGGCCAAAGGTTTTTTGAAGACAAGCTTTTTGTTTTTCAGATATCTGAAGCTTTATATAAAAGAGATACAATGAGCTCTTAGATTTTATGGGCAAAGTGGTTTATTCTTCTACATATTGAATCAAATCGAGAAACAAACAAACAAACGTTATTAAAATAATTTCAAAATCAGTAATGTTAGAAACCAAATTCGCATTTTAAGAACGTTTTTTTTTAATCCCAAAATTCCCAAGTGTAAGATTGTAGCGGGATAATTTGAGTTATATTCTTCTCACTTTCAAACATTTTCATTCTTGAAATATGTTCACATATTTCTTGATTATCTGGTGTAAGACATTTAGATCTTATTGAATGCTTAAGAGTTTCAAAATCAGTATTGATATCATCTTAAATTACAACCTAATAAATCCATTTCTTGAAGTAAGAACTATAATGTTTTATAGTTATTTTGAGTCAAAAATAATTGTATTAAATATTTTGGGCTGTTTTTTATGTAACATAAAAGTAAGATGTTGGGATAAAGAATGAGCTTAAGAATATTCAAGAGCTAGTCATCTGAAAGCTTTGACATTCTATTAATGTTTGGTTTTTGTTGAAGCAGTTGAATACAGGGTGCTTCATAGTCTTGTTAAATGTTTGCCCGCCTGTTTGCTGACATTTTATCTCATTCTTAGTGCTTTTTCCGCCTCTTTTTTTGTTTTGTTTGCTGTTGTTGGAAAGCGTTTTGGTAATGACTCAATTAAAAGACACGCAGCCATCTCATAAGCCAAATGGTTGGCCAGGTCTGTCCGTCTGTCTGTCCGTTGATTCTTTGGTTGGTTAGTGGCTGCGTTTTGTTCTTTGGACCTGTGCAAATGTTTGCTCACGGTCCCGTTAGCTGGTGTTTGTCATCAGATTAGAGTCGGCTAAGGGTTGCCAAACAAAAGCTGAGCGGCCAATGTGGATAACATTTCAAGAGTTTTCCAAAGTGCGACGCGTGGGTTGGGGACTGCGATTGGGATTGGGGCTGGGGGCTGTGAGGCATGTGGCATGTGGCATGTGATATACTCGTCGTCGTCGTTGACCTTTAGGCCGTAATGTGTGCCACAGTTATTGTTGTTGTCGTGCCATTTTATTATTATTTTTTTTTTTGTCAGCTTGCCATTTGTGGAGGTGGCCTCAGTAGCTGTAACCCAGCCCCCAACCAACCACGCCCCCCTGCCCCCCTTCCTCGCCCCAAACTTATGCTCATTTGCAATTGTGAAATGCATTGCTAAAATAATTGCCCTTGACCTGAGTGGCTATTGTTGTTGTTGTTGTTGTCAAGCCTGTAATGCCGAGAGCACTAATTAAAAAAATCTTAAAATAAATTCTTTACATATTTTCATTCCATGAACCAATTACAAATAGGTAAAAAGGGTATAATGAACTTGTGCAAACGTATGTTACAAGCATAGGGCAGCCTTTCGACACCATAAAGTATATATATTCTTGATCAGTATCAACGGCCGCTTTGAACTAGCCATATTTGTCTGTCTGTCTGTCTGTATAAGCACGCGGATATCTGAGATTATAAGAGCTAGAGATTTCATATTTGGAATAAAAGTTCTCATAATCCCTGGTCACACCAAGTTTGCTAAATCCAGCGAGAACTCTTCCCGATCAAAAGTTATCGATAAATTTCGATTACCGACTGGCGCTTTTTTGTCATAGCTTCAAAGTTATATACACTCACAAAATTTGGTATGTATATTCTCTAATATTTGGATAGCGTCGCCAACAAATTGCAAATTTTGCTTATAACATTTTTTTTGCAATTTTATGACCATCAAATTTGCACAAAGATCGCCCAATAATCACAGAAGCTGTTTTGAGATTACATATTCCATAGTCTGTAGCTCACTAAAGAGGCAGGCTCAATGCTTAAACTGCTTGCACTGCTTGCAGCATATGGGTGTTTGTGCGTAGTCACAAATATGTAATTGTGAATGGTGGAGAGGACGGGGTTCAGGGTATCTGCTAGTCGGGCACTCCCGACTAGAGCACGCTTACTTAATTTATTTGTCAAGTATTAATATTTGTAACTCTTCCACATTTGACTGACAGCAATCTGTGCCTACCTTTTGGCTCATCTGCGATTCAATGACAGATGTTGTATTTATCTTAGATATAATAGTTCAATTACGCACAGGCTATCTGGAGCAGGGCCTAATGGTAAGTACTACTAAATGACAATATCTGATTTGAAGTACTATTCTAATTCCATCTCATCTGTCAGGTATACGATGACAGGAAGCTGGCTTGTCACTATGTGCACTCGCGTGAGTTCATCTTCGATATGATAGCGCTGATACCATTGGATCTGCTCCAGCTGAAGATGGGCACACATCCGCTTTTGCGTTTTACGCGCTTTTTTAAAGTGAGTTCACATCCCGCCGTGTTGTCAACACAAGTCGGTCGTAGCCGACTGCTTAATACTCTGATAAGGATAGCTGAAAGCATGTGGAAAATAAAGCTGGTTTAATACGAATTCTTCAACCTTTTTGTGATGCGTTCTTAAAAGTATTATATTATATATGTGTATTTTATACATACGATATAATATGTACAGCTTTTCTGTAATATTTTACTCATTTAGTTTGTTTTTTTTTTGTAAACTTTATAAGTTTGGGAGTGCTTACTATACATTTGATGCTTCAAGTCTCCAGCTGCTGCACAAAACCAATATACCCGAACAGCTACTTTATCATTATCAGAGTATTAAGCACTTGGACAAATGGACAACAGCATATAAATTATTGATATGGCATTCTTTGCAGGTATATCGAGCTGTGAGATTTTATTACATCGTAGAGAGTAGAACAGTTTGGCCAAATTTATGGCGTGTTGTTAATCTAATTCATATCCTGTTAATATTGGCCCATTGGTTCGGTTGTTTCTATTTTTTACTCTCCGAAGCGGAGGGCTTTCAGGTAAGAGTCGACGGCTCAGCTCTCAATATACATTCATATTGCATAAATATCCGTTTTTAGGGCGATTGGGTGTATCCTTACAGACCGGGCGACTATGCGACGCTGACGCGCAAGTATTTGGGCAGCCTCTACTGGTCCACCCTAACGCTGACCACAATCGGGGATCTGCCCACGCCCGAAACGAACGCAGAGTGAGTATTGGCAATTGGCTATGCAATAAGGTCCTTCATATCTTATGCAACTGGGGTTTGTGTCTTTGTTTTCCAAACCAACATCTAAACCAACAGACCGAACTTTTCGGTGGACGGCCCTCGATCAATACCAAGGCGTGGCATTAAGTCGCGACTGCTACAGTTTGGCTCTAGCTATGGGTAATACTATAATTATATACACCATCTGTACACCTACGAATAACAATATCATGCGATTTGTTGGGGGCTGTCCACCAGTTCGTTTCTTCTTTATTCGAACTAACTTAAAGAGAACAGAACGAAAGAAACTCTTCTTTTGGTTTGACAACAACTTACTGTTGGTTGCATTTACTTTGGCTAACACAATATATATGCATATTTGACATCTAACATCAAAGTTTTCGAAAGCGTGCGACAGCCTTCAACAATTCCAATTTCAATTTCAATGATATTTATTCGCTCACAGTTGCCATCAAGTCAATTTCAAGCTGTTTCCTCAATTGAAAATGTGCTTTCGAAAACTTTGAATGCGACAAGAGTTTTGGCAGCGAATGAGAGCGAAAGAGAAAGTTGAGATCTTAGCAGGAGCTCAATACTATTTGATACAATTGTATAATCATAATTCATATTTTACTGTGCGAATACTTTATTATTTGTTATAAAATTATTCGCAAATTTGCGCTTAAATTGCTAAATGTACCTTAAAAGTTGTTTAAAATATCAATTAATGGTTATTAATATAATGTTAATAAATAATGTACTCTATAGATTATATTAAAGTCTTGCTTAATGACATATATAGTCAGGAAAGCTTTACTTAGATTAAGGTCGTAATAAATTAACTTACAATTTCGAGCAAATTGAAGTAAATGTTTGCAAAACTTAAAAACTTTTTGTATATAGTATATGAAAACACTTTTCTAAAAATACTAATATTTAATAAAGCTTAAAAATGCTCTAGAAACATGAAGCATATCCTCTCCTATATATAAATATATTATTATATTATTATTATATTATTGAAAAATACTTTACTCTCTTGCGCTCTCAGCAAACTTCTTGAATGCCAGGACTCTTGATAGCATTTAAGCACTATCTCATCTATCTCAACGACCAACTCAATTAAAATTATATACTCTTCTCTATAGATATATTTTTACGATCGTTAGTTATTTGATTGGCGTATTTATCTTTGCGACTATTGTGGGCCAAGTGGGTAATGTGATAACAAATCGTAATGCCAATCGTCTCGAGTTTGAGCGTTTACTGGATGGCGCCAAGACCTACATGCGACATCATAAGGTAAGTCCGTGTACACATAAGCACACACACAAACACACACACACACAAACAAACAGCCGACTGTGTTAATTTGGGGTTTTGAAAATATATGATTTCCAACATAAACATTTAAAATGTAAGTTGTAAGTCAATATAACTGAAATTGAGTATTAAAAATAGATATGGATAATGTCAAGCTAAAATGCATAAGGTCTTTGGTATATATCTAAAGCAGAATATATTCTCAAGCTTTGTTCTTTAAATAAAATGTTTTTTTATACATACTTAACTGTTCCCTAAGACTAGCTATTTTTGCAACGTTTTTCTGAAAATTCACAGCATTACATTTTATACCTTAGACGTTTCGCAAGTCGCCTCAAAATCTAGAATTCAGAATCTTGGTGCCATATTTTACAATAAAATATCGAAAAAAGCCGCAGAAAATCCAAAAAAACAAAATTCAAGTGCAGCCAGCTCAAAACTTATTTGCACTTGGCTTTATTTGGTCGTATACACTTGTTCTTTAAAAATATCTTCGCTTTTTAAACAAAGAAGCATAATAAGGTTATACAAATGTGTAAGGCATACAATTGAAGGCGATAGCTCCAACATGATAAGAAATATGGATAAAATTTACTTCCAGTTGTATGGCAGCTATAAGATATAATAATCCGATCCGGCCGGTTTCGACAAATGTGCTGTCTTTTTAAATAATAAGTCTCTGTACAAAGTTTCATTGCGATAGCTCATAAACTGAGGGACTAGTTTCCATACATACAGACGGACAGACAGACAGACAGACAGAAGGGCATGGTTAGCTTGTCATACTTATTATACTAGAGGTAACTTTTGGGGGTCCCCGACGCTTCCTTCTATTGAAAGCCAAATAATTATACTATTCTCTGCGAAAAGAGTATAGTAATTGAAATTGAAAGTTGAAAGCAAGATCTCGATACCGCCTCTTTTGTCTACTTATGAATTAATAACCGTATTCCGCTGTAGGTGCCGGGTGGCATGAAGCGACGTGTGCTGCGGTGGTACGACTACAGCTGGTCGCGGGGTCGCATACAGGGTGGCGGCGATATAAATACGGCGCTGGGCCTGCTGCCCGATAAGCTGAAAACCGAGTTGGCCTTACACGTGAACCTGAGCGTGCTGAAGAAGGTGACCATATTCCAGGAGTGCCAGCCGGAGTTTCTGCACGATCTGGTGCTGAAAATGAAGGCGTACATCTTCACGCCCGGCGACTCAATCTGCCGCAAGGGCGAGGTCGCCCGCGAGATGTTCATTATCGCCGATGGCATACTGGAGGTGCTCAGCGAGACGGGCAAAGTGCTGACCACAATGAAGGCTGGCGACTTTTTCGGTGAGATCGGCATACTCAATCTGGATGGCCTGAACAAGTGAGTGAAAGTCGCAGTTGCATTTAACTAGAATCGAATTTGAACTGACTGCTCCCACAGACGCACAGCGGATGTGCGCTCCGTGGGCTACTCGGAGCTCTTTTCGCTGTCTCGCGAGGATGTGCTGGCCGCCATGAAGGACTACCCGGATGCGCAGGAGATCCTGCAGACGCTCGGACGCAAACGCCTCATGGAGGTGCGCTGCGTGAACAAGAAGTACGCCAAGGCGGCGCTGGACAAGCAGAATGCGGCCTTTGCCGCCGCCCATCCCCATATGCCGCTGCCGCATCCGCATCAGCACGCTCACGGACACGGGCACGGCCATCATCATCAGGTGCACCAGAGCGACAGCAGCGAGAACAGTGCCTCCAAGAAGATTGTCGACAAGCTGAAGCACGATGTCAAGGGCTTTCGCAATGTGCTGAAAAAGTCCAGGCAAGTACATTTATGGCAAATTATCAATATACCCTGAACCCATTACAAATATGTAAAAGGCGTATAATGAAGTTGTGCAAAAGTATGTGTGTATGTGTGTGGGCATAATAAAACACCCCGATCATATAACATTAGTATCAGCAGAGTCGATCTAGCCTTATCTTACTTGTTTTAAGCACATGTGATATATGGCCAAAGCCGACTTCCAGCTGTATAGCTATAGCTATAATGGCTATAAGATATTGTGGTCCGATCCGGCCGGTTTCGACATATGTGCTGTCTTTTTGAATAAGAAGTGTCTGTGCAACGTTTCATACAGATAGCTCAAAAACTGAGGGACTAGTTTGTATACATACAGACAGACAAACGGACAAGGCCAGATCAATTTGTTATGTCAACTTAAACATACTTGAAATAACTTTTGGGGGTCTCCGATGCTTTCTTCTATGCAAAATGAATATATAACTTTCTTCGAAAAGATTAGAGATATTCGACACGCCGAAGATAGTCCGACCGCACTTATTTGATTTGAAAGTCATGCGACTGTTACGTGCGTAACCCTGGAAATGCACACTACAATAATCTTAGGAAACTCTCCCACTAATTGCGCTCTGTCTCTCTCTGTCCCTCTCTGTCCCTCTCTTTCCCTCTCTCTCGCTCTCTGGACCATTTAGAACGCCGAGGAAGAGCGACGAGTCGCTGGAAATGCAACCGCTGCACAATACCTCACCGCGTGGCAGCAAAATAATGCTGAAGCGTATGTCACGCGTGCGCTCCGATGAGAAGCAGGACGCGGATAGCGCCGAGGCCAAGGATGAGCTGCACGACAAGACGCCCAGTCCGATTGGGGCCGGTCTGCCGCTGCTGCAGCGATTGCGTCTGCTCAAGGAGAAGCAGGTGAGTGCAGGACAGCCCCAATCCGCCAGAATACGAACTGAGCATAGCCAGTGTCATTATCATTAACCAAACCAGCCACCTGTCACACCACCAGCCACCAACCACCCACCACTCAGTTCTGTTTTCTCTAACACACTCACAATATTTTGATCAGCTCACGTGTATACGCAAATATCATTCAAGCCATTAAGCAAAAAAAATCGTATTATTCGCATTATTCGCCACATTGTATAACTTCACGAGCTTTTGATGGTGTTTTTCCCCCCAATCCTCCCCCAAACACAAGCAAACATGATAATCCACGCAGAAAACAAGCTCAGAACTGTACAGCTATAGCTATAGCCTGAACAATATTACGTATACGCAACACAAAAAAAAAATACTCGAAAATACCCGCTCGATGCGCGCTCTCTTCATACGCTTTGGAGTCGCATTGAGTGCTGCTTCCTCCTATTCTTCTACTTCTACTTCTTCTTCGTCTTCGTCTTCGTCTTGTTCCACACTCATTTCGTTTTGCGTTGCGTTTCCTTTTTGTATTGCTAAACAGTTGACTTGTTGAATTGCTTTTAGTGCACCTAAGTAATATTTATTAACTACTCGTAAGCACGCTTTGCAGTTGAAACCGAAATAAATTCGCGCCAATTGTGGCTTTTTTTTAATCATGTTGCTGTCAAAGTCCATCTTAGCTGACAGACAGTTTTTTTGCATTTCCTAAAAGTGACAAGTTCGATATTTGATCAATCAGCTAATACTTTTTACAAACGAAAAATTTAATTTGTGCAGATTTGTGTAAATATTTGACTCATACTTCAGTTCCCAAGGAGTTTATGATTGGGGATTTTTTCGCTGTCGCCTTTTATCAGACAGAGATGTTATTATAATTTAGTTAATTGACTTTAAATAGGAAAAGTTAGTTATGCACTTCTTTAGCGGGTCCTATATACTTTTTAGACTAACTTTATAATTTGATTAATAAACCTGCTTCTAAGCTTTTAACTATATCCCAGCTGTAAATGAAATCAATCGGAAAACCCAAAAATTTGCTTGGCTACTTCCACTGAACCTATTCCCACTCTCTTCCCTCCCTCCACCACTGCCAAAATTAGTTGCTTGCCTCAAATTTTCTTTCAATGACACACAACCGCAAATAAAACGCCAAACCAAACATGACAAAGATACAGACTTAAGATAAAGACGGTACTCTACGGAAAAAATTATACTACCACAAAAGTGTTGTGGTACCACACAAGGTGACTTTATAACAAGGTGACGTATTTCCATTTGGCTAGTTTCTTAAAAATATTCACCATAAAGCATTTGCTTTAATGTTGCCAATATGGGAAACTGTAATGAAAATAGCTGAGTGGAAGACATTGACGGATTATAAATTCACTTTGGTGCCACATAGCACCACACTACACCATACTTATCCATTGTACACCACACGAAACTACATCATATTTATACCGATCGACAGAAAGCATTTCTCCAAATCGAGTCACAATACACTACATCTCCACAATAAACCACAGCACATTATACAAAAAAAACACATAATATAATTTGATACAATACCGCTTCACACCACATTACTCAAAATTTCACCACATCATACAACACCACCTTAATTCCCACCACACTACACCACCCTACACTCAACACTTAACTTCACCACACAACACTACACCACACCACACCAAACTAAGCCACATTACACTACACCCTTCTCCTACTCAACACTCAATCTCACCAATACACAACACCACATAAATCAACCATGGTGCAACTACTAATAATATCGCCATGTGTCTAACACTGAGAGAGAGAGTGGTGAGATTGTTGAATACGCTCGTCAAGTCACCTCAATTTAAAGTCACCATGGTCTACCACATTATCACACCACAACACTCAACACACTACATGCCAGACCAATGCAAACCAAACCAAACCACACCACACCACACCACACCCACCGCATCTCGCCCACTCTGCAAAGAGTTTATCAGCATTTCTGTTGCGTTTTACGTTTATGATTTATTTTATTTTAATTTTGTTTGTTTTTTGTTAATTTGATTAAATTTAGCTTAAAATCCAAATGAAAAGAAAAAAAAACGCTAAGCAAAAGAGTCCAGCAAAATTCGTGTTGTATGTATGTATGTAATGAACCCCGGCTCCTAAATAGTAGTTTTTGTATGTGTCTTTATGTGTCTTGCACTAGGATCGCGAAGAGCGAGCTGTTAAGTCCACACCACCACAGAAATCTCCACCTCACTCACATGTAACGTGTACGTTATCGCCGCAGGAATCGATACAGGAAGAGCCCGAACGCGAGTTCAACGAAGGCTTTCCCCTGATCCAGCGATTGCAGCAGTTGAAAATTAAAAACGAGCCGCAAACGAGTGCCGCCAGCAACGAGTCCGGCATCGTCATGGTAAAGCCGAAAACCAATCCAATACTTCACTCAACCAGCCACGCATTTAGTTGAACTTTCTTTTATTGTTTTTGAGCCGCAGCGCAGTGATAGTCCGCAGCTATTAATAGTCTCTCCCACTAATCCTACAGGCACTCACGCCGCCCAACATCAGCAGCAAGGTGGACTTTGCAGCGGTGGCAACAGTAGCGGGTAGCAGCGCATCAGCAGCTGCTGGCGCCGCCCAAACGCTGACCGTGGCCCAAATCAAGCCCATCATGAAGGTCTCGTTCAAGCAGAAGATCCAGCAGCTGCAGGGCGTGGTGCCGACGCTGCCAACGTTGTCCAGCATCAGCACTACCGGCATCAGCAGCATCAGCACTACCAATACCGGTGCCATTGCCAAAAAGGAGCCACCCAAGTCGCTGGCGGTGGTGGCCAAGCATGCGAGTGTGGCCGCAATACCGCTGCCACCCGAGGTGCCGCACAAAGTGATAAAGAAGCTGGTGACGCCGCTGCAGTCGGACACGGACACGGACGGTACGCCCATCAAGCCGTGGTCCAAGCTGAAACTGGCCACGCTCATGTCATCCAGCTACACCAGCCTGACCAACTGCTCGCCGGAAGATCTCGCCACGCCGCTGAAGAACTGCTCGCTGAGCAATATACCGCAGCACATGGACGGTACCAGCAGCAGTACCAGCACCAGCACCCGACCGCGGCATCACAGTGCGCGCAGTTCGCGATCACCGCGTCACGTCACGCACAGCTACGGTCTGGGACGAGGTCACGGCTCCAGTTCCAGCACGTGCTCGTCGAGCACTCGCAGTACGCTGAGCACGCAGCGGGAGTGCGTGCGTAGCTTGGCCAAGCCGGAGCAGAAGCTGCCCGATGGTGATGCGCCGGAACGGAAGTTCTATCAGAGCGTCTTCGATCTGTCGCCCGAATACTGCGGACTGCCGTTTGTCAAGCGACTGAAGATACTGAATGAGCGCCAGAAGCTGGCCGAGCTGGAGAAGGCGCTGCAGACGCGCAGCTTCAGTTTGGACTGCTCGAAGTCGAGCAACAACATCGAGGTGCCCATTACGGAATCATTATATCGCTGCTACAGCGATACCTCGGGCATCTACTCACAGTTTCTGAGCACATACGAGTCGACGACCAGCTCCACCTCAATATCGACCAATACATCCGCGTCCGCTTCCGCCTCGGATAGCAATTGCAAGCAGCACTTGCAGCAGCAGCTCGACTATATGCCACTGAGTCCCGAGTCGAATGAGACCGTGGAGCGGCGCAAGCTCAAGAGCATTTTGAAGAAGCTGCAGAAGAGCGGTGGGTGCGTTGAGCGCAGTGCCGATGGTGATGCCCAAGACGAGGCGAATGCCCAGGTGAAGGCGAAGGCGCGGGGGCTGCTAATGGAGCCGACCTTGGAAGGGTACGTGGCCAGGCACAGTAAGCTCTTGAAGAGTGTAACCTTCCATTCAACTCTTTCCAGCCCGCCCCCCAGTGCCAAAGAGGAGCTCTACGCTGCCGCCAACAACAACATCAGCACCAATAACATTAATCGCAACAGCAATAGCGCGCAATACGCAAACGGTAGCGGTAACGGTAGCGGTAACGGTAACGGTAACGGTAGTGCACTCGGTAGTGGCCACGGTATCGGTTTAGATGGTACGGCAACGCCACGGCCAGCTGGCATCCTGCTGCCGGATGCGTCAGTCTGGTCGCCGACTTTGGCCTTGGTAACGCCAACGAATTCGCCGCAAGAATGTTTCGCATTTGAGCCGCAGCTGGGCGGCGTCGTCGCTGGCGTTGGCAACGCTCCAATGTCAAATGCCAACGTAGCCGCATCCGCATCCGCATCCGCATCTGCATCGACATCCGCATCCGCATCCGCGTCCGCCTCATATGTGGTCGAGTGCTCCGCAATGTCGTCGTCGAACAAGATACTCTCACAGAATACCGAATTTCATGCACAATCCACAACATCCACAGATTTGAATTTGAATTTGCAGCTCCGGCAGAACACTATGAATGCAACGGTGTCCAGTCAGGCGACGACGGGTCAAGTGCCAAAATTAGAAGGTAATTACGATAAACATTTGCGTTTTGCGCAACCCTTACGTACTTTCATACTTTACTTCTTTGCTAAGCTATACAGATATACAAAAATGAATATATACTACTTATATATAAAACCTATGTATAGACCCTAGGCCTGCCACGCCCCCAAAGAGTTCACAATGTGCCCCTCGTAACACTCAGTAATTACGTAATATATATACACACACATATATAGCTAACGATTGTGCTGTATTTAGCAAACAGTAGGGGTATTCCAGACAAGCATTTAACAATTGCAATTTGATTTGATCATATTTTAGACAGCAAGTTTTTATTCGTAAATTTGAATAGACAGCATTTTGAAGGAATACCCCTAATGTGACACAGACTGACGCTCTCTGCATGCATTGTGCAGCGCCTAGAAGCACACTACACAAAATTGTCGCTGCTTCGCTACGCTTATCTCGCTATCTGTATTTCACTCACTCTCTCCAACTCTCTGTATCTCTATCTCTATATCTCTCTCTCTCTCTCTTTAAGTATATGGCCCTCTTTAGCCTTTGAGCGCTCAGTTGAGCATTATTTTTGCATGATGGATGCTACTTTGACTAATGGCATCTAGTTAGTATTATTTAAGATATTGCTGCTTATACAAAAGTTCCATCTAATTCTCATACAGTTCGAATGCTATTAACTTATATACTTATAATATATACTAAGTCGCATAAAGTACTTATTACTACAAATTTTATAAATATATATACACAGATTATATCATATATTCTGTACATAAGACTAGGAATTATCCAAACTAAGACTAAGCCAAGAAAACAAAATCATAAAAATCAAATATTTTATTAAATTTAACTTTTGCGATACGTATTTTGTAACCTATTCGCTTTATGGTATTATGTTATGCATATTTGTTTTAAGTATCATTTGCATCAACTATCAAAGTGATAATGCGATAGAACTAAATAGAAATAAGTCACACACTTAGAGAAAACTAATAACTGTATTCGAATTAAGTACACCAATTTGCACCGATGCCAAAAAAGGCATTTTCAGCCCGTAAACGTTTGATATCGCTATCGATAACGAGCTTGCAACTTATCGAAGCACGCGCACGCACGTTTTGGAACGCAATGGAATGAAACAGCGACGCCGGCGTACAGTTGCTCAGCATGCGAATAACAAAAAAAAAAACCCAAAAATACAAAATATAAATAACAAACACACACACGCAGAACTTTGAACGCTTTTGTAAATACGTAATATTTGAGAAGAAAACTAAAAGTCGAAATTTTCGTTGATTTGAATTGAGTTCAAATGACGCAACCGCAAGGACGCTATAATTTGTAAATGGGAATGTGTGTAAATAACTGTAACTGCGTATGTATGCATTTACCCTTCTTCAGTTATTGATTTTATGTTTGAACACGTTGAGAATTACAACAGCCACAGCAACAACAATAACAATAACAATAACAACAACTACAGCAACAACAGCAACCAGCCGCTTTGACTCTTACAGCCAAATAGTGTTTTCTCTCTTTCTCTCTCACACACACACACATACATACACACGAGACACACACACGTACCCACTGATGCACACTAACACTTGTCCGTCTTGTCAACTGCCGTATCAACAAGCACACGCACACACACACACGCGCACACACACAGATACACTCAGGGTTGTCAGATTCGTTTGTCCATTTAACTAACCAGTCGTAACTATTAAATTTTGATTTCAAGGCTTTCCAGAGGCGCAGGACTACTTCAATCAGATACTGAGCGGCATCAATCACGTGATCAAGACGCACATGAACGAAATGCACTCCAAGTTCGAGTCGCAATTCTCGAATATGGCCGGCGAGGTGCGACGCCGTGATGCAATCATTGCCCAGCTGCAGTTGAAGCTGCGATCCATCGAACAGAAATCATCGCTGGGATCGGCGACAACGCGTCGCCTGAAGCGGGAGAAGATCTCGCAGCTATCCGTGGACGATGATGAGCCGGCCGAGCAGGATAACAGCAGTTCCGGCTCCTCAGCCGAGCTGCTCTTCATGGTAAGCAGTCGAGATATACACTTGGAGCCTGGGATCGCAAACAGCTCGATGTAAAAGTTGACTCTTACAAGATGTAATCTTTATGGGATATTCTTGTATTTCCAATATGATTTTTATATTTTTGGGCCTAACGCTTTTCGTCATTTAAAACTGTTGGTAAAGAGTTTTAATTTATAAATCAGAAAAATGTTTTGAGCACAAAAAATCAGCACAAAAATAAAGCTGAGTAAAATAAAAGTATAAAAGAAAACAAATTAATTAATTAATTATTCCAAAGTTTTATTTAAAGCTCTAAAAATAATAATTATTTCGTAATTTAGATAAGAAAATTCAATTTAAAACTTAGAAAAAATAAATTTATTTGCAAATTATATGAAAATACTATATAAATATCATTGACTTGTAAATTCCCACAAAAAAAACCGTTTATCGTTATGGTTCCTAAGTATTTATACTCTGATACCGAAGGTACTCATAGTATATTGGTTTTGTCGAATGTCCGTCAGGCCGTCCGTCTGTCCGTCCGTCCGTCTGTCTGTCTGGATGAACGCACGTATTTCCGAAACGATATTAGATAGACTCTTGAAATCTTTTGCGTTATGATTAAAGCTATCTGCTTCAGATCAAGTTTATTCCAAATTTATGCCACGCCCACTGGGAGGCTGGCAAATCGATAACATGTCGATACACCTCAAATCACAAATCGATTAAACGTGAATAACTCCCACAATTTTGAAGCTAGAGTAATCAAATTTGGTAGGTATATTGCTGGTGACCTCCCGAAAAAATGGGATCCTAGGTTAATCGGCCACGCCCATTATTACGCCCACCAGCCCCCCTCCAAAATTAATTTGAAATGCTTATATCTCCCGCAGTTTTAGAGCTAAAGTCACCATATTTGGAATATATATTACTGGTGACGTCCTCTACAGATTACAGAAACAAAATTTTGACCACGCCCACTCCCGCCCCCGTAATCGCGAAAATCGATATACATGAATGCACAATTCGATAACACGTGTATATTTCCCGCAATTTTGAAGCTAGAGTCCCAAAATTTGGAATTTAGACTAGGGCTGACCATCCCAAAAGATTGCGTCCTGGATTTTCCGGCCACGCCCACTAGAACGCCCCCCAGCCACCCCGCCCCCACGAAACACGGAAGCCTATATCTCGCACATTTTAAGAGCTAGGGCCACCAAACTTTGAGGATAGACTTCTGGCCAAGTCTTCTAAAGATCGGACAAAAAATTTTGGGGCCACGCCCCCGCCCGCCCCAAAAATCGCGAAAATGTATATCTTCCACGGTTTTAGAGCTAGAGTCACCAAAATTGGAGGATAGACTTATTGTCAGCCCCCCCAAAGATCGTCAAAAAAATTTGGGGCCACGCCCCCTCCCGCCCCCAAAAATCGCGAAAATGTATATCATCCACAGTTTTAGAGCTAGAGTCACCAAATTTATAAGATAGATTTCTTGTCACGCCCTCTAAAGATCGAAAAAAATTTTTGGGGCCACGCCTCCTCCCGCCCCCAAAAATCGCAAAAGTTTATATCTTCCACAGTTTTAGAGCTAGAGTCACCAAAATTGGAAGATAGACTTCTTGTCACCCCCTCTAAAGATCGGAAAAAATTTGGGGCCACGCCCCTCCCGCCCCCAAAAATCGCGAAAATGTATATCTTCCACAGTTTTAAAGCTAAAATCACCAAATTTGGAAAATAGACTTCTGGTCACCCCCTCTTAAGATCGACCACGCCCCTCCAGTCCCCAAAAACTTGGAAGGCCGATTTCGGGTCACCCAAACACCAGCAAAAATGTTCTGTTCACTTGCTTTCAGCTGTTCTTAAAATGGTATCAGAGTATTACGCAGTCGGCTCCGCCCGACTGCAACGTTCTCACTTGTTTAGTTTGAAAATCCTTTAAATTCGTATCACAAGAATGTTTTGTCCTTAAATCCCGAAATACCTACAAAAGTGCAGCTCTTTGGGGTTAAGTTTATACTATTGAGCTCATTTATAGATCAATTCGCTCTTTCAAATCAGTTATAGAATTCAAAGTCAACTAAACTGCCATTATGGACAGTCAGAAACGTGCAATGAAATTTGTATTTTTTTTTCCTCATTCCCAGGAGCACATGATTGATTTTACTGAATCTCTTAAATACATATATATATATTATATAATAAAATATCCTTTCAAAAACTGAAGCAAGCAAAGATTTCGAGCTTCAGAATTTGAGATAGTATATCTTCCTTTAAGTTATCAATTGGAGAACACACAATCTTATATAATGATTTTCCAATTTTGAATGAAAAATCCTGAATCAAAATTAACAAATTGGGATGCATTATTACGAGTTTTCGTATTTATATTTTTAAAATTTGTTTTTTTTTTATTATATCTTGATATAATTTGAACTGGATTTATATTTGCGACGTATGTAGGTATAAACTTACTATGTATATGATTCTAGATTTTTTTTCTTTATTCAATGGTTTCCTGAATATTTACTACAGTCACTTTTGTTTGTGTGTGCGATGCCTTCTCTATTTAATCTCTGCGCTCTCTCTCTCGCTCTCTATCTCGCTCTGTCTGTGCAGCGCGGTGACTCACTGGACACGGTGTTCACATCATCGCCGCCCATTCCGGGCGGTCGTCGGAGCATATCGCCGGGTCCGAGTCGCCACCATGCAGCCTCCGCCAACTCGCTGAACTGCCCCAGCAGCTACTACATTGGCCCGGGAACGCTGGCAACGCGTCATGCGCAGAGTCATCCTAGCTTCTATGCGGCAGCCGGCAATGGACGCCAGAGCAGCAGCAGCCGGGCAGCAGCAGCAGCAGCAGCCGCAGCCGCAGCAGTTGGGCAAATGCCGCAGTATCGTGAGTGGCACGAACAGTCGCCGAGCGCTGCACAGATTGGCAGCAGTGCTGGGGACAGCTGCGTGCTGGACATTGGCGAGAGCTCGAGCTCGAGCTCGTCGTCCAGCAAGCTGAACATGACCGTCGAGGACGACGACGACGACGAGGCGGAGGCGGAGGCCGAGGATGAGCTGAGCGGTGCGGCGCTGGTCTCCGCGGGCGGCGCCAACACGAACAGCAGCAGTGGCAGCGGCACCGCCAACGACTGGGAGGTGCGCATGCTGGCGGCGGAGATGGAGCGGCAGGAGCGCAAGCGTGGACACTCGCTGTCCGATAATCTCGGCGAGCTGCGCCACTGCAGCAGCTTTCTGCGGCGGCGTCGCAAGTTCAGCGACACAGAAACGGAGCACAGTGAAACCGATCCCGATGAGCGGCTGGCCACCGCTGGCAGTGCAGCTGTGCCAGCTCCCACTGCAATGGAGCCAGAGGCCGCAATGGGGCAGCCAAGTGGCAGCAGTGGCAGTGGCAGTGGCAGCAGTCGACCCCGCGCCTCCAGTCTGGATCAGTTCAACCTGCGCTACGGCATCGGGCGGGGCATCTTTAAAGCAATGAGCATCGATCGTGATAAAGACAAGCTTTGAGAACCGTAGTCTCAGACCAAAGCAACAACAACAACAACAACAACAACAGCAACAATAGCCACCCACAAGAACAAAAACAACAGCAGCATAGACAAGGACCCTTCAATAAGCTAAGCAATGCGGACAGTATTATAAAATAGTATAACAACTAACAGCAATTAAGAACATGTTCAGTCGGAGCTTACCGACTGCATAATACTCTGCTACCAGTTCACAACTAGTACAACAGCGCCTCCCTTTCTTTTTGACAAGATTATTATTTAGATAGAGTCATTCAATTTGATGACACTACTTTTAAAATTGTGTGAAATTTAGAATTTATATAATCTATCTAGCTATCAAATTTCATGACTCTGTAAAACTGGATAGATACATGAGAGGAGATGAATTGTAATTTACCTTAAAAGTTGGGTAACTGGAAAACTAGAAAGATTTCGAATTTATCGACATTAAAGAATGTTTTAAGCTATCCACTTACCAATTCCAATGACTCTAATCTTCAAAATTTTGCGAATTCTATAGAGTTTATCGACTTTAACTTTAAGCTTTATCGAGGTCTTATCGATACTTTTATCTTAACACTTTGTCTGTGCGAAAATACATTGCAAGCTACAAGTCTCTAGCACCGGTAACAGAGTATAACACTAAAAAGACACACAGACACCACGATATACAAGCTAAGTGAAGAGAATAGCATATAAGGGTATATATATATACATATACTATATATATTCTTTATATGTTTAGCACTAAAGCTACAAGAAAGCGAAAGAAATACCACACAAAAAGTATATAGAAATAGAATTAATGAAAGAAGAGTACTTTAGAAACATAACAAGTAGTTGTAGTCTAGTAAAACAAAAAATTGAAGAAACAGAGCACAATACAGATAAGAAGCCAGCAAGCTATCCATTGTTATTCCATTAGCTTAATTCCCTAGACAAATTGTTGTTCAACTACATAGAACATATACATACAGATATGCTTCTCTATGGTTCTCATGTTATCGTTATCGTTATCGTTCTCGCTTGTAAGCCATAATTCTCTTTGACGAAATGGCTTCGAGCTTTTGTATTTGTGATTTATAAAGCCGTTTTCACTCTATCGTTATTGATATCGTTTTTGTCACCATAGTCAATCGAAATGTTTGGCTCAGTTTGTTATCGTTTTTGGTTTTTGTTATTGTTGCAATGGGTGATATCACTTTATCACAAATATCAGCAAATTCTCATGTTATCGATATCGTTATCGTCATCGTTATCGTTTTCATAGTACAAACACTAGCAGCGCCTTCAATAAAATTAGCCTTACATTTGATATACGAAATTCAAAATACATACACAAGTTTGCCTGTGTATTTTTACGTGTGTGCGGGCAGGTGTGAATGTGAGTAGATGAGTGAGTGTGAGAGAGACAGTTGCGAGAGGTACCCACATAATACCGTCCTATATATAGCGTCCATGCCATTGGCGCACATTTTATTGTTTTATTTCCCATTTAATTGTACTTATCACATTATTTGTGTAGGCTTCTGGAATATAATGGACAGGCTTAGCTTCGATAAGGAGAATTAGAAAAAATTAAAAAATAAAATAAAATGTATATACCTCTTATCCTTAGAGACTATTAAGTAT
Source organism: Drosophila flavopinicola (assembly GCA_035042425.1). Classification (NCBI taxonomy): domain Eukaryota; kingdom Metazoa; phylum Arthropoda; class Insecta; order Diptera; family Drosophilidae; genus Drosophila; species Drosophila flavopinicola. The sequence continues at coordinate 352,846 of JAWNLL010000187.1, read as the reverse complement.
GTAGTTATATACACACACAAATATATACTATACTATATATACATATATGTATATGGAAAGTATATACTTATATATGATATGAAATAGTGTAATGAAAACCGAAAGCTTTAATAACTTATATAGAGAACAATTTAAGAAATGTTTTAAATACTAATCAATTCAAGCAGCAGCCAGAAGAAAAAATACCTAATTATGAGGAAAACAAAAACCAGACCGAAACCAAAATACAAATTTAAGGAGGAAACAAAATATACAATATATATACAGACATACATGTATATATATATATATACATGCATAATATATAATAATAAATATAAAATTATGATATACATACACACAACTACTTATATAGAGCCTTTAGAATAAACCTATTACCACATTGATAATGAACACATACACATTGAGTTGAAGTTATTAGATCAATCTAAGCGTTAGTCTATTCCTATTCTACACCTAGCAAATTTAGCCAAGAATCCAATGGAGTACAGCAAAACTAAACAGTACTTAACATTTTTCATCGATATTTCGAAACTTTCCATAGTTTTTTCGTTTCTTGAACAATTTTGTACCATCTTGTCATACATCCAATATTTCCTAAATACTTATTGAGTTGGTTCCATGAGTCTCGCCGCAGCTACCTTTCGGTACTAATTAGCTTTTATATAACGCCAACTTCTACGTTAGGTCAGGCTTTTCCAAAAAGTCTCTAGTTTAGTCTCTAGCCAATGCAAAATGCAAATACTTCAGCGTATCCCAAAAAAAAAAAACAAAAACTAAACTCCAAATCTAATATTTCATCTATAAGCTAAGCGCTTTATAAATGTATCTCTTAAAGCAAAATCCAAAACAAAAACAAAAACAAATTCCCAAAACGCAAACAAAACAAAGAACATGAAATCGCTATATTATGTTACAAAAACCAAACTGTTTTTAATCTAAAGATTTTACCAAAACGAAAAAGAAACTTGTTGCTATATTAAGCTAAGCACAACAACAACCAAACACTAATTGAACACCTGTTAGAGACCGTCCCCACACCGCCCTAACCTATTTACCATGATGCTGCAAAACTATCGATAGCACGAACGACAAATTCGATTATCGTTATCGTTTGAATCGATTAAGAATCTATCAGAAAAACATGCATGCAGGTAATCACTTTTGAAATACCTGCCTACCTAAGTGATTTTATTTCTTGCCTATCGATAGTTTCTATCGATCAGTTAGCAGACCAACAGCAGCTCGACCGCTCGCACCGCCCTAGCTGAACTGTTGTTATGTAGTCAAGCGGCACAACCACGCCCACAATATAGAGAGTTTCGTAGCGCCTATGGAGCAAACCAACGTTTAACCGTACTTACTTACTTAATGCTATCGCTAGCCCACAAAACCTATCGTAGCTATCGATATAGCTATATTCTATGTACCGTAGTTAGCGCACGAGTCGAGACGATACGATACGAGACGAGACGAAACGAATCGAAACGAGACACTATTCAGATACTATATATACAATATATGTTCAATATGCATACTACTTAACAATACGTACTACTAAATACAACAACTAACTACTACTAGTCGGCGGTTGAGTTGTACGCCGTTTTGCATTGTAAAAAAAGCACCACGATTGCGATTACGGTGTCGGTATCGATCAGTGATCAACGATCAGCGATGATCGATAACGACAACGATAACGCATAAATTCAAGGAACAATTTCAATGGGTTCAATAAATGGGTCACAGCCAGCTAAGCAGTCCAACTAACTTTAATAAGAGTACCAAACAACACGACAAAAGCACAACTTAATCGACAATTTCTTAATCATCTATATTGCTAAGGGATTATCTAGTAATAACGATACATAGCTATATATATATATACATACATATATATTGAATTGATATTCCTTTCGGTTCTCAGTTATTTCTCATGTTGTAGCATTGTTGGAAGCAAGGATAACATTTTTATTGAATTACTTACTTACATACGCCAGGGACCACAAAAGTTTTGATTTTTGTTTTTCCTTTTGATATAAAAAGAAATGTGACAAAGTATAGAACACGAAATTAGCAATTATATAATACAACTAAAACCTAATGGATCTAACGATATAAATGCAACTATGACAAATAGTAACTGTAAACTTCATCATATGATTTGCATCACAGCAACCAAAAAAAAAACACACACACTAAAGCCTGAGACTGCCCCTTCTTGTAGAGAACATGCACAAGATCCTGAAATGAGGAACAATTATTTTTACCACTTATAGGGGCATGTCACAGCAAAACAAGATGGCGATTTTCGCAGACTTATCGAACTTTGAGATGGCGTCTATCGAAAGACGACACGAAAAACATAAAATTCGTTGTTATTTCTGTTCTTATTATACTGTTTCTCTTTTGTTATTTACTGATAAAATTTATATTATTATTATTATTAATAATATGAGCAACCATTTTATAATTCTAATTGACATACCACAGTTGGTTTCGAAAATGATTGCTTACTTAAACTTTTTAAATTTTTCAAATAATTTATTTATTTGCTTAAAAATGTTATAGCTAATTGTATTTGTTTAGCTTATATTCATATATTTTCTGGTAAATTAATTTATGTTCTATATATTCGTATATATTCGTTATATGCGATATCTTATAGACTCTTTTCGTGTCACGCAAGCAAACACGAAACGCGCTCATCTACAGTTGATATTTTTATCGATATAAAATAAAATTGCGAAGCCCACACACACACACACACACAAGCACATACACACACATTTACACACACATTGTATGAAACTCTGTGAGTCAATTACTTCTGTATATGAATACTTTAAATGTTTTTAGCCCCCAAGACAACGCCCTATGCACACTCTGTACTTATTATGTATATGGTAGTATAAAGTACTACAAGTTGATGTCGTTGTTGTTGTTTTTTAAATTAATCGCTTTTAAGTTATCGATATTTTTGTACACTAGTTTAAGGTAGCCTTTTAAGAGTCCCTCAAGTCTAGTCTTAAATTTCATTTTCTTTTTCCAATCTTATCTCTATCTCTCTCTCCTTATGGTTAATTTCGCAAAAGTTGACAGATACTAAGAAAACTGAAAACAAACAAGTATATATAGTTAAAGAACAATTATGAAGTACATAAAGAAAATGAAATTAGCACATGTTAAAGAAACGCAAATAAAGAAACGAATGAGCAAACACAGAAAAAGCGAAGCATAAACATGAATTGAAAACTTGCCATGAGTTGCGAGTTCTTTTTTAGTGTGCCAAAAATCTACATCATATCAATTTTACTCACCATAAGGTATGATGTTGCTATAAAAAAAAACAAACAAATAAATGAAAACAAAACTCAAGATAAATACAATTAAAAGAAAATGAAGGTAAAGCAAGCGAATGATATGCAAAAACAAATGCAACTAAGGTGAAATATGAAAAAAGAAAATATAATAATAATAAAACAAAAAAAAGAAAAAATTAAATAAAATACAAAAAACACACAAAATAAGCAAATACATTGGAAATTGTGCTGCATTTTTGACATTTGAACCATATGGAATATATTTATATCGAATACAACAGGAACAATGCTAGATAATATTCAAGATACCCTGCAAATATTTTGTTTATTTAGCGAACGCTTTCTATTGTCTTCGAAGCAAGGAACTTTCTGTCCAGTCCCTTCTAAGGGAGGGTAAAACGTGCAAAATATAAGCCTATACGATTCATCTGTCCACACTACGATTTGTTGATAAAAGTGCGAAAAGCTCTCTTGCACTTGAAAAGCTTTTGCAAAAGCGCATGCTTGATGTTGGGGAGGCTGGCGTGGAGGAACGGGAAGCGGTGCATGGAAAACATCCACGAATGTAAGTTAAATATAGATTGAGCAGATCGAGTGCTTATATTACATCTACGTCCCTCTAGAGTCTGGACAAAAGCTCCCTAATTCTTTGAATAAATACTGAAACAAAAACAACAAAAAAAATAATAGAATTCTTTCGACAATTCCAATGCCGAAATTTGTATACAATACTATCGAAAGTTCCTTTTTCGAATTTTCTGCAACTTAAATCACTTGAGCGAAAAGATTCTATATATACATCTTGCCTTAATAATAATCGAATTTCAGATCTCAATCGATTTAATATGTCTCCAAATCAAACGAGTTTTGAATATGTTTATTTCACTTGGCGAAATTTTAACTGAACATTTGTAAGTTTCGTTCTGATATTTTGGAGTTAAAGTTGCTCATACAATAGCTGCATTTTAGATGTTGACATTATGGTATTCTCTAATTTGAGGCCTCGGTAAGTCACATTTATGTATTTATTATACCATGATATTGCAGGCATTCATAGTTTGTGCAATGTCCCTCATGCTGTCTGTCTGTATGAAGCAAATTTTGTCAACGCCATTAAGTATAGAGATTTGAAACTTGGATTAATATACTCTTTGGTACGTGACTTGGACAATATGTTAAGACTTTTGTGCCACGTCCACTGGAATTCTGGCAAATCGATAAAGTGTCGATACACCTCAAATCTCCAGTTGATAAAGTGCGAATATTTTTCACAGTTACAAAGCTAGAGTCATAAAATCCAAGTCTTTCTGGCAACGCTTTCTGGAACAACCACCCAAGCTGAAATTAATCGAAAACGCTTATATCCCCCATTAACTTAGATCTAGAGTCACCATATGTGGAATATACATTACTGGTAACCTCCCAAATATATCACAGATCACCGTAATCGCAAAGGTCTATATCTCCAACAACAGATTACTGATCCTTTACGAACAAGCCAGGCCCTCCCTCATACACCCGCAAAAAGCTTATTTGTCAACAGTTCTTAACTGTCCTGACAATGCCATCAGAGTATTACGCAGTCGTGTTGAAGTTGCAGATTCGCTAAGTTTAACTTATTTTATTTCGCATTTTCAGCCTTAATGATAGTTAATATATCGACTCTTATATCATCATATCATATGATAAAACACATTATTTTTTTTGAAAACTATAACATGACCATAATAATGCGTAATCTCATTTGTTTGCTACATGGCTAACAGCTGCTTAAGAACAGCTGACCAATGCAACGCTGAATGTGCCGTTACGCAGCGGCTGTTCAGCTGTCTGGCAACGCTGTGCGTGTGCGTTGGAAAGCTTTCAGCTTGGAGCTTTCATCCCCCCAATCGCGATGCTGGCGCGCAGCAAATCAGAAATTCTTGAACGCATCAGCGAGAGTCGCTTCGGCACGGGGCACAGTCAACACTCAAACACTCAAACACTCAGCACTCGACGCGCCGCAAAACAAAACAGTAGCGAAAAGAAGAAAAAAGACACACACACACACACAAAAACCAAACAACAAACAAACAAGCCAACAAAAAAAATAAAAGAAGAAGGAAATAGAAAATAATTTGCTTTCTATTCCTTAAGTGCAAATTTTGTGTTGTTCTCTTTTTTATTTTTCCTTTGTATATTTGCGCGACGAAAATAACAGAAATATGTGTGTGCTGTTTGGGGATTCTGTTTTCAGAATCTGTGGCATGTAACGGTAGCTTGACGCGCGTGTGTGTGTGTGTGTGTGTGTGTTGTGTGTGTGTAAAGCAGAGCGGGCTGCGAAATCGGAATCGGTAAGTGAAATTTCAGCAAAAACACAACAAAACTTATTTGTTTACATTTGCTAAAAGCGTGTGTGTGTGTGTGTGTGTGTGTGTGTGTGAAAAGCTTGCGGAAAATGTCTAGATTTTCCTATTTTTGATTCTATTTTGTTGGATTTTTTCTTTTGCTAATAGCTTGTAGCAGAATTTCCGACTGTTTACTTGATTCGCGCCTCCCCTCGTGAGCACATAATTTCGCCTATTTATGGGTCGTATGTGTGTGCAAGCAGCAGGGGGGTCCCCCCAGCCAGCCCCCACCGCCCACATTCACCTTGCCACCCCCCCCCCCCAATCGCCACCGCCTCGCGCCGCTTTATAATTATGTAAAATTGGCCAGCCATGTGAAGCATATGTCCAAAAAGTGCAGCTGCCTTTGCTCAGCTTGGGCGTTAGCGACTTCCTCACCTGCTAAATTGTGAAGGGGGGCTGCTTTGAGGCGGGGTCAGGGGCTCACAAAGGGGGTCAGTTGGGGGCAGAGTGGGGAGGGGGCGGTCACCCGCTAATGTGCGTGACCAATCTGATTTATATGCCGCAAAGCAATCAAATTATTCTATACTAATATTCACTGTTTTGTGCTTTTGTTTCTGCTGCTGCTGCTGCTGCTTCTTCTTCTCCACCTCTTGTCGTGAGTGTTTTATGCCCCATCCCTCCCCCATTGCCACCCCCATACCAGCCCCTTTTTGGTGCCTGGCATTTATGATATTGTCAGTTGGGCTTTCGTCTTGTTTCATCATGAACTAGTTTTCGGCTTCAATATGATCGGGCTGCCACAAAACTTTCAAATCAAATACAATCCTCTACATAACTTTTTGTAATTTATAAATAGTAATTATTACCTATTGCAGCTCATACAAAGACTTTGCAGTTTTGACAATTGATTACTTTGTGCATTTGCAATTTGGGTACTTTTTGGAAGACAGCTAGTTTTAACAACAAAAATTAATTTTCAACCGAAATGTTTTTCAGTGGTAACAAATATTTATCATAAGCAAATAAATACTTCAACTTATTAAAAAACAAGTGGGGAAGGATTATGTTCGGCGTGCCGAAGATTTTATACTCTTTTCGAACCTATAGGCAATTTTCACTCTGCCAACTGCACAACTGAAATTTCATAAGCTGTACAAAATCGTTTTGTTCTAAGAATATTTAATTCATTGCCAGTTGTATAGCAGCTATAAGATATAGTGATCCGATCCGGCCGGCTCCAACCAACGTGATGTCTCTTTGAATAATAAGCATATGTGCAAAGTTGTATCGCGATAGATTCAAAAACATGGGATATATGGCCAAAACCGACTTCGAGTTGTATTGCAGCTATAAGATATAGTGGTCCGATCCGGCCGGCTCCGACCAATGTGCTGTCCCCTGGAATAATAAGAGTCTGTGCAAAGTTTTATCGCGATAGCTCAAAAACTGAGGGACTAGTTTGCATACATACAGACAGACAGACAGACAGACAGACGGACATGGCTAGATCAATTTGTATTGTCATTCTAAGCATACTGGCAGTAACTTTTGGGGGTCTCCGACGCTTCCTTCTATGCGTTACAAACTTCAGCACAAACTTAATATACTATTTTCTTCGAAAAGAGTATAAAAATTAATTTAGCTGTAACTTAGTCAATTTATATTGACAATTTATGCTCAATGTTACTTGTTTCTAAAAATGGTTGAACTAATATGTCATAGGTTTGTCTTTTAATTAAATAAATATTTAATACCCATTATTAGAATGACACATAAAAAAAATATATGTTTATATGGTCACTTAAAGTTTCGGATTAAAACTAATTTTAACACACTACAGAATATGTATTTAAAACTAAATTTTAACTATAATTTTGCCAATTACTTTTCAATATTTACATGTGGATTGGATTGATTCCAAAAACACAATTCTTGCGTGGATTCGCTATTGTTACACAGAGAGCTTTTACAGAAACGCAGCTTTTTGAAAGCTCACCAATACATGCACATAAGCATTTGTGCATAAGCTGTAAATCTATGCTTACTTGCACATACTTCTTGATTGCCCTCGCCAAATACTATATGCCAAGCTGTTGCATAAATTTTCGCATTTTGTTGCTTGTCTTTCTGCCACACACATACACACATACACACGCATATGAGTCTGCCACATGCCTGAGTGTGTATTATATTATTAACGTGTGTGTGTGTGTGTGTTGTGTGTGTGTGTGTGTGTGTGTGTGTTTGTGTGAATTTCAAGGAATTTCATAGTTCGGTCGCAAGGCATGCCAAGGCGGTTTGCTTGTGCTACAGTTTAGCCTTTTCAGCCTTTTCAAACTAAATACCCTGTAGACACAAGCTGTGTCAATGGGGTATACGCAAGTGTAGTCAGCATTGATTTAATCGACTGTGTGAACTTGGCGAGCAAACATAACATTATATAACATTTATGATTTAGTTATTGTCGATTGCTTTCCAAAATATGGTAGCCAAATTCACCAAATTGATATTTATTCAAATTTGAATATTATTATTATTATAGTATAGTTTATGAGTATATATAAACATAGGGTTCGAGCCCAGAACCTTCTATCGAGGACTGCATCACTTTATTTTATGCTTACACAAACCAAATATGCAGTTCAAACTTTTTTTTTTTTTTTCATTCAAAGTATCTTTTTTTTAGCTTCTTTGAAATTCTATAAGTCTTATCAATATTGTTATTGAAATTCCTCAAAATTGGACTTGGAGAAGACTAAGCTAGATATATGTATCTATATTGGTCAATAACATTCTTTGATATCTGATACATATATATGTATACATGTTTATTTGCATTAAGATACTACAGGGTATCTGTAAGCTGCGCTCGCCCAGCCAGAGCCGCCTTAGCTGTTGTTGTTTTATGTTTTATCCGTAGTTGCGGTTGAAGTGCGGCCCCTTTTGGTTAGCGACAAGGCTTCGGGATTGAGGCAATGGCGTCGTTTAGTCCTTGCGCATTTTTTGCTCTTTTATTTTTATTTTTGTATCGTCTCCATAGCAAAATCAACAAAAATAAAAAAACACAAGAAACAAAAAAACAAAAAATCGAGCCTTGTGGCTTTCGGTTTAGTTTGAGTTCAGTTCAGTTGGGTTCCGTTTTGTTTTGAGCTCGATGAAAAGCGAGAGCTGAGCTGAGCTGAGCAACTTAATTGGTTTCATCAAAATGCGAGAATATCCATTAGAAGTAAGCGAGCGTCATAATGAATAAATATGAATAAATAATCGAGCGAATGTGCAGCAACACTCCAAATATACAAATCGAGTGAATACATTTCAAGTGATATATACATATATATATATTCGATTTCAGTAATGCAAAGGCGGCGTTATGGCACTGCAAGGCTGGCGCTTTTTCGGTGTCTCGGCAACAATCATCATCTATATAGGAGGTGTTCTATTTCTATCCATGAACAATATACCCGGCTCGCATCCAAAACGCACGCGCATCGAGCGATTCGCCGAGGTGAGTGCTTATCCTGTATCCTGTATATATGTATATATAATTAATCGATATCGATATCGATATACTCGGATCTTACAGTTCTCCAGCTTTCATAGTCCCCGGTTCCCGATGCCCAGTCGCAAGATGACAATTCGCTGGTGTCGCGACCTCAAGTATCTAAATCGCGAGCTTCCAAATTACACAGATTACAAGGCTGGCGACTACTACAGTGAGTATTACCTACGAGAGATGAGCAATAACATATTGAATTGTTCAATATTTTAGAGCCTATTCAAATCATGTCAAGAAATTATCATTTTTATATGCCAGTTAACGTACTTCATAGTGCTAAGTATTTTTAATTTGCTTATCTATCAATATAGTGTTTGTTAGCTAGTTAGAACTGTAACTTATAGACGTCGGATTTGTCTGTCCAACAAAATTCTTAAAAATATTGAAATGGGTCCTTTTTCAGAAAAAAGTTATTGTTTTTTATTATGAGGATAAAACGACACTGGAAAAAGTGTGTTCAAAGTGCCGAAATCATTGACTAAAGTCTAATAACTATCCAGAATTTCTGAGCTCTCATTTTTGACTTTACAAAATTAGCAATTAATTGTGTGGAATTACAAACTTTTATTCTTTTTATACCCTGAACCCATTAAAAATGGGTAAAAAGGGTATTATGGTTTTGTGCAAAAGTATGTAACAGGCATAAGGAAGCATCTCCGACCATATAAAGTAAGCTTTTGGGACATAACTTCAAAGTTATAAGAGCTAGAGGCCCCAAATTTGGCATGTATAATCTCGAATAGCATACACATGTGAAAAATATTTCACTTTTTGGATACCACCCCCAAACCCCCCAAAAGTTCAAAAAACACATTTTTGAAGGTACGACCTTGCAATTTGGTTTGGTCACACATATTATCGACAATTGCTTGCCCCAAAAATTTCAATAGGATCGGACAATAAACACATAATTTATTTCAGATTTAACTTTCCATTGTGTGGGGCTCAGCGAAAAGCAAGCTAACCGCTTGCACTGCTTGTACTGCTTGTAGTGCAGCATGTGTGTGTTTAGATTAGTATGAATGATTGTAAGGACTGGGTTCAGGGTATCTCGTAGTCGGGCACTCCCGACTAGAGCACTCTTACTTGTTTATTATTGATAAGTTGCATTCAGATACTAGCAATGAAATGGAAAGTTGTATGCAAATTAATGCTAAATAATAATATTATATTTAAAGCTATGAAATTATGTTTATTAGAAATTAAAGAAATATCATAGTTAGTAATATAGTTCACATTTATGTATTTATATTATTTATATGATATATATGATTTATATATATGATTTATAGCAACATCCTTCTGGTTTAGTGATTGATTGCTAATAGTTATACATACGTATACATAATCAGATCGAATCCTTACTTGCAGCCGCTTTGCCCAGCGATGTGAGCGCCAGTCTGCAGCTGGCCGGCCTCTCTGGGGGCATCTCTGGGAGTCTGTCCGGGGCGTCGATGCCGATGCTGACCGCCTTGGCCAGCTTTCCCGGAAGCGGGAATACGTGGCTCCGCTATCTGCTGCAGCAGGCGACGGGCATACTGACGGGCAGCATATACAAGGACTATGGCCTGCTGAAGACCGGCTTTCCCGCGGAGAACGTCTGCAACAGTTCCGTCTTATTGGTGAAGACACACGAATGGGGCTCCAAGGCGTGGGCGCCCTTCTCCAAGGCCATACTACTAGTGCGCGATCCCGAGAAGGCGATCATCGCCGAATTCAATCGCCAGAGCGGCGGGCACATAGGATTCGCATCACCCGATCGATACAAGCGCACAAAAGGCAAATGTAAGATACAAAGACGTCACCTATTACTATTATTTTGAGGCACTCAAAGTTCTCAAATCAGTTAGGGCCGTTTTGTCAATGTCCCAATAAAGTCATCCATGGCTATGACTCGCATAAGTTTGTGTCTCATATTAAGTGCCCCATAAGCCATTTGAATTTGTTTTCAATTGATTGTTCAATTTTTATGTCACTTTTACATTCGAATGGCAAAAATTTGTCAAGGATAGCAACAAACAGATAAATACGAAGGGCTGAAGAAAAAATCAAAGTCTCAGTAGGCCATCAGCTGTTTTAATTTATACGACACATAGTGTCCGTATGTGTGGCATAAAGTTATAGATAACTCTTATCTGAGACATAGTGTTTTTTTTAGATCTTAAAAGTACATTGCGAAAATGAAATGTACTTATAATTGAGTTTATCGCACACTAAGTATTAGAATATTAAAAAAAAACAGCCCTGAGTCAAAATTCTCTAACTCGAACTTCTTTTGTGGCAAATGGAGAAGTTCGACTGTATATCACTCAGTTTTATTCAAATATCGATCATTTGTTTTATTTTTCCTAAAGGAGCTACATGAGCTCGAATAGGACAAGTAGTTTTTGTATGTTGAGCAAGATGAGATGAAGGGAATATATTTATACTCTTTTCGAAGAAAATAAAACTGAATATGTGCTGAAGTTTGTAACGCATAGAAGGAAGCGTCAGAGTCCCCTAAAAGTTACTGCCAGTATGCTTAGAATGACAATACAAATTGATCTAGCCATGTCCGTCTGTCTGTCTGTCTGTATGTATGCAAACTAGTCCCTCAGTTGTTGAGCTATCGCGATAAAACTTTGCACAGATACTTATTATTCAAACATACATCACATTGATCGGAGTCGGCCGGATCGGACCACTATATCTTATAGCTGCCATACAACTGGAAATAAATCTAATATTTCAATAGAAAATTGAAATGCATATGATATCAATTTGTACAGCTAATGAAAGTGCTGCAGTTGGAAGAGTGAAAATTGTGAGAGTATAAGATCTTCGGCACGTCGAAGATAATCCTTTGCCACTTGTTTATTTTGCGTTGACCGTTTATATGTGTATCACAAGTGCAATCCTACATTCACACATGTGCTTTCGTCCTTTTGCAGATTGGCAACAGTTTGTGAGCAATAAGCTCAAAGGCTGGGAGCTCATGAATCTCAGCTGGGCACGCAATTTTACGGGCAGTATTAAGGTTGTGTTCTACGATGATCTGGTGCACCATACGGAGCGCGAGCTGCGCAACATACTCGAGTTCCTCGAGTATCCCGTCAACGAGCCGCTGATGCGCTGCGCCCTGATGCGCAAGGAGGGCATCTTCCGGCGCAAGAAGCGCCTCCTCTCCTTCGATCCGTACACGGAGCCGATGCGCGAGGAGCTGCTGGCGCGGCGGCGTCTCGTCTACAGCCAGCTGGGGCGGCACGACTAGCGTTTAAGGACATTAACGATTCGGATTTAGGCACTAAGCATTAAGGATGTAGGCTAAGTTGATTCCGCGTACGACGACTTGCAAACAACGAGCAAACAGCAAACAGCAAAGCAATGTTTAACTAAAACCAGAACCACCTAAGAACAATACTTCTATAGTATACCCATTTATCTTTCTATCCCCCCCCCAAATCCTTTGCACCTACGCCCTTGCAGCTCATTTTTGATGCACACACTGCAAAAAGGACTTCAAAAATAGGACCATAGTAGATCTTAGTCGCAACTGTTGAGCATCGATGCAAATCGCAAAAAGGAGTAACATACAATGAAAACGAAGACATATAAGAGGAGAAAGTGAAAGTGAAAGTGGAAGTGAAAGTGAAAGAGAGAACACAATAATACCATTTATAAACGAACCCTGCCCAAATCCTTTGCCATGCGCATCGTTTCGTTCAGTTCGCTGCTGCTTTTAGCATATTACGATTACTTAGTTCAATTATACTCTATATTTTATGCATATACCATATATAGAGATATATGCATAGATTTGTAACTTATGGTTTAGGGTAGGCTGTTGGAGCTAGCAGGCGATCGCAACAGCAATAGCAACACACAAGTAAAAGGTATTATGATTCCTGAACGAATTTATGAAATTCATTATACGCCATGTTGTGCTTCATCGCTCATACCACAAATACAAATACGAATGCATATGCATATGCATATATACCATCCTGTGTATGTGTATGTGTATGTGTATGTGTTTATCCGTGTATTCCATTGATATTGCTCTGGTTATATTCAGTACTCCAATACTCGACTATCCTTGTAAAAAGTTTTATACACGATTCTACAAATAATTTATTGATATTATAAACAAATGATGAATATATTAGATAATTGTACAAACAAAAAACAGAACAAATGCAAGAAAAACAAACAACAACAAAAGCAAAAACCAAATACCTTTTTTTTGGGTGTTGGGCATAAAAGTTGGCAATGTCCTGCGGTGGGTGAAATGCGTCTGGGTTAAAGCTTTTAGCTTTTAATGCATGAGAGCTTTGACAGGCGCATACTTAAAGCTTTGTATGTAAAAAGCTTCTGAGCTTTGAGTCAGCTTTCGCTGGCAGCTTACTGTAAAAGGACATGTAAGCTTCTGAGCTTTTGAGTAGCTATTTCGCCGGCACACATAGATGGCGCCACCACTGTCAAAATGAGTTGCCTGAACTATTGAGTTAGAAAACAAATATTGAGAGATTTGTGGGACCTAAAATGTTCAAATTAAATGTTAGCTGAGCTGTAATAAAAATTAACTATATATATATATATATTTATTACGTTTCGAATGGCATTGGCATAACTGAATATAGACTTGGCTCAAAGTTTGAGAATCTGTTTAGGGCAGTTTTAGCTCAAATTTGATGGTGTTACTAAATATCAGAATACATGGATGTCTTGAGCGTATGTATATATAGTGACGTCGCTCCAAAATTCGAACGCTTCAGTTTGAGAACTGAATCGTGGACAATACCGAGGAAAAAAAAATTCAAAAAAAATATTTATTATCATTATCATTTCATTTTAAAATACATCATATTGACAGACTTAATAAAAACTTCATCAAACATTTTTGATTGCAATATTTGTAATTTAGTGATTTTAAACAAATTAGAAACTGCTCACAAATATGTTTAAAAACAGAAAATATTTAAGAAAAATGTGGTGGAAAAAAAAGATTTTGGAAATCTATGCTGTTTAACTATCTGGACAATTTTGATTTTTGCAAGTTTTGCAAAAAAAAGCAATATTAGAAAAATTTTCAAAAAGAAATTTTAATATAATTTTGAAAAATAATATCAAATATATTTTAAGTTTAGTGATTTTAATAAAAAGTTAAAAGAAATGCAAAAAAAATAAAACCGAAAAAGAATAAAACAACAGAAATGTACTCAAAAATAAGATATCTAAACAAAAGGCGTTATAAAATTGTTAGCTATAATTTGTTGGAACATTTCGGAGAGGCTGACTGATTAGCTAGATGGGCATATGGCAGGTAGTTTAGTCTAGCGTGCAAGCACCCTGTATGCAGTAGGCGATGTGCATGCATTTAACAGTCAGTCGCACTTGCCATACAATGCATAAGTGGGCGTTGGGCCGATGGGCCGATGGGCCGATGGGCGGTCACGCCTACTTCTCTGCCGTGCTTTTGTGCCTTTTGTTAACGCTCTTGTCGCGTTGCTTGCCGAAAAACAAATTGTGCCATATGCTGGACGCAGGCGAGAGCATTGCGATGCCAACAAGAGCGACAGAGACAGAGAGTAGGATGGTGGAGCAGTTGCTGCTGCTGCTGCTGCTGTTGCTGCTGCTGCTGCTTTTCGGGGTATATTTTGTTGTTGCTTGATGATTTTCGGCTGCGACTGGATGGTTGGAAGCGAGTGCGCAGTCGCTGGGAATAAGCCGCCACCGTCGCCACATTGGCTTCGTCAAGTCGCCGCTGGATACAGAAGCGTCGCGACTCTGCCCAATTCCAGCTGAACGAAGCTGCCGACGCTGGCAGCGACGCCGACGTCGCTGGGCGGGCCAATCAGCGGCGAGCGTTCTTTTGTGCATTATATACAGCAGGCTGGCAGGCAGTGCCAGTGCCAGTGCCATTTTGTAGGGGTGGCCGGCAATCGGCACGCCCATCGTTGTCGTTGATAAATAATGTAAACATGTCCTACCCATTGAAAATAAACTCTGAAGTTAGCGAAACTCATCATAGAATTCTTTATCACAACACAACGCGCGCTTGTCTAGTTGTGAAATCTGTTCGCTTGCGTTTAGTTTTCAGTTTTCGACAATAGTAGTTGAGAGCAGCACACACACACACACACACACGCACACAGACAGACAGAACAGCTGTGCGACAAGACGCAAACAAACAAACAAACACACACGCGAGAGTGAGAGCGAGAGCGAAAGCGAACACAGCAACTGCACAAGGAGACAGAGACAGAGAGAGAGAGCGAGAGCGAGCGCGTTAACGGCACATTTCGTTCGGTGCGAGCTTTAAGCGCGACTTCAGAGAAGCTGAGCTCAGCACGAAAGCTCGTAGGTGAAGGTGCAGAGAGCTGTGGGGGCGGGTTGCGGGTTGCGGGCAGCGGCTCGTTGGCGTCGCGTCGGCTTACGTTGTACGGTTAACGGTTAACGGTAAACACAGTGCACAGTGCTTACGTTGCCAGCGCTTAACTCAGACCCAAACGTTGCGTCCTCTCGCGTTGTCGTTTCACCGTTGCTCGTTTCACCGTTGCTCGTTGCTCGTTTGTCGCTTGTCGTACATCGTGCGCCGGTCATCGGTCATCGGTTATCGGCCATCTAATTACGTTCAATTACAGTCAGTGAGCAGGCAATTTCATAATTGATAAGCGCGCATTGTGCAGTGTCGCTGTTGTTGTTGTTGTTCGCTTTGTGTACCGTCTTAACGTGATTTAGCACACACGCACACACAGACACACACACACACACACACACACACACAGACACACGCAGACGCTGCATTTTTTTAGCGACGGCAAACACAATTCCATAACGTAACTACAATTTTTTTCTTGTGCTATTTTTTATCAGTTTTGTTGCGCGGCGCAAAAAACAAAACGACCCGACGTAGATCAAAGTGCAACGAAAAAAAAATACCAAAACAGTGTCTGCAAAATTGTTACAAAAAGTTTCAAGCATAAATCTCAACAAAAGAAAGAGAGAGAGAGAGAGAGAGAGAGAGAGAGATCAAAAATCAAGCGAAAATAATTGCCAAAAAGTCAACAGTTTTGGCACAGTCAACCCACACACATATATACATATAAGTATATATATAGATATATTTGGGTTCCTGCATTGCAGGACACTCGTTAAAGTTGTCAAAGTAAGTGCTTCAAAATTTACTCGCCAACCACATTCGACGCCTCGAGGGCGTTCAAGCTGGAGGAGGATTTCGTCGGGGGCTGCATGACAATGTCGATGTATTCGACAACGGATAAAATGAAAATGTCAGCGCCCAGTTGTTTTCCAGGACGCTACAGTCCCTCCTATCGAAGTTCGGAGCAAATGCGACGCTGTATGCCAAATCCATCTGTAAGTATTTAACCGCATTCGCCAGGAAAATGGGAAATAGACATCGATAGCGATAGCGATATCTTTGATGAATACGAAACGGCAACAAACAATACCCAAATCAATTACAATCAAATAATGTTGTTTGGGTAGAAAATATTTGCCGTGAAAGTGTTTTGCCGTCGGCTACTTTGCTCGGAGAATACTTATCACAACAGTTAGTTATAATAAAACATTTGTGGTCTTCATCATTCGCAAAGGCTTAAATCCTAAATCTAAGCACTTCTTTGGGAAATTTGTCAAATATGCAGTTATACTCTTTTCATTGTTGGTACTTCAAGTTTGAAAAGTACTGAGATATGTATATATACCAATAAATGATTGGCATTATCCCTTCGTAAACTATAATATTGCAGACTATCATGCTTGTTATCAAGTCCATATTCTGTGTAAACCAATTAGTTATATTTAATATCCTATCGAAACTTACTTTAAGTAATACCAGTTTTGAACTGAATGTTGATATTGTCCCTTGTCATAATCATATTATACAGAATACAAGGATCAAGGATGCATATCAAATTTATCAGAATGCAACTGTTTATACAGAGCATTTGTCCTTTATAGCTGCATTCATATTTGTTTTGCAATTTAAGGTTTACAGTACTTAAGCGAGTGATTTGTATCAGTTCTTCAACACCATATCCTGGGATTCAACTTCGATTAGAATAGGAACTATTTATTTTAAATATCTTACATGCTTTCCGAACTTTATAAAAGCTCAAATTTGTACTCTTTATTAACAATTTTCCAGTGTTTTCCCTTAAAATAATATAAATTACATTTATATTGTGTAACCAGCTAAATAATTCCGTCAATATTTGCCAACATATCTAAAAACAATAAATAAATTATATCTTTATATGGTCGTAGATGATTCCTTTTGCCTATATTTTGAGTTCATGGTATAAATATTGTAATTATATTTATGTGTTCATCCATTCTATGTCATTTTTTAGATTCTTCTTTCAGTTTCTAATGTACCAACTTTAAACTTGTTGTTCGAAGTCCTTTGGATTGACAACAGCAATTTATCTGCAAAAAATCTCCAATCAAACAAAATCCTTCGAGTTGTTTACTTCTATTCTGACATCAATCTGGATGAAATGAACATTTCAATGTATTCCCAACTATACATATTGGATTATTTTCCGAAAAATTAACATATGCATACAAATTTCTTACCCTATCTGAAAATATAGATTTCATAGAATGCAAGTGTTCCATATCTTTAGATTCTACTAAAATTTCAGTTAGCTTCTAGATAAATTCATTTCTTAATAATCTCATTCATATTTAGTAATTTGTCGCCTTACATTTGCTAAAATTTTAGTTTTCATTTTCTTATAAAGTCTACCCAGAAATACTCAGACATTATGATTGTAACTCGGCGCAATGTTTATTTGTAAATACGCTGCATATATATATATATATATATATATATATATATGTACATCAGTTTACATAACATACGTACACATATCTGTACAAAAGGGGAAACAGGAAAACAGCTGCATAAATTTTAAACGAAAAACCTGTCTAAAATGTATAAAACATATTAAATAAGTGTAATATTTGAGTGTGTCCGACTTTAAGATACCCATTGTACATGTATATATATATTATACTATATTATATTAGATGACATTGCAATGATAGTTTATATAGTACTAAACAATTTGTCAGATTGATAGATGAATATGGTATGATATGGATATATTATCGTGATCGATAGCATGTGTGTTTAATACACTAACAAGTTTTTGAATGAACTTTTGAGCTTTTCGCAATACATTATTAAAGTTCCGGTTATTTGAGATTAAAATAAATCAAGTGGGGAAGGCGTGCCGAAGATTTCATACTCTTTTCGAACCTTGAGGAATTTTTCACTCTGCCAACTGCACCACCGAAATATTTAATGGTGCATATCTTTGCTAAATATAACTCAATCGATTTAAAATTTTAAACATTGATAATGTATAAGGATGTTCAAGTGCACAAGGAAATTTAGGGCGATAGCTTTGAAAAGATCGGATATATGGCCAAAACCGACTTCGAGTTGTATGGAAGCTATAAGATATACAGGTCCGATCCGGCTGGTTCCGACCAATGTGATATCTCTTTAAATTATAAATATCAGTGCAAAGTTTCAAAAACATGTGATTTATGGACAAAACCGACTTTGAGTTGTATGACAGCTATAAGATATAGTGATCCGATCCGGCTGGTTCCGACCAATGTGCTGTCCCTTTAAATAATACGTCTCTGTGCAAAGTTTTCTCACGATAGCTCAAAAACTGAGGGACTAGTTTGCATACATACAGACAGACAGACGGACAGACGGGCATGGCTAGATCAATTTGTATTGTCATTCTAAGCAGACTGGCAGTAGCTTTTGGGGCTCTCCGACGCTTCCTTCTATGCGTGACACACCTCAGCACAAACTTAATATACTATTTTCTTCGAAAAGAGTATAAACACTTTGATTAAGACAGTTTGAGATTGCTATAAGTATAGCTTTGTTAACTAAATGCTATCTATCAAAGAAATAAAATATATATGTATATATATTCAAGCCGTATAGAATGGCACTTATCTTATATCGAATTTGTTCTATTTTTGAGTTAAGGATCTTTAAGAACAGCAAAAAATTGGTTCAAATCAAATAATATAAAAATGTTGTCAAAATCCGTTTAGGAGCGGATTCACATTAGCAAATTCGAATTTCAAGAACGAGTGAATGAAATAGAAAAGTTTACATTGGAAAATAGTAGTTTTGTTCTTAAAATAGTTGCAGTTATTTGTTTAATTAAAAACGTTTAGCTTATAGTTGATTTCACTGTCCGTATAGTATAGTAGAGCCAATCTAGATATGTCTTATGAAGAACATAAAATTTCCAGTGTTGCCCAAGAACATTAAGAACATTAATTTCCAGTGTTGCTCAGTTAACATTTTTTCCACACATGGCAAATTTATCATGCTGATAAACTTTACCAGCAACATTTGGAATATTTAGTTGTGATTTTAAGTACGCAAGTTCTAAATTCCATTCTAATATTATATGACAAATTGGCCTTTATCAGAACTTGAGTTTCCAAATAAAGAACAAGTATTTGTGGTCAGCTTGGGGATTGATTACAGGGTGTGTGTGTGTGTGTTTGTGTGTGTTCTGGTGTAGGACTAAAAATAAAGAGCAAGTAAATATTTGTCTTAATTATGGCATAAATGTCACTGGCTGCTCGTTAATATTGTTATTGTTGTTGTCTCGTTTATAGCTTGGGCGCTACTTTGCTGGCAGCAATAGATTTATGAACTGATGTTGTTGTTGTTGTTGTTGTTGTTGCTGGTGTTGTTGCTGGTGTCACTAATGGCGCCAAGTGCAAAAGATGGGCGTAACCTTGAAAAGCGTTTTGTAATTTATTTACATTAAATATTTATTAACTATTGTCGGGTGACAAATAAAAAAAATCAAGCAGGCCGCCATTAAAAAATAGCAGCAGCAGCAGCAGCATCAACTTAAAGAGCGCAAAGAAGAGAGCGTGAGAGAGAGAGGAAGAGAGCGGGAGAGAAGTAAAAAGGTGCATGCATAAATGAATGAAGGCAGCGTCCAAAAGGCAGACGAAAAACTTGCGCAAATGGCAAATTGGCAGTCAAATAACAAAAAAGGAGAGAACCAGAAAGAAAGAAAAAAATGCAATGTTGATTGCACGCGACGCACAGGTGAACAGACAGTGGGGCAGGTGGGGCTGAGGAGTGGGTGGATGGAGGAGGGGAGGGGAGGGGGGAGGGCAGGCTAACAAAAGCCAGCCCTTAGCTTAGTTCTAATCTGGCGCGGGGCACTTTAAAAACACTTACTGTAAATAAAAACAAGTGGAGAAGGATTATCTTCGGCGTGCCGAAGATTAAATACTCTTTTCGAACCTTAAAGCAATTTTTACTATTTTTCCGTGACTGCTTATTTAATTCGCAGATATTAATGTCGCATACATATACCCCTACATATAAAATAAAATATATAAAGGTATTCATGTAAACAGGGACGTTTCACTATCCGTAGCTCGTGGACGCGTCCCTTAGCATTCATAAGTGCTACCGAATTGAACAATATACAAGTTTCAGTTTTTCCAAAAAGTGAAAACTACATTACATAATATACATACCAAATTTTGTGCCTGTTGCTCTTATACCTTTCAAGGCTGCTGTCGGAAATTGAATTGTCATAAAACTTAATCTGAACATACGAGAGCTTATATTCAGAATTTGAGATCCATATTTTTTTTCGCGTGGCATTGGTTTTGCCAATGAATTTAAATTTTTCTTTTGAATTATTCTATTAAAGCTACTTTATGTATGAAAAAAAAATTAGAAACAATTTAGGAAATTGAAAATAAATGAATTTGACTACAGCTATTATATATTTGAAAAGAAGAATAAGAAAAAATGAAAATAAATGACCAGTCGCCGCTGGTTTCGAACCCGGGACCTCTCGCTCACCAGTTCGCAACTTTACCCACTACGCCACAAGCCGTTTTGATGATCGCTGACAAAATCCCTTGAAGAGCAGACTGTCAAAAGCTTTCTTGTTTTGCTTTGTACTGCTTACACCAAGCAGTTTTAAGAATCGCTAACAAACTCGATTTATACTGAGCTTTTGTTTTTTCGCGTGGCATTGTTTTTGTTCTAAGCCATTGAAAGCAAATGAATTTGATTACAGTTATTATATATTTGAAAAGAAGAATAAGAAAAAATGAAAATAAATGACCAGTCGCCGCTGGTTTCGAACCCGGGACCTCTCGCTCACCAGTTCGCAACTTTACCCACTACGCCACAAGCCGTTTTGATGATCGCTGACAAAATTGCTTGAAGAGCAGACTATCAAAAGCTTTCTTGCGCTTGACTTTGTTTGCTCAGACTATCAAAAGCTTTCTTGTGCTTGACTTTGTTTGCTCATATGCACCTGTTTTTTCAAAATATTTAATGACGCATATCTTCGCTGTTTATGACTCAATCGATTTGCGATTTTACCCATTGATGAGTTATAAGGATGTTCAAGTGTACAAGGAAATTTAAGGCAATTGCTTTGAAAACATCGGATTTATGGCCAAAACCGACTTTGAGGTGTATGGCAGCTATAAGATATAGTGGTCCGATCCGGCCGGCTCCGACCAATGTGCTGTCCCCTTGAATAATAAGTGTCTGTGCAAAGTTGCATCGCGATAGCTCAAAAACTGAGGGACTAGTTTGCATACATACAGACAGACAGACAGACAGACAGACAGACAGACAGACAGACAGACAGACAGACAGACAGACAGACGGACATGGCTAGATCAATTTGTTTTGTTTTTATAAGCATATTGGCAGTAACTTTTGGGGGTCTCAGACGCTTCCTTCTATGCGTTACAAACTTCAGGACAAACTTAATATACTATTTTCTTCGAAAAGAGTATAACAAGCGAACGAACGCGTCTTCTTCGTCTTCTTAAAGGGACAAACAACTACATTTGCTTATCGGATTTAATGTACACCAGCTAAGACACACACACACACACACACACCCCCTCGCCCCTGCGCTGTCCACACCCCTGATTTTGGGCCACTTTTCGGCTTTGGAGCAAAAAGCGAATGCGAATGATCAAAGCGGCGGATTTACAGGATTTATGCGCTACCCTTGGCTGCCTGAGCGCATTAGGCAACAAGGCAGCTGCGGGGGGTGCTCTGCTTGAGGGGGTGCAACAGCAGGGTGGGGCTGGGGTTGGGGTTCAGCTTTCGGCTTTCGGTTTTCGGCTGGTTACAGCAAACACTTAACGCCTTGCAGTCCATTAAATGGAAATTTGTCACTGGGCAAATGGACAAGCTGGACAACTTCAACCGCCACCCCTCCAAAATATACACCCCACCCCACCCCACACACACACACACACACACGCACACCCTCCGTTTGAGCCGCTTTGTTTGCATTGAGCGTTAAATGGATGGCCGTTAATTTGATTTAAATATTCATAAACTGCATTAAATGGCCGCAACAAATGTGCCAATTAAACGGGCCACAAACCAATCAAAAGCCTATCAGACAGCAACCAACACAACAACAACAGCAACAACAACCAAAAGAAACATTAACAAAACGATAAGACTGGCCGACTGGTCAGTTACCCTGTACATTAGAAGATAATTAGGTAAACTCGCATTTGTGAATCCGAATTCAATCCACATGAAAATACAATGGAAATGGAAAATAATTGCCATCTTTTTATTCAAAAACGCAACTAGTATCTCATATCAGTAGCTAGTTTTTATATACTCTCTAATATGTTAAAATTCAGCTCAGTTTTACAGATTTGTTATACTCTTTTCGAAGAAAATAGTATATTAAGTTTGTGCTGAGGTGTGTCACGCATAGAAGGAAGCGTCGTAGACCCCCAAAAGTTACTGCCAGTATGCTTAGAATGACAATACAAATTGATCTAGCCATGTCCGTCCGTCTGTCTGTCTGTCTGTCTGTACGTATGCAAACTAGTCCCTCAGTTTTTGAGCTATCGTGAGAAAACTTTGCACAGGGACTTATTATTCAAAGGGACAGCACATTGGTCGGAGTCGGCCGGATCGGATCACTATATCTTATAGCTGCCACATTGGAAATAAATCAAATATTCTCTAAGAACAAATAAATAAATGCCACGCGATAAACAGAATTTTTACAGCATATGAAAGTGCTGCTGTTGGCAGAGGGAAAATTGTAAAGGTTCGAAAAGAGTATAAAATCTTCGGCACGCCGAAGATAATCCTTTCGCACTTGTTTTACCTAATGTTACCACAAATGTGAATGATTTATTTTACTTAAAAAAAAACTTAGGAGAGCTTAAAGTAAAGTAGTCGTAAAAGTTACTCATTAGTTTTAAATAATTTTTATCAAATTTTTATTTAAAAGTTACTTGCAGATGGCATAGGAACAAACACCCGAATTTCAACATTTTTTTGTACGTGCAGAAACTGTCGATTATTCTCTTAAATATTTGTGCAGAAATATTAATTGTTTTTCAAAGGATATTGAAAAGGTTTTCTTTAAAAGCGTCTTTAAATACAACAATTCTCTAGTTGTTTATGAAATATAAAAACCGAAATTTACTTTTTGAGGAACTTAGAATTCATTTCACAGCAACTCGCTGTGCACAAAACAATATTTTAATATTTATTGTTGGAATAAAATATGTAAGAATAATATGCATTAAAAGGGCAGCATCTAAAACGATTTTGGATTTTACACTAACAAATCGATTAACGATAATCGATTGACAAGCAGTAAAGATGTATTAAAAATTTACCTTAAAATTGCAGCCGAATATTTTGGAAATAACAAAATAAAATGATTGCTTAACTTTTGTTTACCCTAATATGAAAGCATTCCCTGCTTATATTATTTTTATATATTAAACTGTTACAGTATTTTTTACTCAATGGATGGTTTAGGAAAAGGTTTGCTCGTATTTAAGACTTTTAACTGAAACGATTTATATAATTTATTTATTTTTAACTTAATCCCAATGTTACAAGGTGAACTTATATTTAAATAACAATTGAAGTAATTATACCCTGAACCCATTAAAAATGGGTAAAAAGGGTATTATGGTTTTGTGCAAATGTATGTAACAGGCATAAGGAAGCATCTCCGACCATATAAAGTATATATATTATTGATCAGTATCAATAGCCGAGTCGATCTGGCCATGTACGTCTGTCTGTCCGTCTGTCTGTCTGTATGAACACACAGATATCAGAGACTACAAGAGCTAGAGACTTCATATTTGGAACATAAGTTCTCCTAATCCCGGACAGATCAAGTTTATTAAAATTTATCGATAGCTCGTCCCGTTCAAAAGTTATCGATAAATTTCGATTTTAGACCAGCGTTTTTTGGATATAACTTACAAGTTATAAGAGCTAGAGGCCCCTAATTTGACATGTATAATCTCGAAATAGCATACACATGTAACAAATATTTCACTTTTTGGATACCACCCCCCAAACCCCCCAAAAGTTAAAAAAACCCATTTTTGAAGGTACGACCTTGCAATTTGGTTTGGTAACACATATTATCGACAATTGTTTGCCCCAAAAATTTCAATATGATCGGACAATAAACACAGAAGTTATTTAAGATTTAACTTTCCATTGTGTGGGGCTCAGCGAAAGAGCAAGCTAACTGCTTAAACCGCTGGCACTGCTTGTACTGCTTGTACTGCAGCATGTGTGTGTTTAGAGTAGTACGAATGATTGTAAGGACTGGGTTCAGGGTATCTCCTAGTCGGGCACTCCCGACTAGAGCACTCTTACTTGTTTTAGTTCAACTTTTTAACATTATTATTGAAGTTGTGTGAAGAATCTTAATAAATTTTGTATATGTTTTAGTTTCTTTTGGAAGTAGATTTCTAATACAAATAAAGTAAAATTATCTTGCAAAAATTGCATCTTAACCTTTATTTGTACTTGACTTTATCTAAATTACTTTGAATATGTCGTTAAGAGCAGGCTAAATATTATTATTTATTATTATTGTTATTATTATTATTATTATTATTGTTGCACTTAAAGCTACACAAGTTTGATATTTAGTTATATTTGGGCTGTCTCTTTTTTTATATTTCGCATTAGATTTTTGGCTGCAGTCGCCAGTCGGAATCGATAAAATTCAACATTCATTCAACATTCATTGCGTATCTGTTTACACACATCATAAATATTAAATGGCTGACAAGCAAAAAAAAAAAAAAAAAAAATAACCCAACACACACACACACACACACACACGCAAAGCGAGAGTGAAAATAACACATAACAAGACAGGCAAAAAAAAAGAAGAAGAATGTGAAAGAAGGAGAGCACAAAAAAACAGGGCCAGCAGTTGAGTTGATTAATTTATAACACTAATAAAGAATTTATGTGCAAGTGTCAACCTGCACTGCGGCCTTAAAGCAACGCACCATCCCCCCACCCCACCCCCACCCCTATTGCCCCCTTAACTGTACATACACACACACACACACACACACACACACACACATGCAGTCGAATGGCGTCGAGGTCAAGACACACAAAAATAACACAAACTCGCAAGCAACTCCTTTTTTTAGAGCCAGTGTTGCCGTGCTGCAGGTCTGGGCGATTATTTGATGAATGAGTGCGCATATTAATTCATAAATTAATTTGTGTGTCTGTTTTGTTTGTTTGTTTGTTTTCATTCACTGCAGTGTTTTGCTCAACGCTCCTTTTCCTTCTCGCTACAGAAAGTGTTGCCTACTTTTCAGCTGCCTGTAAATGGCTTAAATTAACTAAGCTTCAAATGGCTGTCAGCCTATATTAAAAGTATAATTATTAGTATCAAGTAACTTTCCAACTCAAAAGTTGTGTGTGTTTTACAACTCAAATCGAATTTGGTGTATTTATGTTAAGTCGAATTTTGTGCATATTTTTGAATATGTTTAAAATTGAATTTATCACAATGTTTTCAATTTTATTATAATATTTTGGAAAGCAAAAATTTTATTCAATTTTCGACCAATAATAAATAAAGCCTTGTGTGCCTCGGGTTGAAAAGATCTGACTGCAGTTACAGGCTCTGTATATCATAACTTTACCTCGATACTGGGCATTTTACAAATAGATTTCTTTTCGAGGCGGAAAATTAAATTATAGTCGCTAAACCAAAAACTTAAATTTTCAGTAATTTATTTGACATTAGCCAATGCCAAATTGTTTTTGGGTTAGCTTAAAACAAAATGAGAAAACTTATTATTAAATGGCAAGCTGCAAAATGTCTTTAAGATTATCATTAACATTTTTTCACCTGATCCCTCATAATTTATCTAATAGTCGGTATTATTTTTGTGGTAAGCGATACTGAATCCAATAGTTATATGTCATGATACACGAGCATATATCACTGAAAAGTGAGGTTCTTTAACAGTTCGATAATTGATCGAAATTCGATACAAAAATGTGACGGCAGCGGAGGAAAATGTAAACAAAGTCAAAAAAAAAAGAATATCGGTATCGGTATTATCCCAGGTCACAGCAGATATTTTGCCAAATGCTAATTAGACATAAGTGACATTAGTGCTCCACCTTTTCCAATCAACTGAATTAAATATTAGTGAATTAAAGGCAATTTACAAATTTTACTTACTAGCGTCTTTAATTTTGAGGCAAAAAATAAGTAAGAGTACTCTAGTCGGGAGTGCCCGACTAGGAGATACTCTGAACCCAGACCTAGCATGCATTCATAGTTACATATTTGCGCACACGCTGCAAGCAGTGCAAACAGTTTAACCTATAAGACTGCTTCTACATTGAGCTCCATACTATGGAATATTTAGTTTCAAAACAGCTACTGTGTTTATTGTCCGATCTTTTGTGACATTTTTTGGACATCAAATTGACAATAAACAGTGTTAGCTAAACACATTTTAACGTCATGCATTAAAAAATGAGTATTTGATGAGGAGAATATTTTGTACATCAATATGCTATTTGAGATTATACATACCAAATTTGGTGCCACTAGCCTTTATAGAATGCAATTTAAAGCAAAAAAAGTGTTTCTGAAATCGAAATTTATCGATAACTTTGCACGGGACGAGCTATCGATAAAATGAAATAAACTTGATCTGAATAGGGAATACGAGAGCTTCTATTCCAAATATGAAGTCTCTAGCTCTTGTCTGTGATCTTTTTGTTCATGCAGACAGACAGACAGACAGACAGACTAACATGGCTAGGCCGACTCGGCTGTTGACACTGATCAAGAATATATATACTTTAAATGGTCGCAGATACTTAACTATGACTGTTACATACTTCATTATGTTCTTTTTACCCATTTTAATTGGGCTCAGGTAAAAAAAAAGGTTCTTAGCATATCATTAAGGCCACATTCCAAACAGACCCAAACCTGTCAGAAGTTTCCATTTGCAGGGTATTTTCTGTTGTTTCGATGTAGCAAAAGGGTCAGCTGCTTGCTGTTAGAGTTATTTTAGCCAAAGCAAATTTTTGTTTAATATTTAATCAGTTGTATATATCTGTTTGACAAGAAAATTATATAGTGGCTAATAGCTGACAGGTGAATTATTTATGCTTGTGGCTTGCGGTATTTATATTGAGTATTAGGAACCGCCAAGTTTTGCAAATTTCGTGGCAAGTGCAATTTGAATTTGGGATATGTGAAGGACGACTTAATGCAATAGGAACTGAAATATATTACTAGAGAATTGCCTGAAAAATAAAAAATGTTTTTCATGCCAATTTAAAAATATATATAGAGATTTTAAAGCAAGGCAAACAGCTAAAATGGAAATTATGTTGGATTAAATTTCCATATTAACTTACTACTGAGCTACTTATCTCAAATAAAATATATGTTAAAGTTTGTTTGTTCAAATATTAAGTATACAACAGTTGTGCAATTTGTATTAACTAGCTGTTAACAAGTTGAGGCATTCGAAATATGCGCCTCAAATTAGGTATATGGAATAATATTATAAGGTCAAATATAAGCGCAAAGAAATCATTGAAGATAAATAAAACAGTGGAACAGAAAGCAGGAAAACACATCAACGCAGATGATGAAAGAGTTTAAAGTCAATGCGACAAAGCGTAGTAGTCCTTGCTGTTGGCAGGAATCGGTATTTATTGCAAGTGTGGGCCTTGGCTGTTTTGAGGTCCTGGCAGCGCTTGGCCATTAACTCGTCCGCCAGTAATGGGGCAAGCAGGGCGAACAAACAGTCGCCACGCCCCGAGAGCGAGCGAAGCTTTAAGGCCACAATGGGCAATGGCCAGTGGGCAGTGGGCAAAAAGGATATGCACATGCCCGTCTATGCACACAATACATATAAGGATATAAGGATAACGGAGGCGCAGGGCGCATTTAAAATGCGCACCATTTTGATTTCTTGAATTGCGGTCATCCAGGACCTGGGCCTGAGTCCTTGCCGAAGTCCTTGTTGGCAAAGGCAAGTAATAGCCGCTAGTCGGTTTTACTCCTTTCGCAGCCAAATGAGCGACTGCCATGATGCCCATGCATGTCCTGTATGTCCTGTATGTCCTGTCGCCGTCGCGTTTTCAAGTTTTGTGCGCATCTAAATAATTGATTAACTGTAAAATTCGTTCGCATTACACACACACACAAACAAACAGGCGACTCATTTGGCAGCATATAAAATCGATATGACTGGAGGAGTAAGGACCACAATGGCGACATCAGGACATGGGGACTATCCAAACAAGTGCCAAGAAATTTTAATATTATTTATTTAAGCAGCCGACACGCCTCGGGCCTCGGGCCAAACAGCAGCAAAAGGGGGCAGAAACCACTGGAAAATCAATATTAAGCACAAGATGAACAGCATCCAGAAATTGTTGCCACGATTGCGACTTTAAAGACGAACTCAAAGTGGATCGGAATGGCTCGAAAATAGATCCCATTTAAAATGATAATATCATATGCAAATTTAAGCTTACACAAATTTTGGGTTTGTCAAAAAAATAGATAAATAGATGCATAGATAAAGACAAATATCTAAATTTGTTTAACTATTCTCTCTGCATAAATGCTTTTCAATATTAATATTGAATATCGAAAAACTCATTGATATATATCCATAAAGTTAAGAACATTTTACTTTTATGTATATGTGTACTTCAATCCATATACAATAATAAATAAGAGAGCTGGTTATACTCTTTTCGAAGAAAATAGTATATTAAGTTTGTGCTGAAGTTTGTAACGCATAGAGGGAAGCGTCGGAGACCCCCAAAAGTTACTGCCAGTATGCTTAGAATGACAATACAAATTGATCTAGCCATGTCCGTCTGTCTGTCTGTCTGTATGTCTGTCTGTCTGTATGTATGCAAACTAGTCCCTCAGTTTTTAAACTATCGCGATAAAACTTTGCACAGACACTTATTATTCCAGGGGACAGCACATTGGTCGGAGCCGGCCGGATCGGACCACTATATCTTATAGCTGCAATACAACTCGAAGTCGGTTTTGGCCATATATCCCATGTTTTTGAATCTATCGCGATACAACTTTGCACATATGCTTATTATTCAAAGAGACATCACGTTGGTTGGAGCCGGCCGGATCGGATCACTACATCTTATAGTTGCTATACAACTGGCAATGAATTAAATATTCTTATTGTACAGCTTATGAAATTTCAGTGGTGCAGTTGGCAGAGTGAAAATTGCCTATTGGTTCGAATAGAGTATAAAATGTTCGGCACGCCGAAGATAATCCTTCCCCACTTGTTATTATTTAAAATCTATCTAACTCTCTTAGGGACTCTCATTTCGGAGTGTCTTGCGCCATTTGTGCTCCTGAAAGAGTCTAGTTAATTGGGAGTCCTAAAAACTTTCATGTGGTTGGATTTTTGTATATTTTAGGACGCCTTTATGTGTACAATTGAAATTATTTTCGGACTCCAAAGTAGTGAATTTAAGATTATTTTGGGAATCTATTAGCTGCTTATCTGAGCCTCGATTCGGAATCCTCTTAAATTCATTTCAGTTTCTTTTATAACAGATGTTTTCTTATATTTAAATGTTTTTGAGTTTACATTTTTATATAATTTTCAATCTGGTTTTTTTACAATTTATTTTATAATTGTTTTTGTAAAATGAGTTTTCATCTTCAACCTCCGAAAACTGCCTCAATTGTGTCATATTTATTTAAGCAATTCGATTGCTTATAATAATTGTATGCTAATTATGATAAGTTGGCAGCATAAACTATATATGAAATTAGTATTCAAACTCGACAACAGCGCAATTATATTTGAATAAAATATTTACCATGCTGATAAGCTGCATGATAAAAGTTGTCAGTCGGTTGCATCTTAAATATGTACATGGGAAAAGCAAATTATGTATAGTATATCAAAATGTTAAAGACATAAAGTAATCTTTATGGGATAACACAAGAGTTCAATTGGGTGAGGAACAGTTAAAGAGGTTCCACTTTCTTAAACGCAATTGCAATTGAACTTGATGCATTTCTCCTGAATAAACTCGTACATACATATACTATCCTTGTTTGTCTCGTCTTTTCAGAGTCGTTTGTTAGAAGATGCTTCCCTATTATGCAATTCGTGATCAGACGTCAGAATGTAAGTTAAACCACAGTAAAACCAACAAAAACAACAAAAACTAACTAAAAAAAAAAAAAAAAAAAACGAAACTTTCATTTGATATTTGATAAAGGCTGACTAAGGTTACCCTCTTCGATTTAAAATATTTCTTTGGAAGTGGGCTCCATTCTTCTCAAATTCGTTTGCCTGAATATGCTTTTGATATTTGTTCTTATTTCTTACTTAAGACTGTGACAATGTTGTGCATTTGTCTAATGTTGCCAAACTGTTTATTTTTGTTTCTCTTCCGATACAGGGTGATATTTTTGCGGGTATCAACGATGGCATACTCAGCAGAGCGGAAGCTCTCGCCGCCGTCGACATACAGAAGCATCAAGCCCAGCATGTACATAGCCAAATGCCCTCCCAAATCAAACACGATGTGATGTACCATCATCATACAATGAGTGGCCCCCCGCAACGTCCATTACAGGTAAGCTCAACAGCAAGATCATCTCTTTCCAATATACATAGAACGGGAGCGGGAAAGGATTATCTTCGGCGTCCCGAAGATTTTATACTCTTTTCGAATTTGCTGGTTTCACTAGCTTATATTTTACGCCTAGGACTTTGCTATAGAATAGTTAAGAATTGTACAAGTGTACACCTGTTTCCTCAAATTGGGTTATGACTTACATCTTCGCTATTTATGACTCAATCGCTTTGAAATTTAAAACATTGATGAATAAAAAGGATATTCAAGCTTACAAAGAAATTTAAGACGATAACTGTAAAAACATGGGATATACGGCCAAACCCAGCTTCCACTTATATGGCAACTATGAGTTATAGTTGACCGATCCGGCCTGTTTTCACCAATGTGCTGTATATTTGTATAGTAAGTCTATGTGCAAAGTTTCGTTGCGATAACTCAAAAACTGAGGGACTAGTTTGCATACAGACAGACAGACATACAGACAGACAAACTAGACAGATCAATTTGTTTTGTCATCCGGAGCATATTGGAAGCAACATTTGGACCGTCTCCGACGCTTCCTTTTATGCATTACCAGCTTCAGGGCAATATGAATATACAATTTTTTTCGAAAAGAATATACAACAAATATAAAATCAAAATCCCCAAAATAATCTTAAGAATTAATTATGATCTAGAGGAATAAACAAATCTAATTAAATTAAAATTACTTTCTTTTATAAAGTGAACAACTAAATTGCCATTTAGACTTAGGAATTTAGACGATTTTGTAGAAGATGGACAATTATATCACTATAATAAATTCTTTGTATGTGTAAAATGTAATTCTGTTTTGTACTGTGAATAGACATACATTTCTTAAGCATACTCCCTGATGCAGGCGCCATATATAAAACACAAATAAAATATGGAAAAGTTATTATGAATTCTTAAAAAAACAATACATCAAATAATAATAATAACAACACTGAACCCAAATTAGTTAGCAACAAAAATATAAACCACACATTTTAAATCAGATTTTGCAAATGGAAAACTAAAAGCTAAAAGCTAACTGATTGACATGAACTGAAATAACTAGAAATATATATTGTTGTGCTTATAATAATGCTTATAGATTACAATATTACTATGTCATTTTTATGCTGTATCAATTTGCTAAAACTGAAGTATTGCTATGCAATTCGAACCGGAAATTTTGTGAAATGGTTGATTGCATTCGCCTCATAATTGGGCAGTTTGTGTGTGTATGAGTGTGTATGTGTGTGTGTGTGTGTGTGTGTGTCGGATGTGGGATATTATCCGTTTAACAGTCGGTGCAAGCTTCTACGCTATGCGGCATTTTATGACGAGTCATTGTGATTACAGCAACAAGGACAACTTCAATTTCCGCTTTTGGTGTGTGTCGCATGCGTGTGTGTGTGTGTGCGACTGTGTGTGTGTGTGTGTGTGTGGTTAATTTGAAATGTTTCTTTAATAAAATTAAAATTGTGACGTGTAAGCCTTCTGGGAACGAGCCACGTGACGGTCGTTTGCCAGGTAAGCACATCATGATTCGTGTCGTTAATTGTATTGTACCGCTACTTCAGCTCGAGGCGGGACGCGACCCCTTCCACTCCACCCCACCCCCCCGCCCTCCTCTGCCCGCTCCACCACTGCCTACCACACCCCCCGAACGCAACTTGTGGGCGTATTCGGCCAGTACTCGCATTTCGGGGCTACTACTAATACTAGACATAGGCTGGAGGGCGCCGATTTTCATGTCATGCGGTACTACACTGAGAAAAAAACGAAAACAAAAGAATATATAATAAATATGTTTTTAAGAATTTTAAGCCAAGAATATATAAATATTATATTCTCCAAGAATATATTCTTTTTTCAGAAAATATTAAGCCTACAATATATTCTTAAATTAAGTACGTTTATTCTAGAGCTGAAATTCCCATTTTGTGGTGCTAACCATCTCAAAAAGACTTCACAAAAATTATATTTTATATTATTTATTTAAATATTCTTTTGCTTTTTTAGCTCTTAGTTCCAGCCAAACTTGGCGATACTTGTCAACTTTTATAAATATAGAGATGATAATAATATGGTTAAGATATACATATTTTTTACTTAGATATCAAACAATGAAAATACATTTTTTATAAAACTTTTTTTTTATAATATTAAAATGAGAAAGCGTTTATATTCCCACAGAATTATAAAACACATGTATAAATCAATGAATTCGAC
Source organism: Drosophila flavopinicola (assembly GCA_035042425.1). NCBI lineage: Eukaryota > Metazoa > Arthropoda > Insecta > Diptera > Drosophilidae > Drosophila > Drosophila flavopinicola. Next base: position 319,381 of record JAWNLL010000187.1, on the reverse strand, counting down.
TCCGAATGAGCTTAATTTAAGCTACACTACTCGGCATAAGTATTTTGACAAGTTTTGAGTACACTTTCCATCACTGTTTTACTTCAACTAAAACTAAACTAGAACTAAAAGCAACGTGGCATTTATATAGTTTATATTCTATTTAAAACTTTGCATAGAAAAAAATGACAGACTTGAGATTGTTTCTTTTGCTTTTTCCAAGTAAGATTGACTATTTATAACTGTAGAGCTGTATAAAAGTTAAAATTTTCATTTCAGAGAATACATTCCTAATATGAGATCATAAAAAGCTTTATTTTTTAAGGTTTGTCCCTACTAGACTGAAAATCACAATATTGTTGTAAGAATGATCTCTTGATTTCTTTGAGTGTACCAGGTCGGCTGGCCGCTGTTTCGGTACGGCTGGTGGTTGGAACTCTATTAGAAATTGATTGTAATCAAATTACACAAGCAACCTGTTTCTATATCTCTCCTGGCTAGTTGTTGGGTAGTTATTTTTTACCAGTTGTTGCTGTTGTTGTTGTTGTTGTTGTAATGCCACTTGTTTTCGGCACAATCGAGCATGACGAGACGAGAGTACGCGCTGTCCACGCGCCGTCGACGCCGTGGTGGTTGTTGTGGTTCAGATTCCCACTCCCACTCCCACTCCCAATATCCGAAAACCCACTAGCAATTGCTCTTCCCATTCCATTCCATTCCGTTTCTTGACGTGTGCTCGTGTGGGCTTTAATTTTCAGCAAACACTCGCTCACTTGAGTCTGAGAATTGTTACCCTATTCGCTTCTGGCTGTGGGTCTCAGGTGCAACAAGCTCGCACACTTAGCGCTACAATCGACTATCCAGGGACTTGAGCATCCCAAATGCAATAGTCATAAAAATGGTACCCTCCTCTTGCTGCTACATTACCATTTAACATATTGCAATCCATGTGAGGGACACAAAAGAACTTCCTGTGACAAAAATTTCTAGCTGCAAGTGGTACTTCCGCAATTAGGAAATGCTTTTGACAGAACTGAACACATAGATATATTAAATATTTAGATCTGATCTCTAACTCAGTACTCCATTCAAGATTTTTTTTTTTGTTATTTGAATTTACAAATTGAAGTTTCTTTATTACGATACAAGTAAGATAAAATTATGTTTATACCCTCAACCCATTAAAAATGGGTAAAAGGGTATTATAGTTTTGTGCAAAAGTATGTAACAGGCATAAGGAAGCACCTCCGACCATATGAAGTATATATATTCTTGATCAGTATCAACAGACGAGTCGATTTAGCCTTGTCCGTCTGTCCGTCTGTCTGTCTGTATGAACACACAGATATCAGAGAGTATAAGAGCTAAAGAATATAAGTTCTCCTAATCCCGGGAAAGATCAAGTTTATTTCATTTTATCGATAGCTTGTCGCATTTAAAAGTTATCGATAAATTTCGATTTGAGACGTTTTTGGGACATAACTTCAAAGATGTAAGAGCTAGAGACCCCAAATTTGGCATGTATAATCTCGAATAGCATACACATGTAATAAATATTTATTTTTGGATACAACCCCCCAATCCCCCCAAAAGTTAAAAAACGCATTCTGGAAATTATATCTTGGAAATTTTATAGCAAATGTTATGTCCTAAAAATTTCAGAAAGATCGGGCACTAAATACAGAAGTTATTTAAGATTTACCTTTGCATAGTGTGGGGCCTTCCGAATAAGTTTAAACTGCTTGCAGTATGTGTGTGTTTGTATGGATGTGCATTGATTGGTAAGTATGAATGGATGTACGGACTGGGTTCAGGGTATCTCCTAGTCGGGCACCACCGACTAGAGCACTCTTGTTTTAGTATAGTTTTTCTCAATTCTATTTATCAATTTTACTTATATTTATTATTATATATAATAATCTTTATACTTCTTTTCTTATTGTTTTTATTTATTTATATTTATCTATTTATTTATTTATTTATTTATTAATTTATCTAATTATGATATTTTCTTTGTAATTTATCATATTTATTTAACATCTGATCAACATATTGTAAATTTTTCTATAACTCACATTTATCCAAAAGAGTAAAGCTTGACTCAAACAAATCTGTTTTATACAGTTACTAAACTGTCAACAAATTGTATGCAAATAACATGGACTTCTCTTTATAGACTTCATAAATGATGGGTCAATTAAAATGTATCACTAGGTGTTTTGGATAAATAATTATATTTGAGTGCGAATGCAGCTGAAGTAATCGATACTTAAATCTAAATTAATACAAAATATATACAAAATGCGAATACTAATGAGTACTTACAAGTACTTATGAGCACTTACGAATACTTATGAGTACTTGCGAGTAATTTCAATTACTAGATAGTTACAAATGCATTCCAAGCAGTTGTTAAGTAGATACATTGATTGCTGTACATGGAACATATCACTTATCGTATAAGATTTGAAGTGCATATGAACTAGACTCGTAGTAGTATCAATATTTGGAGGGTCACCGGCTGGCCAAATTGATACAAAACCAGCGTCGAGTAATGCCCATTAATGGCTGGTGGGAGCACTGGCAGCAGTTTAGGTTTTTTTTTTGTTTGGCCTTTAGTTGGTAAACTTTATTAATTGCTTTCTTTATTTTTTTTGATACACCAGACGCGGTATCACACGTCAAATATTTAATCTTGCAGTTTAACAACTTTGACAATTTGTGAAAATTTTGTATATAGTCCAAGTCAGTGGTGGTCAGTGGTCAGTTTGTCAGGGGTCAGAGTCAGTGGTTGCGGTCCGTGGTCATCGTCCGTGGTGGTCAGTGAGAATGACCTCGATGGTTGCACCTGTGCCTTTTAGCGCGGAGTCGACAGCTGCCTGCGGCACACGAGGCAGGGGCAGTGGCGAGTGTCCTCCTCCTGCTGCTGCTCCTCGTTGTTGTAGAGCGCATCGAGAGCATCCTGTTTGTCCAGGTCGTAGAGGGTCTCCTTGTGGCGACTGTAGAAATCGGCGTATCTCAAATGACGGCGCTGGAAATTCGCCAAGTAGCGGCGCCACTGCTGCTCAAAGTGATCGATGGAGAACTCCTCGTTGCTGCTCCTGTCCATGTCCCCCATCTCAGCGTCCTTGCTCTGTGCGCCAGCGTTGGGATTGTCTGCCATTTTCTTGCTGGAAGTTAACCAAATGCTTTGTAGATCCCTAACACATGTTAGGAATAGTCTAACACTGATTTCACTTTCCTATGCTGTCCCCCAGCTTTATGCCGTTTTGCCTCAATAGAAATCTTGACACCAAACATGTCGCATACTTGAGTTGGTAAGCTTACTAAGCCAACTGAGTTAAATATCAATTCGTTTACTTCGTTCATTTCTAATAAGCTTAGATAATAATTTGTTAATAAATTGTTATTAATAATATTTCTATTCATTGCATTTCTTAGGTTACTAACTCTCATGTTTTGCCACTTGTTCCTTTCATTTCATTTCACATATGCGTAAAACTCGCCCTGACATTTATCTAATTTTATTGGTCTCAAATTGCTTCATTTCCCACACGCTCCACTTCAAATCGTTCCAATGGGGCTTATCATCTCATTTCATAAGACTCGCATTTACCTTTATTTTATTGCTCTCAAGTAGCTTCATTTCTCTCGTGTTCCACTTCCAATCGTTCCAGTCAAACTTTCCGTATAATTTCACATATCCATAAGACTCGCCATTACATGTATCTTATTTTATTGGGCTCAATTTGCCTTATTTCTTAGATGTGCCCATTCCAATCGTTTCAAGCAAGCTTATCATCTCATTTCACATATGCATAAGACTAGCATTTACATTGATCTTATCTTATCGGTGTCAACTTGCCTAATTTCTCACAACTTCCACTTCCTAACAGTCCACATAATAATACAATTCGTCTTATCTTATGCGCTCTAGCATCTTCACTTCCCTTCCCTTCTGACTTGTTCCACTTCCATTGCATTCCATTCCATTCCATCAATATAATTTCACTAATTTGCCAAGTTATTTGATACAACTCGGTGTGCAGCTAAGTTTTGATGGGCCTTTTCACCTGTCCAGGCAGCATGACGCAGCAACACCCCCTTCCCCATCCCCATCCCGCGCACAAGCCCAGCCGTCATCCCCTGGAACCCTCTTGTCAACCCCATGGAAAATGTGTAACTTTAAAATGTTCCACTTGATTTGATGGCTGCTGTCTATCAATTCCGGTAACATGTGTCATAAGCGTTATGCGAATGCCATAAACCCGAATGCCCCCGCTCCCCATTCAGCACAAAAACATTACGAAACTCATTAAATTAAAGTAATTTACGGTACTGCCAACCCGACTCTTTCCCTCTCTCTCTCTCTCACTCTGTCTCTGTCTCTGTTTCACAAAATATGCAAGTTTTTGCGAGCATATGAAAAGCCAATTATGAGCGAGAGAAACGCAAAGGAGTAAATATAAGAGCAAATATAATGCTAATTAAAATAATCATATCCATCATAAAACTCAATGGGAAGTGGGTGGTGGGGGGAGGAGTGGGATTGGGATTGGGAGTGGGATTGGGAGTGGGGGCAGTAGAGGCTGGCAGGTTGCCGAACATTTGTAACAATTACAAATGCGAACAACAACAAACATTATCAATTTCCTAGAGCAAAGAGCCGTTTTCCGGGACGGGACGCGCAGGGGTTGTGCTTCTGCGGGTGCGGGATGCGGGGTGCGAGTTAGGCCAGGCAGTCGGCAGTCAGCAGTCGCTGGCCACTTTGCAGGCATTTATCACAGATTTTGCACCAGCCAGCCAAAACAACAGCAACAGCAACAGCAGCAGCAACAACAAATGGCAAAGTTGTGCTACCCCTACCCTTAGCCCTACCGGCTAGCGGGTGGTTTTCACATAGAGGCCATCCCTGCTGCTGCTACTTATGGCATAGTCGTATGGTAGTCGCCTGCCCGTCTAACCGAAAAAGTACACTTAATTCAATTTAAATTACACTTTCATATTTCCGGCCGCACAGGACCGTTGCCCAAGGGCCAAAGCAGTACAACCAAAAATCAGCCCCGACCCGCCAGCCTCGAGAGCCGAGCCGAGTATCCATTAGTATTCGCAACATATGGCTCCAATTTGCCTCCAATCATTTTCAACAAACACACACACTCGCACACACACACATGCACGCCCCTGATACCGCAAGGGGGTGAACTTGCAGTGCAACCCCCTCTCAGGTACGGCACCTGACTGTTGTTGTAGTTGTAGTTGTAGTTGTAGTTGTAACTGTAACTGTAACTGAAGCCTTAGCCAGGAGCCAGCAACCACAAGTGGTTTATCATATTGAAATTCATTTAGTACACCTGTTTGATTTTTCCTGCTACAACCCGAACACAAACACACACACACACACACACACGCACACACACACACACACCCATATCAAAACGGTACCCAACGGAACTGCCATATTATTTGGTAAATATCGTTAACTTTCCATTGCCACTCCACACGCAATCAAATTCCACTTAGTCCAAAACCGCTAGAACCACCGAATTGAAGGGTTTTTCTTTCGTTGTTGTGGGTGTGTATCCCTAACAACAACTACAAATACAACAAATGCCCAATTGTGGAACATAAACTTGACCCCTGTGATACTATCTGATAATGCTATCGTGCCTCATGCACATGCATAGATTCTTCAATTCATTAGCATATGTTTCCGAAATGCAGCTCGAAAACATTCAAATTTCGGAGTAATTTATTAGTAAGATTTGACATAAAGTTTTTTCTTTTCTTTTTAGCTGGTATTCTTTATTTTAAGCATATTATGTTGTTTTGTTTTATTAGCAATACACATAAAATGTTAAGCAAATAATTATAAATCAATTTCATTTGAATAAATATTTTTTTATCAATTTAGTATACTACTTTATATACTAAACTCTTTACTTTCAACTTTAAACTCACCCTTCAAATCTAACAATTCATTTGTATCTTTTAATCTTCTCTTCTTCCATCATCTTCTATCTTCCTTCAAAGATCCATGGAGCCATAATCCTTTGCTCTCAATATCTCTTCAAGGGCCTCTTTTGCTTTCTATCATTCGCGTAGCCCCATAGTGTTTTCTCTATCTCTCTCTCTCTATCTCTCTCTCTCTCTCTCTCTCTCTATCTCTCTCTCTCTTACTCTCTCTCTTCAGTCTGCATCTTAAGGTCGCAAATTTATCTGCTGTTTCATTCATAGTTGCATTTGGCACTATTCCCTTATAGTTATTTTTTCATTGCAGTTTTTCTAAAATATTTTCCATTTGTTATATTCTTCATTTATTTATTTAATTTTGTTTTTTAGTCTGCTCTCAATAGAGTCACAATTCTTGACAATCACATATCTTCTGCCCTTCTCTCTCTCTCTTTCTCGCTCTCTCTCGCATATTCCACTATAATATAAACCGATATATTCTCCTTCTCCCAATACATAAAGCTATAGTCCTTGGAGGTTTCACAATCTCTGTCACTTTCCTACATTCTTTGACCAACTTTCCCCGTCGCCATCAACAAACAGATGGACTCATTCAACATTTGCATAATTAATCGATTGGCCGTCCCAGTTATCGATTGTTATGGTATTTATCACCACTAGATTGACATGATTAAATATGTAACCATATTAAATATTGCACCATAACAAAACGATGGTCACACACCAAAAAAAAAAAGTAAACATGTATACACAACAATTTTCGGATTAATAATGCATTAGCTTTGCTTACCAACCGCTCGCAGTTTTCGTATACCCTATAAAGTGTGTCAAATGGGGTATAGTAATATAGATATATTAGTTTTGCAAGTGGGATTATTTGGAGCAAGTTTTTATACGCATTCAAGCTGACGCTCAATGCGAAATGAGCTATAAACCTTTCTGTTAAAAAATTGTGGAAATTGGTAAGAAATCTACTTGCAATTTTGAGAATCTAGCATACAAGATTGCCAGAACTTAACGATCTGGGGCCCTATATGAAGCTAAAATAATCTTAATTGTTATTATATTTCTCAAAGCATATTCATATTGCTAAGTAAAATTTTGAATTTAAACTGTCCTAGACAAAAAAAAGAAAAGGGGGACCTACCGAATTTGTTATAGTTAGGCCTTGTTAAAATACTTTTAGTTAAGTTAATATATTTCTGATTTCAATATACAAATACTAAAAGAACGTTGAAAGGATCATATGCCAAAGAGTTAGCAAATTTGGTAAGCGGATATGGTCTAGATGTAATATACCTTAAAGATATGTATTATCTGATGGTTTAGTATGTTGTCTTGAGGAATTTGGCATATCAAACTGAATAACTATTCTATATTGACTTAAGCTACGCTAGATATAAATAGTACAGGTAGTAGGGTATATTCGATATCAGCGAATGGCATATTTATTTCTCGCTTTCTTTGCTGTTTGTCCTGGTGAAAGTTTAGCGTATGTGTGTGTGTGTGTGTGTGTGTGTGTGTAGCTGTTGTGTGTAGAAAGCTTTGTGTCATCCAGTGACAATTTACGGCCCGCTCTTATTCACATACTATAATTTGCCATAACCCATGTCCATGTCAGTGGGGATCCTGTTGCCTCTTCCCTGTTCCTTTTGCTAAGTTAAGTTTAGTTTGCTCTGTTGTCCTGTTTTTGACTCGCTTGGTTCACTTGCGTTCCGTTGATTCATTTATTTATTTAGTTTTCTTTTCGTCATCAATTATTTAGCACTGCGTCTGTGTGCGGTGCGTTTGTCGTTTTATTGCAAGACAATCAAAAAATAAAAAAATAAAAGAACCAAGACGAGGACGCAGGACTAGAAAATGTGCGGGTGAGAATGATGACATGGACTCTGTAGAAATGTGACTTGAATTCGACAGTGGGAGCAATGGCCCTTCTTGCCCTGTCTTGTCTTAGCTTCGCTTGGCCGGGACGTGCTCATCACTCATACGACACGGTGCACGGACACACTCGGAGAAAAGCGATGTTCTGAATTCAAGTTGAGACTATAGCAAAGAGTTGCTAGTAATTTGAGTATTCTTAAAGTTCCAGCTCAAGATCGAAAGTTGCTTGTGTCAAGCTAAAAATACTCAAGTATTTTTTTAATAGGTGTACAACTTTCTACTTCTTTATTAAAGAGCGGAAATTCTTAGTTGCAGCTCTGAATTTTTTGTTATTTATTTAATGTTAATTTAAAAGAGTCAGCGTATTAAAATAATTAAAATTATGAATCAAATTTAGAAAGAATATAATAAAATAAAATATACAAATAGAAAATGAATTTGACAAATACATGTATTTATAAAATAATTAATCCAACGTTTGCTGCAAAAAATATGGAAAATCCCAAAAAAAATCTTGCTCTAACCAAAAAATTAAGAAGATTTTATACTCTTTTCGAACTTTTAGGCAATTCTCACTCTGCCAACTGCACCACCGAAATATTTAATGCCGCATATCTTTGCTAATTATAACTGAATCGATTTGAAATTTTAAACATTAATGAGCTATAAGGATGTTCAAATGTACAAGGAAATTTAACGCGATAGCTTTGAAAAGATCGGATATATGGCCAAAACCGACTTCCAGTTGTATGGCAGCTATAAGATATAGTGAATTGCTCAGGCCGGCTAAGAACAGTGTGCTGTCCCTTTGAATAATAAGTGTCTGTGCAAAGTTTCACCGCGATAGCTCAAAAACTGAGGGACTAGTTTGCATACATACAGACAGACTGACAGACAGACAGACAGACGGACATGGCTAGATCAATATGTTTTGTCATTCTAAGCATTCTGGCAGTAGCTTTTGGGGGTCTCCGACGCTTCCCTCTATGCGTTACAAACTTCATACAAACTTAATATACTATTTTCTTCGAAAAGAGTATAAATATAGGTATATTGATGTCCAGATATCAGTATTTAAGAACTTGACTTACTATAAGAAGTCGTGAGCTAACTTTAAGCAAAAACCCATTTGACAATTAATCTTTCAGTGAGAAATAAACTTTCTTAATATAAGCGTCTTGTGCTCAGCTCTATGTCAGTATTTTTTTCTTAGTTTCTCTAAGTGCATTATTTTGAAACTCTTGTTGCAATTACTAAGCTGTAGACGCGTCACGACTTCGAATCGCTCTCTCGACAACATTGGACTCATCTATATTTAAAGTGCATGCAAAGTGCATTTAACTGTAATTTGATTTCCAAACGGTACAACTACAGCTCCCTCCTCCCTCCCCTCACCCTTCATCCTATTATCCCACCCACCCGCAAAGTCGATTTAAGCTCATACAACATTGAGTGCACGCTTAAATCCTGATTACCCAAATTGCAGCTTACAATCGACAACAATCAAATACTTAGTACTTAATACTAAGGTACTCAAACACTGAACTCTTCGCCTAAAACTACCGACTTTTCACTTACTATCAACTTTGCTTTCAATGCAATAAAGCAAATTGCTGTATTTAACTGGGAGAAGACAAAATGCAAATTGTACTTCAACTTTTAAACGACTGCAATTTAAACATTTATTTCTTTACATTTTTTTAAATATATAAGTTCAATTCAATACATATTTAATGAGGCAGATAAATGTTGGTTTATTTCATGTGGAAGTCTTTTGGAATCTATATTGGAATCAATGATTGATTTCTTTATTCGCTGAATTCAATCTTTTAAATATAGTCGGTGTTGCTTTATTTAAATATTTAATAGAAATACTTCTAGTTCCACTCCCTGATGTTTGGGTTATGGTTTCTTGTCAAAGCCTCAAGTGTCTAAGTTTTAGCCCTATCTATAGTCCTTAAACTTATCGGTAGTCCAATCATTAGTTTGTAGTACCTTACCAATATAAAGTTTAGTGTTTCAAGTGACTGGTCTTCAAATTTCCCCCGTTCACCTCATTTATATTCTGTGCTCTAAAGAAAATTTTCTTTATTTATATGTCTCTAGTTTTTTATCTAAAAACTCAAGTCTCTTATGTATTAAGACTTTTATATAACTTAGAGTCTTAAAGTTTTGGCTTAGATTCAACTAACTGCAACAATTGCAGTCTATATAATCTCTAGTATTTAGATTCTTTTGAGAGAAATAAGCTCAATCTATATTTTAAAAAAAATTATTACTTGGTTTGTTTTGTCAATGTTTATGTTTTGATATGCTAGAAAATACTTTTGTTTCCTATTCAAAACTATGCAAAATTTAAATAATGAATGTAAAATTTGATTTGTTGCTTTTAGTTTAAAAAAATAAGATCCGTTTCAGAAGACTGCAATGCAATATATATCAATATATTATCGACATATATATATATATATCAGCTAAACTTCTCTAAGAATAACTTACATATATCGAATTTTCAGCAACTTAGGTGACAAAAGTGCTTAGCGCCAAATTTCTATACAATTTTGTCTTCATAACTCGCCTAACAATTTGGGACAAATTTGCCATAAATCAAATTTTAAACTGAGAATCTCGATTGTAAGTTTGACTATAGTTTTATTTTAAATATATTTTATTGCAATTTGGCAAATAGGGTTGATTAGTTTTTAATTCTATATCTTGAATACTCTATGACTCGAAACTTTGCTGGTAGCAGATGGCGGTGGAAGTCAGGGAAGTTCAGCTGTCCAAATTTGTGTACATATATATCATTTTCCATAAAATCTTCAATTTTTTATTTGAATATGCGCTAATATTTTGGTATTTTGGGCTGCCCCAAAATGTTCTCGATCCTTTCGAAGAGATTGTGTTGACTTTTAAATGCAATCTAATGCGAGCATGTGCTAAGCACCTGGCAAAACTACCCAAACAAATGGGATTCCAGCGAGGTCAAGCCGAAGAACCCTTTTCTCCTCTGGCTGTTGTTGTTCTTGCGATGACACTTAACAGGTTAACCTGCTTAAAATGCACATCAAGGCATCAGTTGACCCACAGCGAACCCTCCCAAATGCCAAATGCGTGGAAAAACCGAGCATATGTAAAACTTAATGCATAACGCGGGGAGAAGAGAAGGGAAGCAAAGGGAAGGGAAGGGAAGGGAAGGGTAGCTGGAATTAACAACAGGGATAGCTGCAAAAGTGGCAAACAGCTTTTGCAATTATCAGTTACAAATGCTCAACCGAAAAGGAACAGCATTAGAAAGAAGGAAGGAAGGAAGGAGGGTTGCATTATGTTTGGAACATAACATTCGCAATAAGGTTGTTATTTACTTGCAGCGAAGTGAGCATCAAATTGATCGTATTAATGCCCATAACTAGTTTATCCCGCCCATCTTATCAATTCATGGGGATTATACGCAGATTTCCATTACCAAAGCGTAGCGAAGGGTGGCTTCTACCCTATACAGTACATATATATATATATATATCTACCGTATATAGCTCTTAATGCAATTTCAATGGTCAATGCGAAAAACACTCTTTTTCGATTTGCTATTGTTGTTGTTGTTAATGTTGTTGTTGCTGTTGCTGTTGTTTGATCCGCTTGTTTTTTATGCCCATGGTCTTAGTCGGCAAGCGAAAAATGCCCAACTGGTAGGTAGGGAAGCAACTCCCACAGGAATTCCACAGGCAATATAACTGAAAGCAAAAATGAAGATAACAGTCAGCGCGGCAAGTGCAAATCCACCCGTCCATTTAACAACTTGTACCATCCAACCCACCTCCCATGTCAGTCCGCCCCCCTCTGAGCAGCAGCCACCTGACTAGAGAGCATCCCACATCCCACATCCCACATCCACATCCAAATTCACATCGCGTACCTTTTGCTAACCAACTAACTGCCTTTTTGCTTGGCGCGTCTGTGGGCGTTTTGAATGGGTGGTTCAGTGGTTGGATTGAATGAGCTGAGAGGGGGGACGAATACACCGGAATAGAGAGCGGCGACAAGGACCAGGGGGGGAGGTATGAGCTGCCTGTGTTTGATGCTTGTAAAGACCACTTTACCCGCTATAATAAAAATAAATCATAATATTTTGCGCCCCTCGTCGCGTGCGATTCAGTTTGACACAACCTGTGCGAACTCTCGCACAGTGGCACAAAAGCCATTCGAAATACTAAGCCCAGAAATTCAAAGAAATTGTATTTATTTAATTTATATATTTATTTATATTCTAAAACACAAAATATAAAAATAATAAAAAAAACAAGTGGGAAAGGATTACTTTTGGCTCGCCGAAGATTTCATACTCTTTTCGAACCATTAGACAATTTTCACTCTGCCAACTGCAGCACTTTCATTGATTTCATATAAATTTAAATTTTCTATTGAAATATTAAATTTATTTGCATTTGTATGGCAGCTATAAGATATATTGGTCGGATCCGGCCGGCTTCGATTAATGTGATGTATGTTTAAATAATAAGTAACTGTGCAAAGTTGTATCGCGATAGCTTTGAAAACACGGAATTAATGGTCAAAACTGAGTTCCGGTTGTATGGCAGCTATAAGATATAGTTTTCCGATCCCACTAGTTCCGACCAATGTGCTGTCCCCTTAAATAATAAGTCTCAGTGCAAAGTCTTATCACGATAGCTCAAAAACTGAGGGACTAGTTTGCATACATACATACAGACAGACGGACGGACATGGCTAGATCAATTTGTTTTGTCATTCTAAGCATACTGGAAGTATCTTTTGGGGGTCTGCGACACTTCCTTATAAACACTTGAGCTACATTGTCTTTATCATAGAGCACGCACCACTGTAAAGGTGCACACGCACACACACACACACACACACACACACACACACACACACACACACACACGGACACGCACACTCCGTCGTTTACCTTGTTTGCCGGTACTCGTTTCGCGATGCTCGGCTTTCTGTACTCCGGCTGTCGTCGTCCATGTTGCGAGGTTGTAACCCCGGATAATGTACTTAATGCATCTACATATTAATGTCGCCCGAAAAAAACCTGTGCAATCTCCTCCCGCCCGCGTCCGCGTTGCAAATCCTTACCTTACGGCTAGCAGCATGAAGTAGTATTTTCTATTACTGGCCCCGTATTGTGGTCCCCCGTGTATGCGTCGTCCTTGCTCGCCGTTGCCTTTGCCGTTGCCTTTGCCGTTGCCGTTGCCTTTTGCTTTTTGTTGTTTTTATTGCACAGGCGACTGGCACAAGGGTCACCCCAGCCAGCCGCTTGCACCGTTACTCTGCCGTGTGATTGCCGCTACCCGGGTACGGCTCGAGTACGGCACTATTGCGACTGCGACTGCGACTGCGACTGCGACTACGGCGATTACACTTGTTTGCCTGTGCGTGTGCCGTCAGCTCAGAGGGGGGAGGGGGGAGTTTACTGTTGCGGGGTGTGTTTGCGTAAGGCCCGGGTTATATTGATATGTCTCCCAGTAGAGCAGTGGCAAAAACAGCCGGTAGCGCCGTTAAGCTGGGACCGCAATGTGTAAAAAATTACGAGCTACATTGAAAATAAAAAAATACAAAAAACAAAACTCCGCCGGAGGGGGCAGCAGTTGAGACTGGTGCTCTCGTTTCTGGCACGCTTGATGAGCCAGCAACAATATGTTAACCCTGAAACTTAGTTTCGCACTGACTACCCCTACCCAAGCCTAGGCAAGCCCACGCGCTGCCCTCAAATATTGTTGCTTATTTTAGAGTAAGTATCATTTTGACTGGCAAAACTTTGTGGTTATTTTTTATTGTTTGTTATTTTACGATTTGTCAAATTATATGCTTAACAAGCCACAAAATAATTTACGAACTTTCAAACATGGCTTACGAGTGGAATTTTTATAAGCACTATATATTTGCATATGCTAGGCATTTTTGATTATTTTTTGAATTAATGTAGAAGCTGCAAAACAATTGGAATAGGTGTTTGTGTTTGTCATATATATATATATACATATATATACAAAAACAATATATATATATATATATATATATATATATATATATTCTACATTCTCTTTTTGTAGCTCTGGTAAAGGACTGTGATGACAGCAAACATTTTTTATTATTTAATGATGAGCTTCTTATGGAATAATTGATGTGTAGAAATAGAAATAAAAAATTTCGAAAATCAATCGTAGATCTTTTAAGCAAAAGTCTTGTGTAAACGAGAATTTATATATAAAAAAAAATAATATATATATATAAAAGAAAATAAAATGTATCCTTATGCAGTGAACGCTTTATAAATATAGCTTCCAGATATAAGAATGTCTATATGAAATAAGGACAGTTCGAAATTAGAGCAAACAACTTAAAAATTTGTTGGGCTTTTTAAGTTTTAAGCAAGTGGGGAAGGATTATCTTCGGCGTGCCGAAGACTTTATACTCTTTTCGAACATTCAGGCAATTTTCACTCTGCCAACTGCACCATTGAAATGTCATATGCTGTACAAAATCGTTTTGTCGCATAACATTTTTTTTTAGTTTGTTCAAAGAATATTTAATTCATTGCCAGTTGTATGGCAGCTATAAGATATTGTGATCCGATCCAACCGGCTCTGACTAATGTGCTGTCCCGTTGCACAATAAGTGTCTGTGCAAAGTTTTATCGCGATAGCTCAAAAACTGAGAGACTAGTTTGCATACATACAGACAGACAGACAGACAGGCGGACATGGCTAGATCAATTGGTTTGTCATTCTAAGCATACTAGCAGTAACTTTTGGGGATCTCCGACGCTTCCTTCTATGTGCACAAACAGAATTTTTTATTTTCTTCAAAAAGAGTATAAAACCAAAAGAATAAAGCTATTAAATTCTTATATTTGTCTACAAATTATCTATGGCTGCTTTGGCCAAGAAACTCTATGTCAAAACTAAAATTTGAGAAGGCATAAATTACTGTTTAGCTGAAATATATGACACAAAATTAGCACAAAGGGGCAAGAAAACGGAAGATACCTAACAAATATGGTTAAGAATAGACTTAAATTAACCGGTTCTAATTTGGAATGCTTATTGAACAAAAACTTGTTATAAAAAATATTTAAAAATAAGTCCAAAAAGTATTGCTATTGAGAAACTGCGAGGCTCCAAATTTGCGAACTAGTTCCAACTTTGAGCTAATCTTGAACCAAGGTTAGAGCTATATACATAATATATAATAATATATATATATATATATATGTATAATTGCGTATTCAATGTCAGCCAAGTTGAAACTGCGAAGGGTCTCTAAAGACGAAAGTTGCCGCCGCCTTTTTGAGTGCAAGTGCAGCCCGAGCGAACAGGTGATTCACCTTTTTAAAGTCTCTCGCAACTTTGCGCACAGTGTACGCATGTCCTGGGAATTCCCTTGGCTGCCAGGCAATACAACAACAACAACAACAACATCACACACACACACGGCAAACTTTTGTGACGGCCAACGGCGACAGCAAAAGGTAAAAAGTAAAAGTAAGCAAAGACACGTCCTGCATGCTGCCTGCTGCCTGCTGCCTGCTGCCTCGTGCCTCATCCTTCGTCCTTCGTCCTGCGCTCCTTTGTGCTGTCCCGTTATAAAAACAAAATAAAATCTATTACGTGGCAAGCCACCCCACACATTTATGTGGCAATTTGTTGTTGCTTGATTGTGTTGCGCTGTCGCAGTCGCAGTCGCTGCCGCAGTCGCTGCCGCAGTCGCAGTCGCCGGCAGCATCGCCTGGGCAGAGAGCAAAGTGTATCATTTTCCCATTTGGCGGCAAAACGCAACGCAACGCAACGCAACGCAACGCGACCCTTTTTGGCCAGGACTCGCAGTGCACGCGGCACGAGCTAGAGCACTTCTCGCACTTTGTCTCAATTCCCAACTGTCAAGGACTCGTGCTCCCACTCCTCCCCCTCCTCCCCCTCCTACAACTGCTACGCCTCGCATCCTCCCCCCAGCCACTGCAATTTATGAAGATTTGTGTGGCCGGTGCGGTGCGATGCGATGCGATGCGAAGGGTATATACATACCATACATGAACGTATATGTATCTTCGTGTTAGAGGGTTGCTCAGCCACGCCCAGTCGGTTAGTGGACACGGCCGCCCGCCCTAGTGCACTTGTTGTGATTTGTTTGGAATAATAACAGATGCTTACCGTACATATTATTCATTGTTCAAATTATTAACGCTTGACAATAAAAATTGTATTTGAACAGCTCTCGAAAACGATGCCTCGCACATTGCTCGACACGCTGCGCCACACAGCGAGAAACAAGCAGTGCTTTCTTGAAACAAAAATGCAAATCTTGTTTTTAGATATACTCAACTTATAGAGTAGGAAATTAAAAAAAAAAATGTTTTTTTTTATTTAATTAAGTATTTTAAGAATATCAAATCAAGTACGATTATTTTAAATACAAATAAGTAGTTCTTTTCTTGTTAGTTTGAGTGTGTCTATAATGCAAATTTAGTTGACATTTAAAATAAATAATCCAATGACATGAAATTGCAAGAATAAATTTTGATAAAAAATAAAAAAAAATTGACATTTGAAAAGATTGTTAAATAGTTAGTAAAAACTATTATTAAAAACTAAATTTTGACATTTTATGCACATAGTATTCAAATTTTAAAAAAAAAATGTCCCTTAAAATCTGAAAGGGAAGCAACCAAAACTTAATGAAAGTTTCCTTCTCATTATTTAAATTTAAATCTCCCCAGATAATTTTGAATTTACCTAAATTAAATTGTTCAACTTAATTTGAATTAACAATTTTGGCTTGCTATTTTTATTGTTATTCATAATTTTAAGCTTTTTTCAATTTAACTGTTTCAAGTCGACTGAAATAGATAACTAAATAATTATTCAAAGTCTGCTCTATAAAAGTCTGCATTTCACTTTAGAGACTGTATGCTATTTAAACAATATAACTGTATACTTGTTTTCAGATTCTTAATTCTATGGTAAAAGCGAAATATATTATTATTGATTCAGTTTTGCAACGCTTTGAGCTGGAATCAAGAATATGATTCCTTGATTTAAGATTGTTTTGTTTTGTTTCGGTTTTTTTCTTACTCTGTATGCAGTACTTTGGCTCGCCGCCAGGGGGCGCCAGTCGGCCAGCAGCCGGCAAATTGCAATTTGTGCAAATATTTATGTACATTGAAAATTACTCATTTGTGTAACACCAATTAATTTCAACAAACAGCAACAGCAGCAACAATAACAATGGCACAACCATCCATCCATTTATAAGAAGCTGTTGTTGTCCTCTGCCCTGTCTCCCTCCCTCCCTCTCCCTCTCTCTATCTCTCTCTCGCTCTTTGCACTCGGGTTAAACAAATGGAAAATGAGGTCTTTTGTTTCCTAAAATAAACGATGTTTGTTTGCGCTCTGTTTGGGCACCCACTCCCCCACTCCTGCACTCCCACAAGCCAACACACTCGACCAAAGTTTACCCAAGTCTCTCTGTGTGTGCAGGTGGTGCTCGCAAAAGGTGGCGGTGGCGGTGGCGGTGGCTGTAGAAGCCCCATCCCCCATCCACCACCCCACCTGATTATTAGCCCAAATGCATTTGATTTTCGGTTTCTGCTTTGGCAAATTGCGCCTCACAAATTGCCACTTCAACTTTCTGTTTACATTGCAATTTTTCAACCTCAACTCTCAACCCTCAACAGCACCCAACAAATTGCAGCTAATTTGACAAACTAGGGACACCCTCTGGCAAAGAAAAACTCTAATGTGAGCCCCACAGTAAATTAGTTCTTAAAGTTCAGAGCAATCGATGCAAATTTCAGTAGTTCTTTTTTGGAGTGACTGAAAAGGTCGTGAGTTAAGAGGAAGTTAAGCATAGTTTAAGATATAAATCTTTAGAGATATCTGTGCTCAGACTATTGTAGCCGAAATAGCATAAGAGGCAAAGCTTTAAATGGGTTCTCAGACCATTCTCAATTTTATTTGTTTTGTTTATAAGATAACTAGCATCACAAATTCAATTATTTATGTTTATGTACCTATAGAAGCCATATTGTACACTTCATTGTCTGCCAAGCTTTGCAATATTTCACCAGAGATTTTGTATAATGCATATAATTAGATTAATTCAAAGAAAAGTGTACAAGCTCATGAAATTTAGAAAGATTAAAACAGTGGATTTTATTTTAAAAAAACAAGTGGGAAAGGATTATTATTCTTTTGAAATATTAAATTTATTTCCAGTTGTATGGCAGCTATAAGATATAGTGGTCCGATCTGGCCGGCTCCGACCAATGTGATGTATGTTTAAATAATAAGTATCTGTGCAAAGATTAATTGCGATAGCTTTGAAAACATGGGAATTATGGCCAAAACCGACTTCAAGTTGTATGGCAACTATAAGATATAGTTTTCCGATCTGGCCGGCTCCGATCAATGTGTTGGCCCTTTGAATAATAAGTCTCTGTGCAAAGTTTTATCACGATAGCTCAAAAACTGAGGGCAGACAGAAAGACAGACAGACGGACATGGCTAGATCAATTCGTTTTGTCATTCTAAGCATACTGGCAGTAACTTTGGGGGTCTCCAAGAGATTTGAAACCAAGCCAAATAGGTTTCTGTATCACCGAGAGTGAGAATATGTGCGAAAGATGTCTGCAACAGAGTTTAATTATTTATTTAATTATTGTATTAGTCTTTAAATTTGACCGATAAAAACGAATCGCTGGAAAGCGGGAAAAAGAAAGAAAAGATGCTAACGACAAATATTGAGATGAATAGCTTATCAGACTTTATGCATCGTAGGCTAAGTTCAAAATGAGAGAAGGAAAAAGTTAGAGAGAGAGAGAGAGAGGGAGAGATAGATTGACTGATTGTTGTATGGCCTGATGCTCTCTCGCTCTCTCTAGTACTAGCACCATTAACAGCAGCATAAGAAATGTTCTTGCTCGCTCTAACGCACAGACGCACTCGCTTTCGGCATTTCCTTCTGTGCTCACCTTCTTCGGCTGTTGTTCTCGCTACCTGGCATAGTTGTAACATGAGTGTGATGACAAGTTAGAAACGGATAGTGAAAGATGTAGAAAAATGGGAGAAGAGCTGAAAGAGCGACAAAAACAGAAATGCAGATGGCATATCTTTTGAATCTGCATGTATTATATATTTTTAAAAACACTCAATTATTTTATTCAAAATGATGATTTTAAGATTGCGATATATAGTCAGATTATTGGCTTATTGGCTCATCACACGATGTAATAAAATAGCGTGCAAGGTTTGCATTGAGCAATATTTCAATATGTAAAAAAGGAGTGCAAGAAATTTCACAGACGCGTTTTACAACACTTATATTCATCTTTTGAAACACTAGTTTAAAAACAGTAGCGCTGTAAAAGAACAACAAATTAAGCATATATAGTAAAATACAGATAAACCAACAAAATGAAGAACACTTACCCTTGACATTTATCAGTGCCATTAATAATTTATTTATTATGATCCACTGACAGCACTTTAGTTTGACATTCAGCCCTTAAATTTGGAAGTTGTTCAACACTTGTCATATTTGAAAAAATCCTTACTTCGACTTTGCAACATCTCTGTAAGTCGATTATTTCCCCTGCCCAACATGGTTTTATTAAGAGTCGGTCCACTACGACCAACTTGCTTGAATTTACCTCCCTGGTAAATGATGCATTTCTATCGAAAATGCAAACTGACGTTATATATACTGACTTCAGTAAAGCATTTGACTCTGTTAACCATGATATATTGCTATATAAGCTTGATTGTTTAGGATTCCCTCCCTCATTTCTTTTATGGATTGCCACCTATTTGAAAGGTCGCACTCAAAGAGTATTGCTTAGGTCGACTACCTCGAAAACGGTTCACGTTACTTCTGGTGTACCTCAAGGTAGTCATCTTGGACCTTTATTGTTTACTCTTTTCATCAATGACCTGCCTTCGATTGTATCACACTCTCGTATTCTTATGTACGCAGATGATGTGAAACTTATTTTTTCGTACACCGATCCCTTGTGTCATACTCATCTGCAAGATGATTTGAACTCTATGCAGCGCTGGTGTTCGGCCAATCAACTGCAGCTAAATTGTTCAAAATGTATGTTCATGACTTTTAGTCGGACTAGACCCTACTTAACCACTTATACGATTGACAATGTTCCATTGCAACGTATCTTTACAGTTAAAGATCTTGGAGTCATTTTTGACAACAAGCTTAACTTTAATATGCATATGTCGACTATCACTAATGAGGCCAGAGGTGTACTTGGCTTTATTAAGCGTTGGTCGAAAGAATTTAACGATCCTTTCACCACAAAACTGCTATATGTTTCTTTAGTTCGTCCTATCCTTGAATACTGCTCATGTATTTGGTGTCCGCAGTACCAAAACTTCCAAGAGCGTATAGAATCCGTGCAGAAGCAATTTCTGCTCTTTGCCTTACGTGGACTTAACTGGGATCCCAATCTCCGTTTGCCATCGTATTCCAGTAGGCTGTTACTTATTAATCTTCCGTCGTTACTTAACCGTAGAACAACGCTTGGTGTTGTCTTCCTACACAAGTTAATTACCGGCGACATAGACTCTTCCTTTCTGTTAGCTCGCCTAAACTTTTTTGTGCCTAGTAGGCCAACAAGAAACTACGTCCCCTTGATTTTACCTTCATGCACGACTGATTACGCTTTGCACAATCCTCTTCGTGTTCTTTGCAAGGACTACAACAAAGTGTTCCATGTCATCTCGGTTGAGCTATCTCTCCCACTAATAAAATCTTATATTCTTTTGTATTTACGGGACACCTCTGCCCGTGTTTAGTTAAATCTATTTTCCCTTTTCTTTCTTTATTTCCCTCCTTTATTTTTCTTTATTCTCTCTCTATCTTCTATCTTTCACTTTATAAAATACTTTCTAATATATACTAACTCATTAACTACTAAACAAATTTTTATTGATTTTTGGTTTGATTGGGTTTTTTTCTGGGTTTCCCCAATCCTTGCAACAAATGTTGGACCAATGATTTAATTTTGCTATTGATATCCCCAGAGCCTAACGTAATTTTAACTTTATTTCTTTAATTTAATATATTTACGATTTTAAATTTATTTAAATTCTTGTATATACATTAAAATTTTTTTATAATTTTATATAAATTCTTTTGTGTCGACTGTCAGTAGTCGACAATAAATAAAATAAAATAAAAAAAAAAAAAAAAAAAAAAAAAATCTGTGCTTCTTTTCTTTAGCTGTCTTTCTGCAAAGAAAAAAAGTTGCTAGGCGAGTTTAGTTCAAGTTTAGACGGTGAATGTGAAACTTGCGTGAAGAATAAAAACTAAAGCAAAAATAAAAGCCTCGAGCACACATTTTGATAGATAACACAAAGAAGCGCCACTAATGGGATATTCTAACTAATTTACAGTCGTCTTGGCTTTAAATTTCATTCAGAACAAAATTATAAGGTGAAATCCAAAAAAAAAAACCAACCTCGTCTCGCAAACCCAGATAAAATTCCAAATTTCTTTTGTAGACTGTGTTCAGTTTCGGACTGCAATCAGTTTTGGCATATTGAAAACGGAAAAAAATAACCAAAAAAATAATAAAAAAAATACGAATATCTAGAAAGTCTAGAAAAAGCGGCGGAAAAGACGAAAGAGACGAAAGATCTGACAGTTGGCCAGTTGAGAGTGGAAAAAGAAAAGTCGATCCATTAGCTACTTAGCACTTGGTCTGTCTGGTTGTCCTGGTCTGTCTGCTAAGCAGCGTTTTGACGACGGCGTCCCAAGCGCTAACCCGACAGCCGCCGATTGGCAAGCTTGGCCCGAAGCCAGTCGAGATGGCCGAGGTGCTCAACCTGGACAACATCATTGTCCGACTGCTGGAGGCGCGCTCGGCCCGGCCGGGCAAGAACATCCAGCTGAACGAGACGGAGATACGCGGCTTGTGCTTGAAGTCGAGGGAGATCTTTCTGGCGCAGCCCATACTGCTGGAGCTGGAGGCGCCGCTCAAGATCTGCGGCGACATACATGGCCAGTACTATGATCTGTTGCGCCTGTTCGAGTACGGCGGCTTTCCGCCGGAGTCCAACTATCTGTTCCTTGGCGACTACGTGGACAGGGGCAAGCAGTCGCTGGAGACGATCTGTCTGCTGCTCGCCTACAAGATCAAGTACTCGGAGAACTTCTTTCTGCTGCGCGGCAATCACGAGTGCGCCTCCATCAATCGCATCTATGGCTTCTACGATGAGTGCAAGCGCCGCTATAGCATCAAGCTGTGGAAGACCTTCACGGACTGCTTCAACTGTCTGCCCGTGGTGGCGATTGTCGACGAGAAGATCTTCTGCTGCCACGGCGGGCTCAGTCCGGATCTCACCTCCATGGAGCAGATCAAGCGCATAATGCGCCCGACAGATGTGCCGGATCAGGGCCTGCTGTGCGATCTGCTGTGGGCCGATCCGGACAAGGACACGATCGGCTGGGGCGAGAACGATCGCGGCGTCAGCTTCACCTTTGGCGCCGAGGTGGTGGGCAAGTTCCTGCAGAAGCACGATCTCGATCTCATCTGTCGTGCCCATCAGGTGGTCGAGGATGGCTACGAGTTCTTTGCCAAGCGCCAGCTGGTCACACTCTTTTCGGCGCCCAACTATTGCGGCGAGTTCGACAATGCCGGCGCCATGATGTCCGTGGACGAGACGCTCATGTGCTCCTTCCAGATCCTCAAGCCCGTCGAGAAGCGCAAGAAATAATCGCAGCCGAGTCCGAGCCGAGTGACTGTGTTAGCTTGTAATCGATTGCAATTTATCGGATTTGTATTCATCGGCTCCGCAATCAACAATTAGCAACCTAACTGTTTCCAACCACGAAATACTCAACGCACATTCAATATGTATACCCTCCACACCAGATATCACACATATATACAGCCACACACAGTTGTTTGTTGTTGTTGTTACCCCCACCCCATATAGCCAACATGAACATACATACATATATTAAAATATTGGTCGGACTCTGCATAAATGTTCAATTGCCTTTCAATTTTAGCAATGCATTTCTAATAACAGATATCATTATACTCTTTTCGAAGCAAATAGTATATTAAGTATAGAAGGAAGCGTCGGAGACCCCCAAAAGTTACTGCCAGTATGCTTAGAATGACAAAACAAATTGATCTAGCCATGTCCGTCTGTCCGTCTGTCTGTCTATCTGTCTGTCTGTATGTATGCCAACTAGTCCCTCAGTTTTTGAGCAATCGTGATAAAACTTTGCACACAGACTTATTATTTAAAGGGACAGCACATTAGTTGGAACTGGCCGGATCAGATGACTATATCTTATAGTAGCTGCCATACAACTGGAAGACGGTTTTGGCCATAAATCGCATGTTTAAAACTCATCAATGTTGAAAATTTCAAATCAATTGAGTTATAGATAGCAAACATATACGTCATTGAATATTTTTAAGGAAAATCATATTTTTTCATTTTTTTTCTAATTTTTATACTCTGATACCGAAGGTACTCATAGTATATTTGTTTTGTCGAATGTCCGTCAGGCCGTCCGTCTGTCCGTCTGTCTGTCTGGATGAACGCGCGTATTTCCGAAACGATATTAGATAGACTCTTGAAATCTTTTGCGTTATGATTATAGCTATCTGCTTCAGATCAAGTTTATTCCAAATTTATGCCACGCCCACTGGGAGGCTGGCAAATCGATAACATGTCGATACACCTCAAATCACAAATCGATTAAACGTGAATAACTCCCACAATTTTGAAGCTAGAGTAATCAAATTTGGTAGGTATATTGCTGGTGACCTCCCAAAAAAATTGGATCCTAGGCTAATCGGCCACGCCCATTATTACGCCCACCAGCCCCCCTCCAAAATTAATTTGAAATGCTTATATCTCCCGAAGTTTTAGAGCTAAAGTCACCATATTTGGAATATATATTACTGGTGACGTCCTCTACAGATTACAGAAACAAAATTTCGACCACGCCCACTCCCGCCCCGTAATCGCGAAAATCGATATACATGAATGCACAATTCGATAACACGTGTATATTTCCCGCAATTTTGAAGCTAGAGTCCCAAAATTTGGAATTTAGACTAGGGCTGACCAGCCCAAAAGATTGCGTCCTGGATTTTCCGGCCACGCCCACTAGAACGCCCCCCAGCCACCCCGCCCCCACGAAACACGGAAGCCTATATCTCGCACAGTTTAAGAGCTATGGCCACCAAACTTTGAGGGTAGACTTCTGGCCAAGTCCTCTAAAGATCGGACAAAAAATTTTGGGGCCACGCCCCCGCCCGCCCCCAAAAATCGCGAAAATGTATATCTTCCACGGTTTTGGAGCTAGAGTCACCAAAATTGGAGGATAGACTTATTGTCAGCCCCCCCAAAGATCGTCAAAAAAATTTGGGGCCACGCCCCTTCCCGCCCCCAAAAATCGCGAAAATGTATATCATCCACAGTTTTAGAGCTAGAGTCACCAAATTTATAAGATAGATTTCTTGTCACGCCCTCTAAAGATCGGAAAAAATTTGGGGCCACAAAAAGTTAATAAAATCTTCGGCACGCCGAAGATAATCCTTCCCCACTTGTTGTATGTATTAAATTGTATTCTTAATCTAGTTTTAAATCTTCATCTTGAATAGTTCATTGACAGACTAACAAATCCTGGATCTTTATAGAGTTTGAGACAACTTCTTACATATTTCTCGAGAACATTTTAAAATTCCCTAACAAATTGGCATTATTTGTTCGCTTTCCCTCTATAGCTTTCCAGCTTTTATACTACTGATCCCGATCTTAAATAGTTCAATTAATTATTGAGATAACATCTTACACATTTCGTGGCAAAATAGGAATACTTTCCTCAAACCAGATGGTTTTCTTTTTTCTTTTACTTAAAAAATATTTTTATGTCCACTTTCGTAAGTATTTTACTAGAAGCAAGCTAAATATATCTGTATATGTTTTAAATTTTGCCAATATTTTACTTTTTCGAGAGTTAGCCATTTTCGTATTCTTTTTTATGGCGTATTCGTTAGAGTTTTATATGGTCAACACTTTATAGCTGCACTCTTTTCTCCAAATCATTTCATATTTTTGAAGTGCCCTTTGCTGTGCATTCGTCAACGTTTAACTGGCTGTATTACTGTATATTTGTTCAATTCGTAAACGTTTCTTTCGACTCTAAGTCATACTTATTTACATTCTTTTTTATTAATTGCCAGCCCAAACAGCATTTAGTTGTAAATTCTTTATTGCGGCACATTCGCAAGCGTTTTACATTTTGTTAGCAAATCCACACAGCGATCAGCAGTTTTCTCATAACGCAACTTGTGTGCTCCCCGGGGTTTTAAGTTTTGTAATCTGATTTGAAACGCGTTCATAAACGTTTCACTGACAGCAACTTTTAAAGCCAGCAATTGCCCCTGAGCATTCCAATGAATTGTGTGTGCGTGCGTGTGTGTGTGTGTGTGTGGGTGTAAATGCACTTGTGACCCAGTCAATAATATCAGCTGTCTGCAGCGTCATAACAAATTAACCAAGTGCTAAAAAATTAATGCACAAAGCACACGAGACAAAAACAAAATAAAAGCTAAAAACCAAATGAAAAAGCAGTAGCAACAACAGCAACAACAGCAACAACAGCCGGCAACGGCGGCAAAAACGCTTTATTATGCCAAAAGCGAGTAATAACAAATATACAAAAGCACAGCGCGCGCAAAAAAACACGAAAAAGAAAGAAAGTAATGGAGAGGAGCGGCGACAACAACAAATTACATTACATATAATGAGGTCATTTGCGCGTAAACAATCAGACAGACAGAGCGAGAGAGAGAGAGTTAGCTAAAAAACAACAAAAAAAAAAGGGCGCGCGCTATAAGCATGCACATGTTTATCAACAAACGGGCAAATAAATAAATTATGTTGGCAATGGTGTCAATAAATAATGAAGCACCGCGCGCAGCGAAGAAAAATCAAAATGCAAAGCACAAAACAAAGGCAAAAGCAAAATGGCGTCGCACTGAACGAAGCAAACAGAACGAAAGGCAAACTACGCATGAGTGCGAATAAGAGAAGAATACATCGTGTGTGTGTGTGTGTGTGTGTGTGTTTGAGCTGCGCTTAGGCCTGCAATTGATGCAGTATTTTGTGTGTGTTGCTTTCTTTTGCTGCTGCCATTGCCGAAATGCATTTGATTTGCTTTTTTGATTATGCATTTCTAGCGCACACACACACACAAGCACACATAGGCGGCCGTTAGACGCCACACCCACACACGCGCCTGCCATCTCGCTCTAGCATCGCGTCAATTTGTCTCCGCTCTTTGTTCTCGGCTGCTGCGCTGACAAGCCGTCGCAGCGCCATCTAGCGCTCAAAGTCATCGTTCATTTAGTTTTTCCGTGTGTTTGTGTGTGTGTGTGTGTGTGTGTGCTTGTTGCATAATTTTATTAATTACAAATTATGCGCTTAATGAAATGGGGCAACACTGGCC
This sequence comes from Drosophila flavopinicola, assembly GCA_035042425.1. Classification (NCBI taxonomy): domain Eukaryota; kingdom Metazoa; phylum Arthropoda; class Insecta; order Diptera; family Drosophilidae; genus Drosophila; species Drosophila flavopinicola. Next base: position 293,011 of record JAWNLL010000187.1, on the reverse strand, counting down.
GCACACGACCCAGCAAAACGGCAACATTGCCCGCCGCAGCGCATCGCCTGATCTCGGTAGGCGCCTGCCCAAATGAATTTTGCATAAGCTACAGCCAACCACAATGCAGCAGCCGTCGCTGCCGACGTCGCAGTCGCTGCCCGGACGCTGTTCACCGTTGTTGTCAATTCCCCTTCCCCCCTGTTCCAAGCTGCTGCTGCTGCTGCTGCTGTGACGCAGTCGAAAATGCTGCTCGCATGCTCTCTCGGCGCAGGGTGGTTTGCGCGCTGCGTGCACAAGCGAGATAGCAATAGCCAACAAATTGGAGAGGGAGCGAGAGAGTGCAGGGGAAGCGCCAAGGGTGCAAACCAATAACAGTCAGACTAATTTTGGGATTGGTTTATAATTGAAGAGTTTGCCATTGTGTTTGCTGTTGCTGCTGTTGCTGCTGCTGCTGCTGCTGCTGTTGCTGCTGCCGGCAGGCAGACAGTGTGACCACCTCTTGTTGTTGCTGTTGTTGTTTTTGTTGCTGCTTCTTTTGTATGGCAAACACCCAAACGTCGCTCTCACTCTCACTCTCACTCACTCCCATTCGCTGTCGCTATCTCGCTCGCTCGCCGCTGTCGTCGTGGTCTCTTATGTACTCGCAGCTGGTCACATTGAGAGCTGCTGCCGCTGCCGCTGCTGCTGCTGGGCTGCTGCTGCTGCTGTTGCTGTTGCTGTCTTATTGTTTTTCGTAGGCCTTCCCCATGCGCCTGCTTATCATTTTAGAGTTTTACATAATTGCCACAGCTACATACACGTGTATGTATGTATGCATGCATGTATATGTGTGTATATACATACATATATGTATGTATATTTATAGCTATTGTACGTGTCCACGTTTTGTGTCCATTTCTAAGCGTCGCCTGTGTGGGCGTGGCATGCTTTGTACATGCACACAACACACGCACACTTAAATACATGCATACATACATATGCATACACACATATACATACGTACATGCATAACTTTTAGCTAGTTTTGGACGCAAAAGATAAATAAATATGAGTCTTGTTGTTGCTGTAATCAGTTTAAATGCTTAAACAACAACAACAACAACAGCTCAAATGCCGCAGGAGCGAAAGAGAAAGAGAGAGAGAGAGAGGGCGAGAGAGAGAGAGAGAGGGCGAGAGCGCAGCGCACAGTGGAGACTTTGTGTGTAGAGTTTTAAGCAGCAATGGCTGCTTTTTAGTTGCTATTCATATTTGTTTTAATAATTGAACAATTCTATAAATATTTGATGCATAGACAAAAGAGTTGTGTGCCCTGTCCGTGTCTTTCCCAAATCGCCCACTCCCCCACCACCCTATATACCCCTATAAGCCCCCAAAACCCCTCTACTCTCTACCCCAGCCGCTGCTGCCTTTCTGTGTGGGTGTCTCATTCAGTTAATACCCTTTCAAACTTTGCCACTGCTGCTGCGTTGTCTCTCGTTCAATTAAAGCTACATGACACAAAAGATTTTGTAACAAGTGCAAATCCACCTTACCCCCAGCCCCCAGCCCCATCCCCGCTTGCCTGCTGACAGGCTCTCAGGCTCGCAAAAGTTGCGCCAGTATTTCAAAGTTTAAGTTTTACCAAGCTTTTTATTTGCTGTTGTTTTGCAGTAAAGGGTTTCCTTGCGACAAGGACTTTAATTAGAAACAAGTCGTTGTCCGCATTTCACTTAATACATATATACCTATGTATGTGTACATACATACCTTTCAACTTGAAATGCTATTTTTATGTTCGCTGATACAAAACACTCAATTATTTAGAAACTGAGCCATTTATTTGAATGGGGGCATCCAGTGGCCAACAACAACAACGCTGAGTAACATAATTAATTTTTGGCATATAACACAATATTGCATCTTAATAAACATCAACTTTTTGAGTGCCTTCACTATTTAATAGTGAATATTTTTATTTTATTTTAAATCCTTTTAAATCATTAAAATGAATGCAATATTATACTAGCAGTTGTTCAGCTCAGAGTTACTATTTCCAAAACATTATTTAGCTTGAAAGAAATGTAAATAAATTATGTATTTGCTTTGCGTTTGAAATGAAATATATAGAGCATAAAGATAGATATGATTATAAGCTTAAATTGTATAATATTTATAGCTTTGTTATTTGTTTAGAGCGACAGTTTTCTTGATTTCCTTCTATTTGAAATATAACAAAACACATATTTATACTGAGTGCAATATTTAATTTAGAAACTTACATAAATGTACAAATAAATCAGAGGAACGTCTACAACATATTCAATTTAAAAAAACACAAGTGGGGAAGGATTATCTTTGGCGTGCCGAAGATCTTATACTCTTTTCGAACCTTGAGGCAATTTTCACTCTGCCAACTGCGCCACCGAAATATTTAATGACGCATATGTATCTTTGCTAATTATAACTCAATCGATTTGAAATTTAAAACATTGATGAGGTATAAGAATGTTCAAGTGCACAAGGAAATTTAGGGCGATAGCTTTGAAAAGATCGGATATATGGCCAAAACCGACTTCCAGTTGTATGGCAGCTATAAGATATAGTGGTCCGCTCCGGCTGGTTCTAACCCATGTGCTGTAAATTTTAATAATATGTGTCTGTGCAAAGTTTGATCATGATAGCTCAAAAACTGAGGGACTAGTTTGCATACATACAGACAGACAGACAGACAGACGGACATAGCTAGATCAATTTGTTGTGTCATTCTAAGCATTCTGGCAGTAACTTTTGCGGGCGACGCTTCCTTCTATGCATTACAAACTTCAGCACAGACTTAATATACTATTTTCTTCGAAAAGAGTATAAAGAAAAATGCTCCATAAAATTGGTTCGTAATTATCATTATATAATACATAAAAAATAAAAATATATTTATTGATTGCAATATTATGAAGCAAAATATGAAATATTAGGATATATTAAGTAAGCTTGAGTTTGAATTCAATCGAATTGTCTAGAATTTCTATTAATTGCATTAATCAACATACATATTTAGCACTTTTGTAAGACAACTTCATTGATCATTAATTGCATTGGCATTTTGATTGCAGATGCACCATTCAATGGATCAACTGGACATGCTGGATCCGACGGGCCAGATGACAACGTTAGCCCCCATATCGGAGTCGCCATTAACGCCCACACATCAGCACCTGCACGGTTCCTATCACAGTATGAATCACATGATGAGCCACCACCATCCGGGCACGTTAAGTGGCCACACGGGGGGTAAATATCCACAATCCATAGTCCACATGATTACTATTTAAAAGCACACAGAAATATATTCCTAACAAAATAAAACAGCGAATTAATTAATTAAATTAAAGCACTTTAATAACTAAACGAATTTCTATACAAATATATACATTTAACAATTGTGTTTATCTTATTGATTTTATTTAATGTCAAATGAACACAGTTGACACAGGAATATTAATGAGAATTATGAAGTACAAAATAATTTTAATTTTATTTTTTTTAATTGTATTGTTAATCAATTTTTTGAAGAAAATAGTACATTAATGCTGTCCTAAAGTTTGTAATGCCTAGAAAGAAGCGTCAGAAGTTACCTCCAGTAAGCTTAAGATGACAACAAACATTGATCTAGCCATGTCCGTCTGTCTGTCTGTCTGTCTGTGTGTATGCAAACTAGTCCCTCAGTTTTTGAGCTGTCGAAATGAAAGTTCTCACAGGGACTTATTCTTTAAGGGAGCAGCACATTTGTCGGAACCGGCCGGATCGGACCACTATATCAAATAGTTGTCATACAATTGGAAATCATTTTTGGCCATATATTCCATGTTTTCTGAGCTATCGCCTTCAATTACTATACAAACTGGAATATGCTTAATACTCAATAATGTTGGAACTTTCAAAGCGATTAAGTCATAATTTGCGGAATTATGAATATTATAATATTATTTTCATATTTAAGTTGTCTTACACATCATTTAAAACTCACAATAATTAAAATATATTTTCTATTTAGATTCTTCCACTTGCTCTGAACATTTCGCTAATACTATTGATATGCTTACCCCTTCCACATAGGGCACCATGGACACTCAGCGGTACATCATCCTGTCATAACGGCGGCTGTGGCAGCCGCTGGCCTGCATCCTGATACCGACACCGATCCCCGCGAGCTAGAAGCCTTTGCGGAGCGTTTCAAGCAGCGACGCATTAAGCTGGGTAAGTTTCCCTTTCACTTCTCATTCCACATTATAGTGTATATAGTCGCACCGAGTAGTGGAAGCTTATTTACTTAGGTACAGCAACAAAAGTCTCGACCTTCAAAATCGAATCCCTTTTGACAAAGTTATGGTCGTTGAAAATCGTAGGTAAGGTATTTTTAACGAGCTTGCAGTTTTTAATGTGCAAATTCGTATAATTTATTTCTTGATTTTGAGCAGACAAATATATCATTAGATTCTACAGTTTATAAAAGTAAAATTTTCAAAAATTCTTAAGATGGAAAATTTCTATAAAAAGTACAGTGAACGCTTATATGTTGGAATATTCGAATATAAGAACTGTCAGAAATAAGAACGTCCTTAACGGAGAGAAATTAGAGCCAAACACTTTTTCTGTTTTATTTAGAAGCCGAAAATATTTAAAAAAAAAAACAGTTGAATAATAAGAAACAAGATGAAATTAAAAGATATTCAAAATTATGAAAACAATCAGAATTAAGCATCCCTGAAACCAAGAGGTTATAATTACCGAGCGTTCACTGTATTTATTATTTAATATTCATATATAATGGCATTTAATATGTAGAATTAATCTAATGACAGATCATTGACAATTGTAAAGAGATTTTGGTGCCCTAGAAAAGCCCTTTGAGGATCTAAAACTCACATAACTTTGCCAAAACTGAACCGATTTTTAAGCACGAGACCAATTTATTGATGGTTTATCCTCTTCATTTATTCAACATTTAATTTTTCAATCTCGATTTTTTCCCTTTTTTTTCCAAGACACCTGTTTTTCAAAATATTTAATGACGCATATATTTGCTATTTATGACTCAATCGATTTGCAATTTTTGATGAGGTTTAAGGATTTTTAAGTGTACAAGGAAATAAACAGCAGTTGCTTTGAAAAAATCGGATTTATGGCCAAAACCGACTTCGAGTTGTATGGCAGCTATAAGATATAGTAGTCTGATCCGGCCAGTTTCGACTAATGTGCTGTCCCTTTGAATAATAAGTCTCTGTGCAAAGTTTTATTGCGATAGCTCAAAAACTGAGGGACTAGTTTGCATACATACAGACAGACAGACGGACATGGCAATTTGTTTTGTCATTCTAAGCATACTGGCAGTAGCTTTTGGGGCTCTCCGACGCTTCCTTCTTTGCATTACACACTTTAGCACAAACTGAATATACTATTTTCTTCGAAAAGAGTATAAATAAATAAAAAGATGAGTCAGAATAAATGGCAAATAAGTTAGTCTACAAGTTAGTATTAAGCTAGCAAATCTAAGAAATAATATTTTCATTATATGAAGAGAGGACTTTGAATTGAAAACGCGACCAAGTCGAATCAGCATAGAGTACTCGAAAGGAGTAATGAAAGGAATAGTTAGAAGTACAACAGGTTAGATTAGGAGGGAGAAAGCAGTTGGAGTAGTAGAAGAAAGCCTAAATTGGCTCATCAGCATAGATGAGTCGCTTTCAATTGTATACTGATAACTGATCGAGTTATGTGTGTGGAATTGATAGCAAATTATTGTTTGTCGTTTGTCATTGATCTGATGGAATGCTGTGGAATGTGCTCTCTCTTCATTTCGCTCTTGCAGGTGTCACTCAAGCGGATGTGGGCAAAGCGTTGGCCAATCTCAAGTTACCTGGCGTTGGGGCGCTGTCGCAGAGCACGATCTGCAGATTCGAGAGCCTGACGCTGTCGCACAACAACATGATCGCACTGAAGCCGATCCTGCAGGCGTGGCTGGAGGAGGCCGAGGCGCAGGCGAAAAACAAGCGACGGGATCCGGATGCGCCCAGTGTGCTGCCGGCTGGCGAAAAGAAAAGGTAGAAATGGTTTTGATTACAAAACACAACGGTAACAATACCCGAAAACAAACAAGGCAGACACCCCAACACCCAGCACCAACAGGACCCCCACCCTCCCATCCAAAGCACAACCCTCCCCGTCCTGCTATCCAAAAAAAAATTTACCACTAAATTGGCAGCGTGTTTTAATTTGGCAAACCAAACAAATTTGCAGCTTGAACAAAAATGAATAAAAACAAGTAAGAGTGCTCTAGTCGGGAGTGCCCGACTAGGAGATACCCTGAACCCAGCTCCGACATCCATTCATACTTGCCTAGTAGTGTGCATACATACAAACAATCACATACTGCAAGCAGTTAACTTGCTTTTCACTGAGCCCCACACAATGGAAAGTAAAATCTTATATAACTTCTGTGTTTATTGTCCGATCTTTCTGAAATTTGTAGGACATAATATTGGCTATAAAATGTATGATATTCGAGATCTGTCCTGCCACTACGAGAACTTATATTCCAAATATGAAGTCCATAGCTCTTATAGTCTCTGATATCCGCGTGTTCATACAGACAGACAGACAGACAGACGGACAGACAGACGGACGGACGGACGGACATGGCTAAATCGACTCGGCTGTTGATACTGATCAAGAATATATACACTTTATATGGTCGGAGATGCTTCCTTATGCCTGTTACATACTTTGGCACAAAACCATAATACCCTTCTTACCCATTATTAATGGGTTCAGGGTATAAAAAAGGCCCCCATCAAGAAAGCAAGAGCAAAATGAATGCAAATGTAGATCCTGTATAATCCATTCAATGTTAGGGCCCCATTTCTAAAGTAATCTATATCGAGTCTTTTTTCAAGAAAAAGGACTTCCATTGCGGCACCTGAAAAGCGTTCCCTGGAAGCCTATTTCGCCGTCCAGCCGAGGCCGTCCGGTGAGAAAATCGCTGCCATTGCCGAAAAGCTGGATTTGAAGAAAAACGTGGTGCGCGTCTGGTTCTGCAATCAACGCCAAAAACAAAAACGTATGAAATTTGCCGCTCAACAACACTGACAATCAAATAATACAGCCACACAATTAGGTATAGTTAGTAGTGTAACACCATCAATGACGGGACACGGCTCCGCCGGATTCGGATACTGATAGTCGTTTATGACGGCAGCGGCGGCAGCGGCAGCGGCAGCAGCAGCGGCAGCAACAACAACAACCGGAACAACAACAACAACAACAACAGCAGCCGCAGCAGCAGCAGCAGCAGCAGCGATGGCGGCGGCTTCTTCTTCTTCTTCTCTAATGGGCGACTATTATCTTTAGTAATTCGGATTCGGATACCGATTCGGATTAGGATTAGGATTCGATTCAATTGGATGACGTTTGGCCGGCAACAAAAAACAACTACCAGCAACACCAACAACAACAACAACTTTACAACACTCTTTCACTTTTAACAGTCTGGCAGCACCACAAACAAACAAACACACACACACACACACACACACACACAAACACACACTCACACAGCTAAATGCGATAAAAGTAAAAACAAATTGAAAGCAAGAAGAAGAACTACAAGAATTTTTTAGGAACGAATAATGAAACAATGGACCAACATATCAAATGCAATAATTTATTGAATTGTATAGGAGAAAAAGGTGGGTAAATTAAATAACAACAACAACAACAACAACAACAACGATTAAACTAATCGAAACAACATATAATAAAAACAAAAAACAACACTTCTCCTCGGCTTGCCGAAGATAAAATATCCTTGCGGAATAGAAGTACTATAGTCGACTAACGATTCTCATTTTAATTAAGCAATTTGCTATTTAACACTTATTTTTCAAATACGATATTCGAATATATGTACAAACTAAAAAAGAAGAGTTTAATTTTTTAACTTTATAGCAATGGTTTCCAACTTTTATATTTTTAAATTCAAAATAGTTGAAATTTATGACCATATTTTGATTTTAAGGCATACAAAAATTCAATTTATAATATAGAAATATTTATTTCATTTAAATTTTGAGATTTTGAATTTTATTTTGATTTTACTATGTATATAATTTAAAATTGTAAAACGAAAAAAATTTTTATAAATCTATAGTCATATTTTCTTTGTCTGTCTAAATCATCGAAGATAATGTCCTAGAATCAGATTACAAATTTTGGGCTTTTCACTTTGAGTACAAGTCGAAATACAAATTAACTCAAGTCCAAGAATTTGATTTTCTTTGTGCTGTAGAAAACTTTTTATCTCGATTATAGTGCTAGAAGAAAAAAATGTATACTTCATCTGAGTAATAATTATTACTATTATTAATTAAAATTACATTAATATTGATTATAATCAAAGAAAAAAATCTCAATTTGATGAAATATTCTGTGATAGGATGAAATTTAATTTAGAATATTCATTTAAGTGCAGTATTATTATTTTTATTATATTATAATTTACATAAATTCTACTTTCAAACGCAGTTGTCCGATATTAATAAGATTTTAACTAAATATTAAAAGCATGCAAGAACTTGTATATTGTAGGCTATATATTTTTTAGTCTAACAAAAAAAAAAGAATATATATTGGAAGAACTTTGTAAAATAATAATACTAACTGCAAGGGTATGAAATCAATGATCACGAAACATTTAAAAGTGATGTAGTCAAAAGTGCTCGACTAGCAAATACCCTGTGCCCAGGTCAAACACACACTTATTGTATAATACTATAGTATGTATATGGAATTTTCTCTGCTCTTAAATGGAAAACACTGAAAACCGTATCACTTTGGATTTTATTAGCTCCGAACACTGTAAAGTTTTTAGGCTTATAGAAATCAAAGTTTTTTATTTGCCAAATTTTGAAATAAATCTGTTTTGGATGCAAAAATTTGGCTATAGGCTCAGATATAAACATTTGTATGTTACCTTACTAAGAACTTCACAGGGTACAGGGTAAAGAAAAAGGAGGAAACTAAAACACGCCAAATGAAAAACTCCATAAAACAGTTCACACCCGATTTGTTGCTAGACAAACCATATACGATGTATATCTATATACTTCTATATATGTATACAATTCTTTTATCGTATGATAACTGTCCCAGTGATGTGCTATTTTAAGGTCAGCCCCTGGTCAGCTGTCCCAATGTACTATATACTAACTTATACTTACTCCAAGTGCAATTATATCGTTGTGTATAATATCATATTGCACTTTTGGGCATTTCGAATGTTTTTTAGCTGTTGTTAGACATTTGTTTTCCTCTGTAGCATTGTTTATCTCTGAACTGAACACTTAAGTTAATGCCACTGTCCTTTGATGTGCCCTACTAATCAATTAATTTTGAAATTTATTTTATTTTTCAGATTTAAAATAAACCAAAAACAAAAAAAAAATCAAAAACTAAAAACCAAAGAAAAAATGCCAAAAAAAACAACTTGAAATGATAAAAACAATTTACACAGGGCTGAAATGAAAAGCGCCCAAGTAGATGCGAAAAGTTACTACACACACACCTACAAACACATACACACACACACACACACACACATAAAGCGACCAAAAGAACTCCGTGAAATTGCTTCAAGTGATCCGATAATAAGAATTGCGCTCTATTAAAAACAAAAAACACTATAACTAAGCTAAAACTGGGTTAACTACAAAACACACACAGACACACACTTCAGAGTTATATTAGCCTATGTATATGTACATATATTATAGAGTTTTGATTCGATTGTAAATACCGTAAAGGATCTAACCTAACTTTCTAATAGCGATGATGGTTTTTGCTAGCTTGAAAAGACAACATGAAAACAGTAGATGCAATAGTTAGAACTTTAATCCACACACACCGACGTCCCGAACTGAACCGAACCCAAACCCGAACCAAAACCCGAACCAAAACCGAAGTCAATCCCAGCGGAACCAATCCTAGCAGCAAAAGTTCTTGATGCTTCCTTCAGTGCGTTATAGTATTTAGTTGTATTGTTTTTGTTTTAATATCCAATTAGCCACATACTTAACCTTAGCACACACTTACACACACTCTACACACACACACACACACACACACATACACACCGCAGAATTTTTTTTCTTAAACTTAAGTAAACTAATGCAGAAACCAAAAAAAGAAGAAAAATGAAATGTTAGCAACAACTGAAGATATTGCAACGAATTTAAACAGTTGCCAAACTAAACTAACGGAAAAAAACGAAAAAATACCAGAAATGAGAAACCAAATACATTGATTAATAACTAAAACTAACTATAATAATACATATATTATAAAGAATTTTAATAAATATATTATATATATATATACATCTTTTTTTTTGGTTACTTTTAATTTAGCACATTTCATAGTTTTAACTAGACTTGTACATATGCAAAATGAGAATGATATACTATATAGTATATAAATACTATATATATATACCACATATATATATATATATATATATATATAAATTGGCGTGAGAATGATATTTGAATGTGGTAGCAGGCAAATCGTAAGCAAGAAGCGCAAAAAATTCAATAATAATTTTAACATAAAAATAGTTTTGTATTAAAAGTAAAATACAACAAATAAAAAAAAAAAACACTCACAAACACACACAAAATACAAGAAGAAAACCAAAAAAAAAAAAACATTGCCGACAAATTAGTGCATAAACAAACAATTTTTTTCAAGCGCATAATAATAATTATAATAATTATGATTATAAATATAAATCACAAAGAAACAAACAAACAAAAAGGAACATGTAATAATATGATAATTGATAATGACATAAAGCAACAGCTCATAACTACATTTAAATTTAATTTTAGTAGTTTCTAGACACAAAATATTGTAGCATGAAAATCAATTGATAAGCGGGTGGCGGGCGATAAGTAAATAAAATGCAGCTAAATAAGCTAAAACTCAAATATACAACAATGAAAAATACAACAAAAACAACAACAACAAAAACAAAACAAAACAAGCCTACAACAAAATAATAAAAACCAAACAAAAAAAAATATTTTAATTTTGTACAGCATACGTGAAAGATCTTTGAGAAATAAAAACGAATAAATTTCAATGCCAGCTAAAGGACTTTACACGCAGGATCTGAAGCAGCGTTTAACCAATCAAATAAAACTCGCTGAACCAACAATATCTGCAAAGGAAAACAAAAAACAAAACATTTCTTCGGAATTGTAGCTAATCTAATTCTATGTTTTATTTTCTTATATTCGATCCAGTAAACCGATCAGCTTTATAATATAGTTTACCGATCTGATTTATATACAGCTCAGGAATATATATATATATATAATTAAATTTTTCTTTATTTACTGTGAGTTTGAATCTTATAAAAACCGCGCACAGCTCTAACGGTTACGTTGAAAATAAAATACAAGGCGATATTACACGACGAGTTCATTTACTCAAGAGCAACTTAAGACTAACAGATAATTGTGCATTGAGTTATAACGAAAGCTAATTTCGGGCATTTAAATGTTTACACTATAAAGGCTGGGAACGAAATCACTCAGCGTTGGCTGGGAACGCAAATCTGCTGACAGTGAGTTATTTCGATCAATGCTGATCGATGGGGGAGAAGCCCGGCTTAGCTGCTCTTTGTTTACAATTGCAGCCTGTGAAAGTTTACATTATTGGAATGGGGAATTTGGTGTCTAGACTTATGTATAACGTGGACATAGAATATATTATGTATAACGTAGACATAGAATATGTCACTATATATATATATATATATATATATTTGATATATGTAAGTGCAGATATATTGCGAATCCGTATGTACTTGATTCTTAAAAACTACACCATATTGATACCCTTTTATTTAAATCTGCGAATCTGGTCGAAAAACAATATACGTACATTCAGAAATTGCATTGTGGTATGTATTCAGTATTTTTGTATTTCATATATACAATTTGATATTTGAGTTGACATTGCGGCTGGGAAATGTTCGAAATGTGTAGAAATGGGTGGAAAAAAACACTGATTAGAAACTTTTGTATTTAAGTATGCAAATGAATTTAATGATTTAGCGATTTCGTAGGTACTACTATAAGGTATAAGAAATGCCATACACACTCAATATATCAAATATATAACTCTATATAGGTGCTTGGCAATGCTAGTTTATTGACTTGCGTGTAAAATAATGATAGACGTAACTAGTTTGCTGGTCATACATAAAAAGCGAAAAGCCAAGACAACTATATATATATATATATGTATATATATACATTATAGATGGATATACACAGTATGACTCTTAAGTGCTGACATGTCGAGTTTAGTATAAGTGTTTTGAGCAGCGGTTTGGACTTTAGACGACCTTGTAGCGCCCCTTGTTGAAGACATGATGCGCCGAGCTGAGCTTCAGCAGCTCCTCCTTGATGAGTCGCGTTATCTCGCGCTTGGCCTTCTGCACGGCCAGTTCGCTGCAGCTCTCGATGGCCAGATAGAGCTTGCGCTCGCCCTCCGGCGGACTCTTGCCCTGCGGCACATATGTGCCACGGACGGTCAGGCCCGCCTCCGAGTATTCGGAGATCTGTGCCAGCGCCTCCTTGGAGGTGACCTTCCAGCGTGCTTGCTGCGGGAAATCATTGATTTCCAGCTCCTCCTCGTATTTGGTGAACGAATTGCTATTGCTGCCCATCAGCGCCGCTATACCCTCCTCATCCTCCTTGGGCTGATAGTTGAGCTTGTTGTTCAGCTTGGCCGCCAGCTGTTCGACGACGTTGCGTGCGGTTAGCATCGGTTGTCCGCCGCCCGCAGCGCTCGCCTGACTCTTCAGCAGCGAGTCGCTCGCCGCCTGGCTGGCCTTCGTGTCCAGATTGCGACTGCTGCTGATCTTGGAGGCCAGGCGCTTGGCCAGCTCCAGCTTGTCGGAGCCCATGGCCGCCGCTGTGGCCAGCTGTGCTTGCTGCTGGTGTTGCAGCTGTTGTTGCTGCTGTTGCTGCTGCAGCTGTTGCTGCTGCTGCAGCTGCTGTTGCTGCTGGTGGGCCAGAGTTAGGGTTGCGTTGGCATTCGCCAGATTAACGCTGGCATTGCCCGACAGGATGGTGGTGGTTGTTGTTGTCGTCGTGCCGCTGCCAGTCACCGAGGTGTCCTTGACGGTGCGCTTGGCCGCAAAGATTTGCTCGATCTGCTGGTCGATGTCCTGCTCAATGTCCTCCTCGTCGTCGGAGTCGGCCAGGCCCAAGGCGGCCTTCTGCAGCTTCTTGCTCTCCTTGACCGCATTGAACTCCTGCTCGTCGAACTTGAAGCCCTTGCCGCTGAAGCCGCCGCCCGTGTGCACCGTCTTGCCCTCCGCCTCCTGCGCCGCCTTGTAGTCCGTCCACAGTGTGTGCAGCTCCGGCGGCACCAATGTGCCGGACAGATCGAACGCCCGTACCACATCGCCCGCATAGCGCGACTGCTCCGGCGTTATGAATGTGAATGCGCTGCCCTTGTTGCCAGCGCGCCCAGTGCGTCCGCATCTGTAAGGATCAACGAGAGTGTTACAGTTTACAGTTATACTTATTGATAATATAATACAAATATAATACATTTCGAATTATAGTTCTTTCTTTTGAGAAGTTCTTCAGTCTTCCCTTACTGAACTTAGTTTTAGCTTTAAGTCTTGACTTTCGAAATCTTATTGTGAAATCCAACTGTTTGATAACAAATTTGATTTATTTCTTCTCCAAAAACCTAATGCTTCTAGAGTAACCATCCTGAAATGCCCAAATTCCGATTATGTATTTAGTTAAGCTCAACAACGAACCAAGAAAACATATTTTGCAACTGTATTGCCTTAAAGCTGAAGCATAACTTATGAATCGAATTTAGTTTTTGGAATAGGTAAACAATCAAACATTTTTTTTTTTTTGATTGACAACAAATTGGTATATATAAATCAAATCTTCAACAAAAATGGGCATTAATTTGTTTCATAAGTAAAATTTAAAATTTATATCTCTATTTGGCAATATTTGTTCAATGGATTGACGAAAAACAAAGCCCTTATTGCAACATCTAATAACACTAACAGATAACAATAACAATGAGTAAGTTTATGTTTTTCAATTTTTCTCCAGCTCAAAGTCGAATTTGTAATTTTATGATTGAATAAAGTGGAAATGTTTGCCTTTACAAACGGCATAGCCCACGCACACATCTTACAGGGTATAATGCGGCATATTAACTGCAGGATTGGGAAGCCAACTACAGATGCAGATGCATCGCCGCTTACCTGTGCACATAATCCTCGTAGTGATTGGGCACATCGTAGTTGACGACCAGGATGAGATCCTTGACATCGAGACCGCGTGCCGCCACCGAGGTGGCAATCAGCAGTCGCACCTTGCCGGACTTGAAGTCAATGATGGTCGAGTCGCGATCGAACTGATCGATGCCGCCGTGCAGGCTCATGCACGGATAGGACGCCTTCATTAGATCGCGCAGCAGAATATCGGCATTCTCCTGCTTATCGACAAAGACGATAATGCTGCCCGTCTCCTGGTAGATGCCCAGCAGCTCCAACAGCTTGAAGAACTTCGCCTCGTCGTTCAGTATGACCACGTTCTGTTCGACATCCTTGCACACAACAGATCGTCCGCCGACAATCACCTCCACCGGCTTCTTGAGTATGCGGCGGGCGAGCGCCTCCATTGGCCTGGGAAAGGTGGCGCTAAACATGACCGTCTGTCGATCGGGCCGAACGTTGTCAATGATGCGCATCACCTGCGGCTCGAAGCCCATGTCGAACATGCGATCCGCCTCGTCCAGCACCACGTACGTGACGCGCCGCAGGTTCGTCACCCGGCCCGAGTTGGCTGCCAGCATATCGATCATGCGACCGGGTGTACAGACAATGATCTCGGCGCCGCGCTTCAGTTCGGCGATTTGCTCGGAGATGCCAGTGCCGCCGTAGACGCAGACTGGACGCAGCCCGAGCGGCCGACTAAACTTGCGTATGTCCTTGCCAATCTGCATGCAGAGCTCGCGCGTGGGCGCCATTATGATGGCAATGGCGCCGTCGCCATCCTCGAGCGTCGGCTGGTCCAGTATGTGCCTAAACATTGGTAGAATGAATGCCAACGTCTTGCCACTGCCGGTTTTAGCAATACCTATCAGATCACGCCCCGACATTATCGCCGGTATCGCCTGGCACTGGATCGGCGTGGGCTTCTCAAAGCCCACCTTGCGCAGCACGTCCATCTCCTTCTTGCTGACGCCGCACTGCGCCCACGTCTGCAAAGCATAACCAAAGAACAAATCGATCAAGATCAAGCTTTTCCAATTGCAATTCAACAAATGGGCATTCTATCAAAACTTTATCGGGGACTAAAGCCCAAACAAATTACGGTTACAATTATGCTTGGAAGTTTTAGTTTTGTTGCCGTTAAAGCAATAATGATATGGTAGCGATATAAATATAATACCTTCTTTTCAATCTGATATCAGTTTAAAATATGTCTAAGTTGGCATTCAAATATTCATATTGTATTATGTTATTGAAACACTATTTGAAATAAATTCGATTTGAAAAAATTCGGAAATTGGAAAAAATTTACATTTTAATACCCTGAACCCATTAAAAATTGGTAAAAAGGGTATTATGGTTTTGTGCAAATGTATGTAACAGGCATAAGGAAGCATCTCCAACCATATAAAGTATATATATTATTGATCAGTATCAACAGCCGAGTCGATCTAGCCATATCCGTCTGTCTGTCCGTCTGTCTGTCCGTCCGTCTGTCTGTATGAACACACGGATATCAGAGACTACAAGAGCTAGAGACTTCATATTTGGAACATAAGTTCTCCTAATCCCGGGACAGATCAAGTTTATTTCATTTGATCGATAACTCGTCGCATTCAAAAGTTATCGATAAATTTAGATTTTAGACTAGCGTTTTTGGGACACAACTTCAAAGTTATAAGAGCTAGAGACCAAATTTGGCATGTATAATCTCGAATAGCATACACATGTAACAAATATTTCACTTTTTGGATACCACCCCCAAACCCCCAAAAGTTAAAAAAACGCATATTTGAAAGTACGACCTTGCAATTTGGTTTGGTAACACATATTATCGACAATTACTTGCCCCAAAAATTTCAATAAGATCGGACAATAAACACAGAAGTTATTTAAGATTTATCTTTCCATTGTGTGGGGCTCAGCGAAAAGCAAGCTAACTGCTTAAACCGCTTGCACTGCTTGTACTGCAGCATGTGTGTGTTTAGAGCAGTACGAATGATTGTAAGGACTGGGTTCAGGGTATCTCGTAGTCGGGCACTCCCGACTAGAGCACTCTTACTTGTTGGTTATAATCTATGACTGATATCACTGTAAAGGGGTTAATATTTTACTAAATAATTCTATATTCAAAAGTGCTGCAGCACAGAAGAAAAATTCAAGAAAATTTAAATTGAAAACAAGTGGGAATGGATTATCTTCGGCATGCCGAAAACTTAATACTCTTTTCGAACCTTTAGACAATTTTCACTTTGCCAACTGCAGCACTTTCATTAGCTGTACAATTTGATATCATATGAATTTAAATATTCTTTTGAAATATTAAATTTAATTCCAGTTGTATGACAGCTATAAGATATAGTGGTCCGATCCGGCCGGCTCCGAATTATGTGATGCATGTTTGAATAGTAAGTATCTGTGCAAAGTTTTATTGCGAAAGCTTTGAAAACATGGGATTTATGGCAAAAACCGATTTCCAGTTGTATGGCAGCTATAAGATATAGTGGGCCGATCCGGCCGGCTCCGAATTATGTGATGCATGTTTGAATAGTAAGTATCTGTGCAAAGTTTTATTGCGAAAGCTTTGAAAACATGGGATTTATGGCAAAAACCGATTTCCAGTTGTATGGCAGCTATAAGATATAGTGGGCCGATCCGGCCGGTTCCGACCAATGTGCTGTCCCTTTGAATAATAAGTCTCTGTGTAAAGTTTTATTGCGATAGCTCAAAAACTGAGGGACTAGTTTGCATACATACAGACAGACAGACATACAGACAGACGGACATGGCTAGATCAATTTGTTTTGTCATTCTAAGCATACTGGCAGTAACTTTTGGGGGTCTATGACGCTTCCTTCTATGCGTTACAAACTTCAGCACAAACTTAATATACTATTTTCTTCGAAAAGAGTATAATGAAACTGCGTAACTACACTTCTCGGATATTGCAGAGGTAAATGAAAATGTAGAATTAGTAAAGAGAATTCAGAAGTAATAAAAAGACTACGTTACAATGATACGAGATAGAAGAGGATCTAAAACACGTAAAACATCTGTGCCAAAATGTAATCCTTCAATACAATAACATATTTTTCAGAACTTATCAAATCTTTTTTTCAAATAACCAAAAGCACGAAATGTTTGTCAACCAAAATTAAATTTGTACTTTAGAGATTTTGAGATCCTTTTGAAATAAATTATTTGGCCTGCTTCGAATGAATGCGATGCATAATGTAAATATGGAAAACGGCCGCTCGCTATCGGCTAATGTCATTGTAGCATGATTGAGTTGTGGTTACCTTGATGGGCTTGGGACAGCCCTTGCCCTTGACCTGCACGCCCTCCAGCTCGGTGCGATACTTGTCCACGTCGGAGTTGGTCATGCGAGCCAGCTCGGGCACCTCGACGTAGAAGTTCTTGCGGAACGGCGCATAGCTGACGGATGAATGATCGATTTTGGCCAGCTCCTTGCGATGCTTCATGGCCAGATTGACGGCCGTGTCGCGTATGTCCTCCAGCTCGTCCTCGCTGGAGTACTCCAGGCTGTCCATGTTCTGTTCAATTAGTTCGCCCTTCTTCGGCGTTGCGGTCTTCTTTTTGGCCACGCCCGTCATAATGACGACGCCCTGCGCCTTGGCCGGGCTAACGAAATGGTTGACGCGACGCATCTCCTTATTGACCTCCTGCATGTAGGCATCCAATGGGTCCACATCATCTTCGGCATCCTCCGCTGCTGAAGACGTCGTTTCGGTCTCCATGGGCGTTGCTGCTGTCTCCGGCACAGTAATTGGGTCAGCTAGCTGCTGATCCGCCTGAGGCTGCTTTTCCACAGCCTCTTTGGACTCCGGCTTCGGCGAGTCAGCTGCCAAGGGCGGTGTAAGGGGAGGCGGAGGTGGTGGAGGAGGAGCAGCAGTCTCTGGCGCAACTGATGTTGCTGTTGTGCTTGGTGGCGCTGGCGTTGTCAGCACCATGTTGAGCACCTTGCTGAAGGTGGGTCGCTTTAGTGGCGCAAACTTTGACTCGGGCAGATCATCATCGAATCGCTTGCGTATGCTGTGGAATTTCGATGGCGGCGAATCTGGCTCACGTCTGCCAGTCTCAATTTCAATCACTGGCGACGGATTGCTGTCATCCTCCTCGGACTCGTCCTCCAGGCTCCACTTCTTGGCCGATTTGGTAACGGTCAGTGGCAGCGTCAGCGCCTTGGCATCCCGCTTACCGGCCTCCTGTTCCCGCTGCTTGCGCTCGGCGCGCCAACGTTCGATGCGTTCGCGCCGCTTGATCATCTCCAGTTCAAGGCGGCGCTGCTGCTCCTCCTTGTCGATCTCCTCCTCCAGCTCCGGCTCACCGTCCGTCGAACTGCTGGACGAACCCACGGGTATGATAAGTGGCGCCGTATTTGCTGTTGTCGCCCGACGCGTCTCAACATCCCGCTGACGTTCGCGCTGCTCACGCTCACGCTCCTTATCGCGCTCCCGCTCCTTGTCCCGCTCGCGCTCTCTGTCCCTCTCGCGCTCACGCTGCCGCTCGCGCTCTCTGTCCCTTTCGCGCTCCCGCTCCCGCTCACGCTCGCGTTCGCGCTCCTTGTCCTTGTCCCGTTCACGCTCCACTTGGCGCCTGTGAAGATAAGCATTTATAAATGATTTCCAAAAGAGGTGTTGGTGGGTGGTTTAGCTTACTTGTCCTTGTCATAGTCCTTGGAGCGGGAACGCTTGCGTCGCTTCTCGTCGCGACCGCCGCGGGAGCTCTCCTTGGGCGGCTCCTTGACCCGCTTGCGCGAGTTGCTGCTGCTGCTCAGACTGGAGCCGTTTCTCGAGGATTTACCATTGTCATATTCGACGCCACCGGCGCCGCCGCCTCCTCCACCGCGTCTATCATAGTGCTTGTCTCGCTCCCTCTCCCGCTCCCTGTCTCTGTCCCGCTCCCTTTCCCTGTCACGCTCCCTATCGCGCTCCCGTTCGCGCCTGGGCATGCACAAACAAATTGTTTAATTCACATTCATACATCACATATAAACAGCACTTACCCAGAGCTTTTGGACATTGTGGTTAGCCGCAAGTAGGCCGGCGTATCCTGTGCACTTAGAAAAGGTAAGTGGGCTACAGCAAATGCTGTAATTAACTATTTGGTCGCACAGCCGCTTGATTAAAGCTTGTTTGACGTTTCTGTAAGCGCTTTAGTTGCTTTTTTTCTTAATTAAAAAAATATTTGTACTTAAATTCGGCATATAAAATTGTAATCGTTTGCCCGGCAGGGCTGGACAAAGCTTGACAGGGCGGCATTTGTGTTGAAGAAGTATTGCGGCGTTGCCACACAATTCGAAATATACATATAAGACGTTTAGACGCGGGTCGTATATGTTTTGTCTTATTTATTTAGCTAACTTTTTAATACTATAACTATTTAGCCTACTTAGAAGATAATATTAAAAACAACAATATGTACTACTATTACTATTCCAGCTACATACTTCATTACTTATATGAAGCAAAATGTGCAAAGCAGGCGGGCGTATGAGCGGTTATTAACTGAAATATGCTGTGCTGCCACCCTGTTAATAGCTTGTTCAACTTTGCAGTATCGCCATACCGCCACATGTGCTAGTGATAATCAGCTGTGCTGTTGATAGGTATTTGTTTGGCCCGCACGTGTTAAGCAGCGGTATATACATAAGTAATTTGAACATCGCTTGAATTAAGTTGAGTTTGGTTTTTAATTATTTCGAATATATATTTCGAACAGATACGCGACTGAATCAAAATGTTGCCGCAAATGGAAATCATTGTCGGCACATACATCGAGTACTTGTTGGGCTATCAACTGACAGGGAAAAAAGGCGGTTTCCAACTCAAGCAATCGTTTGCGGACAAATCGCATGCCGGCCCAGTTAAATGTTTAGCTGTCGGCGGGCATTGGATAGCTAGCGGTGGCGTCGACGATCGCATCTTCGTCTACGACATGCGCAGCCGGAAGCAGGCACACGTCTTAAACCATCACACGGGCACCGTGAATACCCTGGAATTCTCTTCGGATCAGTCGCATCTGTTGTCGGGTGGCGAGGATGGCCACATGGTTGCCACTGCGATCGGCAAGTGGAGCGTCGAGGGCGATTGGCCCAAGGCACACAACAAGGATGCAGTCAATCACATTGCCTGTCATCCCAGCAACCGTCTCGCTCTCTCGCTGGGCGGCGATCAGGTGCTGAACACCTGGAATCTGATAAAGGGGCGCATCGCCTACCGGACGAACCTGAAGAATCGCCGCTCCCTGGGCCGTGCGCCTGAGTGCCTGTCGTGGTCCACCACCGGCGATCACTTCACCATCAGCGGCCCGCTCGATCTGGAGATATGGGAGGTTCGTTCGGCCAGCGTCCTGCGTCTCATCACAATGCCGGCAAAGCCCACTTGTGCCGTCTGGCTGGACGGCGACAACTGCCTGACTGGCCTGGCCAACGGCAGCATTGCGTGGAACTGCCTCGCCGACAAGGACGAGGATGCAACCGTAATTCAAATATTCTGCATACTCTTATACAATACTCTTGAGGGGGAAAACTGATTCCTATCGCAAGTATATGCCATATCGAGGTAGCCACTTCTGTAAATCATCTGTTTCTTTAAAGGCTCGGAAGTATTGGACGCTCCATCCATCCATCTATAACCCATAGTTTCATTTTCCGAATATTTTAATTTCCTTTTGTATTTCAAAACAGTTTTGAAACCGAAAATATGTAAAATGTTTTAATAGCTCGAGCATCATTTGAACGATTTAACTATATATTTTGATTGTGTGAGCACAAAATAGTTTGAGGATAGTTTAAATTTGATTTTACCGCAATTTTCTACATATGATATGATACATATATTTCTTAAAACTACAAGTACGCTTTCGTTTCTCTAACTCGAACTTTATGTGTGGCAGATGAAGGTTGAAGCGAGAAAAGTTCGACTATATCTTAAACAAACTCATCAGCGTAATTTTGTTAACATCAGAATCAGAACATAAAAACGCATTAAATTTAAGAAATTATATTTATAAATACAAACTCTAATGCACTTGTTATCCTCTTCCATCCGCAGCCCAAAATGTTGAAAGCGCACGAAGACCGTGTAAAGGCCATGTCCTTTATGCACGACCGACTGGTGACCATCTCCAGGTGAGTAGCAACGCTTCACATTCACTTTTGATTGTCTTCTTATATGTTGCTATGTTTTACAGCTCGGGTGAGATTAAAGTGTGGGAATGCGATGTTATTGAGAAGGAGCTGCAACTGATTGCCAGCACCTCTACCGACTGTCGACTCACATGCTTGGGCCTGCTCGATCTGAAGCCGTTTGCCAAACAGCTGCAGGAGCAGCGCAGCAAACTGATCCGCCAGCAAGCCGAAAATATCGTTGCACAACAGGAGGCGGCGGAGGCGGAGTCCTTGGCGAAACCTGCAAGGCGCGACTATGTCTCCATCGAACAGGATGACGATGAGCAGCAGGATAAGGATCAGGCTGAGGATGATGATGATGGTGATGAGGAGCAGGAGGCGTCCTCAAATGAATCTGATCAGGACAACGAAAGCGAAGACAGCTTTGATGCCGAATCAGACTCCGATGCGAGCATAGAACCAGAGCCAAAAGCAAAAACACAGCCGCCAAAGAACCGGAAACGTCAAGCGGCCAACAAAAACACATTGACAAATAACAAATCTAAAAAAACAAAAAAAAATTAAATAAGTCTTAATTAGATTCCAACAAATTTGTACATTCATAAGTTTTTTTTCATTGTGAATAAATGTCGCCAGAAAAAATAGACTCAAATTGTATTTTTCTTATACATATATGTATGTATGTATTTTCATATAATTTTGCAATGCCATTCAGGCTAATTAGAAAAGAAAAAAAATAAACGAAATAAATGAATAGTGCAACAACGCATGGACAAAAGTACATACATATATCAAACAAGTAAGAGTGCTCTAGTCGGGAGTGCCCGACTACGAGATACCCTGAACCCAGTCCTTACAATCATTCATATTAATCTAAACACACACATGCTGCAGTACAAGCAGTGCAAGCGGTCTAAGCAGTTAGCTTGCTTTTCGCTGAGCCCCACATAATGGAAAGTTAAATCTTAAATAACTTCTGTGTTTATCGTCCGATCTTATTGAAATTTTTGGGGCAAACAATTGTCAATAATATGTGTGACCAAACCAAATTGCAAGGTCGTACCTTCAAAAATGCGTTTTTTTAACTTTTGGGGGGTTTGGGGGTGGTATCCAAAAAGTGAAAAATTTGTTCATGTGTATGCTATTCGAGATTATACATGTCAAATTAGGGGCCTCTAGCTCTTATAACTTGTAAGTTATATCCAAAAAACGCTGGTCTAAAATCGAAATTTATCGATAACTTTTGAACGGGACGAGCTATCGATAAATTTTAATAAACTTGATCTGTCCCGGGATTAGGAGAACTTATGTTCCAAATATGAAGTCTCTAGCTCTTGTAGTCTCTGATATCTGTGTGTTCATACAGACAGACAGACGGACAGACGGACAGACGGACAGACAGACGGACATGGCCAGATCGACTCGGCTATTGATACTGATCAATAATATATATACTTTATATGGTCGGAGATGCTTCCTTATGCCTGTTACATACATTTGCACAAACCCATAATACCCTTTTTACCCATTTTTAATGGGTTCAGGGTATAAAAAGGTTAGAAACGCGTTGCACAATTAATTTCAGGAGTTGTTTGTGTACTTTTTACATTTCAAGTGTACAAAATGGCTATAATATAAAATGTACACAGGAATGTTGTTATTGCTGCACTCTTCTGCTTGATGTTCGTTTAATGTATTTCATTATTGTCAAGCACATGCAACAGTATTTGTGTGGCACGTTTTTTTTTTGTTTGAGTAACGCACGCAAACTCAGTCGAATCAACCCAAACCTCAAAATTGTTCTCTTCGCTATTGGTGCGCGCATTTAAGGGTTGAAATTGTTTGCCATACAAATACTGTGCAAATAGCCTCAATCCGTAAATCTAGATTGTATTTATGGATTTATGGATCGAGCTTGCATCTCATGTGGCTAGAAGAGTGCGGATGCGTGCGCCGATTGGCCAAGAGAAAGGGCAAGCAATTTCTTTTGGTCTCTTCTCTCTCGAGTTTACCATCTTTGCTTTGAACACTCAAGTACATACATATGTATGTAGTATGTATGTATCACACAGCGGGCAGGGGAGACACATATATGTATGTATGTACATACACACATACATACATATGTATGTAAGACATAGGTGCACAGCTACCGATGTATGTATGAGTGAACTACAACTATGTATGCATGTGTGTTCTAATGAGCAATGCAACGCGCACTCAGATCTTAAAATAAGTATGACATCACAGCGAAAGAAACCGTTTTTATACCCTGAACCCATTAAAAATGGGTAAAAAGGGTATAATGAAGTTGTGCAAAAGTATGTAACAGGCATAAGGAAGCATCTCCGACCATATAAAGTATATATATTATTGATCAGTATCAACAGTCGAGTCGATCTAGCCATGTCCGTCTGTCTGTCCGTCTGTCCGTCTGTCCGTCTGACCGTCTGTCCGTCTGTCCGTCTGTCCGTCTGTCCGTCTGTCTGTCTGTATGAACACACAGATATCAGAGACTACAAGAGCTAGAGACTTCATATTTGGAACATAAGTTCTCCTAATCCCGGGACAGATCAAGTTTATTAAATTTTATCGATAACTCGTACCGTTTAAAAGTTATCGATAAATTTTGATTTCAGACTTGCGTTTTTGGGACATAACTTCAAAGTTATAAAAGCTAGAGGCCCCAAATTTGGCATGTATAATCTCGAATAGCATACACATGTAACAAAAATTTCACTTTTTGGATACCACCCCCCAAACCCCCCAAAAGTTCAAAAAACGCATTTTTGAAGGTACGACCTTGAAATTTGGTTTGGTCACACATATTATTGACAATTGTTTGCCCCAAAAGTTTTAATAAGATCGGACAATAAACATAGAAGTTATTTAAGATTTAACTTTCCATTGTGTGGGGCTCAGCGAAAAAGCAAGCTAACTGCTTAAACCGCTTGCACCGCTTGCAATGCTTGTACTGCAGCATGTGTGTGTTTAGATTAGTATGAATGATTGTAAGGACTGGGTTCAGGGTATCTCGTAGTCGGGCACTTCCGACTAGAGCACTCTTACTTGTTCTTGCAACGTTGTTTCGCATTTGAACGAGCTGCGCACAAAACTCGCGAGGCCCAGCAAAAATCGCAGAAAAGGGAAGAAGAACATCAAAATAAGAAACTGCTTCTCTTGTGCACAGTGGGTAAAAGTGGGACAATCGTTGATGTTAACTAACAAGTCTAATACGGGGAGTAAGAAATCTAACTTTGTTTTTTGATATTATATTAATGTTAAAACAAGTGGGGAAGGATTATCTCCGGCGTGCCGAAGATTTTATACTCTTTTCGAACCTATAGGCAACTGCACCACTGAAATTTCATAAGCTGTACAAAATCGTTTTGTCGCGTACATTTTTATACCCTGAACCCATTAAAAATGGGTAAAAAGGGTATAATGAAGTTGTGCAAGTTTTATACTACAGCAATAATATCCATTGATTAAAACCATTTTTAAAAATATATTATGTGATTTCAAGAGAGTGTTTTCACAACCACTGTAAATGAATTTGCTATTCGCATTACCGTTAGAATTTTGGTTTTATGTTTTCTCTCGCCCTTTGTCTATGACTTCGGTTAACATTTTCTGTTGAAATTTGCATGTGCAAATTCTGTTTAAGACTCACTTAAATGAATCTACATATGTACATACATACATCAAATCTGCGCAACTGTGACACGCATAGAGGAACGGAGATTCGCATCATATGTATGTATGCACATTTGTACGTATGTACATACATACATACATATATATACATACACTAACCGACAGATTTCAGCATTTGCGCAAAGCACACCAAAGTGCATGCACACACTCACACGCACTTTGTGCACATACATACATACATTAATATGTACGAGCATTTGTAGGCAAGATATTGCGTAATCGGCACAGCGCGTAAAAGAGTTTCGACGAATTACAAACATACGGATTTGTGTAACTTTAATTTGTGCTTCAGTTTAACGTAGGCGGGAAAGGGATAGCGAGAGCAGAGCAAAGCGCACGCGTGCCTCCTCTCACATTGGTTGTTGTGTGTGCTGCACGAAAGGAAACGCGCAGAAAAACCGCAAGTAACAATTTCTTCTTGTCTTCTGTGGCATTCATTTCTGTTTTGTGCGCATTACTGCGAATTGATTTTCTTTTGCTTTCATGGCGTGATTTGTATACTCTGCGCAGCATATGTACATACACATATATGTAAATATGTACGTATGTATATATGCATACGCAGCTGCGCGCAAGATGGCGCACAAATAAGTGTAACAGGCACAGGCGCAAGGGCATCTGCCGTTGCGTAAAAGAGATGGGTAGCCCGTGCCGGCGCTTGCGTGTCTGCCACTCAAGCAAGACAGAGACAAACACACACATGAACATATGTATATGTAAATGGTCGCCGGCTGCCCCTGCGCATCTACACTAACATGTACATACATATGTACATAGGTTTAGTCGTTGATTGCGCCTCCTTCGTTGCCGTTTCTCAACACTTTATCGATACTTTTGAATACATTTGCAGTCGCCAAGCTTCCATTTTGTCAATTAAGCGCACATTTTCGTCAGAGACGGACGTGCGTTACCCTCCGCTTCTAAAAATAATTATCACGTGTTCAATCCTTTTGCAAAGCGGTAAGTATTAGTGTTTTTTTTTGTTATCAATACGCGCGTATTTATGTATATTTAAATATACTGCATAGTTTCATTGCAGCAATGGCTTATCGTGAATTATTGATTTCGGGAAGCGAGCGACGTCGCATTGGAGACGCCTACCCAATTATGGGAATCGTGAATCTTTGCGAAGAGGCCATCGCGGACGAAGAACATTTGATTCCCGTTGTAGATCTCACAGCTGATGAACCATCTTTGCAGATAATGCCACCACCGCCACCACGTCCGTATAATTTTCTGGTCGCACCAATACAGACGCCGTCCCCATCTCCGCACGCCTGTCCGTGCTTCCGTGTTCCGGTATTGCCCCCAACTCCGCCACCATCACGGCCACGGAATGTAGTCTGCTCGACTAAATGTCCAATATGCCTGGAGCCAGTCGTGTGCCGCAACCCAATGGCCACCAAATGTGGCCACATCTACTGTTTCGGCTGCATCATTCTAACGATTCGCACCCAACGCAAGTGCGCTATTTGCGGCGTCATCCTGCACAGCCGTCGCAGTCTGCGTCGTGTCTATGTTTGAGATGTAAGTACATATGCATATACATATACATATACATATATGTATGAATATTGATATTCATCCCTGATTATTCCTTTTATTTCAGCCGGCTATTGCAAACGGCAAGCAAGTCTTAAATCCCCAATCACCGAAAGCAGAAGAACTCATCAAAAAATACGGCGTAATGATAACAATGGCGTGATATAAAACTTGTAATTCCTTGAACTTGAAATCGTACTATATAATATAAATATATGTTATATAGTATATATATGTGTGTATTCCTCATCAGCATCAATCAATCAATCAATTTGCTGCCAAGCAAACGGCACTCTAAGGCGTTAAGTAATCTTGTTGTAACTTGGCAGGGAATCGGATCCGAATCGGACTGCCGTATCTTATAGCTGCTATAGGAACAATTGGTCGAAAGATAGGTTCTTGTCTGTACAACTTGTTTGCTTGCCAAGACAGTTCAAAACAAGTGGCGAATGATTATCTTCGGCATGCCGAAGATTTTATACTCTTTTTCAAACCTTTAGGCCATTTTCACACTGCCAACTGCACCACCGAAATATTTAATGACGCATATCTTTGCTAATTATAGTTGAATCGATTTGAAATTTTGAACACTGATGAGTTATAAGGATTATCAAGTATACAAGGAGACTTAAGGCGATAGCTTTGAAAACATGGAATATATGGCCAAAACCGACTTCCAGTTGCAGCTATACGATATAGTGGTCCGATCCGGCCAATTCCGACCAATGTGCTGTCCCTTAAAATAAAAAGAATCTGTGTAAAGTTTGATCAAGATGGCTCAAAGACTGAGGGACTAGTTTGCATACATACAGACAGACAGACGGACATGGCTAGATGAATTTGTTTTTTATACCCTGAACCCATTAAAAATGGGTAAAAAGGGTATTATGGTTTTGTGCAAATGTATGTAACAGGCATAAGGAAGCATCTCCGACCATATAAAGTATATATATTATTGATCAGTATCAACAGCCGAGTCGATTTAGCCATGTCCGTCTGTCTGTCTGTATGAACACACAGATATCAGAGACTACAAGAGCTATAGACTTCATATTTGGAACATAAGTTCTCCTAATCCCGGGACAGATCAAGTTTATTTCATTTGATCGATAACTCGTCGCATTCAAAAGTTATCGATAAATTTTGATTTTAGACTAGCGTTTTTGGGACATAACTTCAAAGTTCAAACTTCCTCTATGCGTTACAAACTTCAGCACAAACTTAATATACTATTTTCTTCGAAAAGAGTATAAACACACAAGAACTATGATTGCTTTTAAGCTCGAAACTATAATATAGATAAATAGTTAAATTTGAATGTGAGCGGCTCTTAAAGGGTATATATTTTTTGTGCGTGTTGAAGATACAAAAAACATATGCTGAAATACCTATAATTAATATTATTAAGAAGCAACTTCAAATCTGGAAATTTAAAAGTTGAGGCAAATATTGAGAATCTCATTGCTTCCATCGAGGTCAAATAATATTTCAAAATACTGGAAGTGCTATGTTGAGGTCTTCCACTATATATATGTGTAGTTCGCTGGGGAAATCGATGTTTCGAAATAATCGTTGATTCACATGCAGAATTATTTTCCACAGCGGACAGAAATCTATTAGAATACATAAAAGTAACGCAAGCAAAAAGATTCAAAACTTGGTTGTATTTTTAAAAACAATTTTTAATCTGTACGGCCAGTAAGAAAAAGAAAAAAAATACCTTATTGCTCATCGGTTTATTAGTTGGTACATAATCATAACATTTTTCGTTTATAGTTGTAACAATCTCAATACATGTAATATGTAATATGTAATATGCTACACGCATACAATAATCAGGGAAAGGGGTGCAAATTGAGCACTTTGTCAACAATGAATTTAATGTCAAGTGTTTGGGGAGGGGGGAATTTGTTTGTATGTGTGTGATTTTGTAAGGTACGACGACGGCAGGCATTTGAGATGCATCTCAGTGCGAGAGAAAATAGTGTATGAGCTGTAGGTAAATGCGCTCCATCAACGGCCACATGTGCGCCACTAGCAGCTGGAGGACTCGTCCAAGCGGCGGGCAGAGCGTGCACATGTAATCCGTTAGGGCCACCAGCACACGCAGCAGCAAGGGTCAGTTGTTGTGGCGCTGGCGCTGCTGCTCCAGCTGCTCCAGCTGCACGAGGCAGCTGGGATCGCAATCGATGCTGTCATCGTCCAGCGGCTCCTCGATGGTGTAGCGACCGTCTGGGCGCTTGGGGCAGCTGTGCGTCCAGGGCATTGGCTCGCCAAACTTGTCCAGATGCGCCAGATTCTGGCAGGCGTAGAGCAGCGGATGATCCACATAGGCGATGCAGTCGTAGCACCACACCGACAAGTCACTGAAGCTCAGCACCAGCGGATGACGCGATCGATGGCAATGCATCTCCATGTGCTCATTGATATAGCGACCGCAGCCGATCTTATGGCAGATCAAACATAGCCAATTCTCCACAGTCGATGCACAGTCGCCACACGCCGCTGTCGTCCTTATTGCTGTATCAATGATATATAGTATATAGTCATTAGTATTGGGCAAGTCATGGGATTGCATTGGCAAGCAATAAATACACATTAACCATTCAAAGTTCTTTCGCAGTAATCAAGTTATGAAAACAGAATAGTTTCGAAACAAAGTACAGTGGTCATTCGCTGAGACATATTCTTGTTTTACATGTTAACTATTTATGAATTTTCATGTGATATATCAAGTGTATAACAAATTAAGAAAGTTAGTTTAAAGTATAGTGCTACCAAAATAAAAAACGCTAATGCTACTATAATCATTTCGGATTTTTACTAAATTATGGAATGACGGCAACTATAAACAAGCACAATCAATATACATCAACAAGTTTTTAAGGGAAAATTATATATAAAAATAGTGTTATATAACATGGGAAACGAAACACACAAGTTTAACCTTCCATTTCGGTTTTAATGTGGATTTAAAAGTAATTTGTATTTTTACTCATTTTTAATGGGTATAAAAACAAACTTTTCTAAATCAAAAGTATTTTTATACTCTTTTCGAAGAAAATGGTATATTATGATTGTGCTGAAGTGTGTAATGCATAGAAGGAAGCGTCGGAGAGTCCCAAAAGGTACTGCCAGTATGCTTAGAATGACAAAACAAATTGATCTAGCCATGTCTGTCCGTCTGTCTGTCTGTATGTATGTATGCAAACTAGTCCCTCAGTTTTTGAGCTATCGCGATAAAACTTTGCACAGACACTTATTTTACAAAGGGACAGTACATTGGTCGGGACCAGCGGATCGGACCACTATATCGTATAGCTGCCATACAACTGGAAGTCGGTTTTGGCCATATATCCCATGTTTTCAAAGCTATCACCTTAAATCTGCTTGTACACTTGAACATCCTTATAACTCATCAATGTTCAAAATTTCAAATCAATTCAGTTATAATAAGCAAAGATATGCGTTATTAAATGTTTCGGTGGTGCAGTTGGCAGAGTGAAAATTGTCTATAGGTTCGAAAATCGTATAAAATCGTCGGCATGCCGAAGATAATCCTTTCCCACTAGTATTTTATAAATTGTGTAATGTCTTAAAAATGCTTGGCCGTTCTGAATTTCACAAATTAATTTCACCAAACATTTTATATTTGAAATATTGGGAAATTGGAGCATATACGCAATAGAAATTTATAGCAATACAGATTATATTATAAAAGACAGTAGAACTGGTATATAAAAAGCTAGAAAAAAGCTATCAAAAAGCAAAACAAAGCAGACATATAACATATAAGCGTAACACAAGCGAGACAGAGAGAGAGAGGGCTACAAAAAGAGAGAGAGAGAGAGAGAGGGAGTGGAACTAAATATGCAGCTTACATTCGGGCGTCGCCTCCGGACGCAAAAGCCTCAAGTGTGGACAGCTTTTGATTGGATAAATGGCATACATTTCCTGTGTTGCGACAGTGAGTGTGAGTGAGACGGGAGCGGCAGAGAGCGAGACAAATGGCATGAGGATTTCCAATTAGAAAGAGATAGAGAGAGAGGGGGAGCAGTGTGCTCAGCTCTGCGTACCTGCTCGTCCACAAGATCGGTCATCAGGTGGGTTTTTAGCTTGACTTTGGGCCTGCTGCCGCTGGGCCGGTCGTCGCCATGGTCCGGCTGCGATTCGATATCGCCGCCTCCACAGGCGCCCAGTTCGTCGTCATTTGTGAGGGTCAGCTGCTGGAGGGTAGCAGCTAGAAAATCCTCGTTGTTGTTCTCGCCCAGCGCACACTCGGGCAGCTTGCGGCCGAAGACGAGCGAGTGCCAATGCTGGCGCTGCTCCTCCAGGCACAGCTGCAGCGTCTCCACACAGCTCTGGAAGGCGACCGTCTGGGGACGCTTTTCGGGCGCTGTTGGCCCGAACTGTGGCGTCGGCACCGGATCGCCGAGCAGCGTCTTCGTGCACATGGTCATCGCATAGGATATGGAGTTGACATTGTAGCCGCCCTCGAGGCAAACGATGATGCGACCGCCGGCTAGCGCCGATAGCCAGTGGGTGAACAGGCCGTAGCCCTCGGGCGTCACCTTGCAGCCGCCCAGCGGATCACCAATGGCCGCATCGAAGCCGGCCGACACCAGCACCAGCTGTGGACTGAACTCGTACGCAATTGGCAGGATCAGCTGTTGGAAGGCCAGCGCATACTCCAAGTCGCCCATGCCCTTCTGTAAATGGAAATACAAGTCGATGAGTATTTTAGTGGCCACTGAGCAAGCGTAACTGCGATGAAAACAAGCAGACTGGAGTATACCCTGAAGTCAGGCCTTATCCGAAAAGTCAACTTCATTATACCCTGAGTTGTGCAAAAGTATGTAACAGGCCTAAGGAAGCATCTCCGACCATATACAGTATATATATTTGTCTGTCTGTCTGTCCGTCTGTCTGTATGTACACGCGGATATCAGAGACTACAAGAGCTAGAGACTTCATATTTGGAATACAAGTTCTCGTAGTCCCGGCACAGATCAAGTTTATTTCACTTTATCGATAGCTCGATCCGTTGAGAAGTTATCGATAAATTTCGATTTCAGACTAGCGCTTTTGGCCTATAACTCACAAGTTATAAGAGCTAGAGGCCCCAAATTTGGCATGTAGCATCTCGAGTAGCATACACATAAATCAAACTTCTTTGTTTAAGACTTAACTTTCCATAGTGTGGGGCTCAGTGAAAAAGCAAGCTAAACTGCTGATACTGCTTGCATCATGTGAGTGCATGTATGTATGTACACTGATAGATTAGTGTGAATGAATGTAAGGACTGGGTTCAGGGTATCTCCTAGTCGGGCAATCCCGACTAGAGCATTCTTACTTGTCTTTCACATGTGTGTGCTATTCGAGTACTATAATACATATCAAATTTGCTACCGCTAGCTATTATAACTTTTTAGTTATGGCTAAAATCGCTGAAATCGAAATTTATCGATAGATTTTGAACGGGAAAAGCTATCGATAAAATGCAATAAACTAGATCTGGCGCAGGAATACGAAAACTTGTAGAACAAATATTAAGTCTCTAGCTCTGATTGTCTCTGATACAGATGGACAGACATGGATCAGGAACATATATACTTTATATATACATACAGTTAATGCCACAACTCACCTTATTCCAGGGTATGTTGACATTGAAGCCGTGGCCGGCATTCTTGCCACAGGCATCGTAGTTGCCGTCGGGCCCCTTGGGAAAGTAGGTGCCATGCTCATAGCGATGCACACTGATGTAGAGCACCTTCGGATTGGACTCGAAGATGTGCTGGGTGCCATTGCCATGGTGCACATCCCAGTCGACAATCAGAATGCGCTCGAGGCCATATTCGCGGATCGCATACTGTGCCCCAATCGCCACATTGTTGAAGATGCAGAAGCCATGCGGCTGCTCCGACTCGGCATGATGTCCCGGCGGACGGACATTGCAAATGCCGCTGCGCGTCTCGCCACGCATCACGCTATCCACGGCCTGGAGGACAGCGCCGGCGGCTAGAGTGGCACACTCGAAGGTGCGCGGATGCAGATACACCGAATTGTAGCCGGCCGATGCCTGCTGCAGCTCCTCCTCGCTGCGTCCGACCAGCCGACGCATTGTGTTCACATGCGCGCGCGTATGCGCCAGGCACACCTCATCCGTGGTGGCGGCACGCGCCGCCAGCGGCTGCATGCGGCCCAGCAGCTGATACTCCTCCTGCATGCGATGGATCTGACGGATGCGCAGCGGCTGCTCCGGATGTGAGTCGTCGTGCACGTTGCAATGGAGCAGCATGTCCGCATCGTAGGCATAGCAGACGCGCAACGTCGGCACTGACAGCGGCGTCTCTACGCGCAGTCGACGCAGTCGCTCCACATTGCTGACCACAACGGAGGGACTCAGCTGGGCGGAGGTGCCGCGCGTCGGATAACGCGCACTGGCCGGATCCAGCGGCGGTGTTGTCGATCCACCCAGCCAAATGCGCTGCACGCGATGCAGCCGCGTGTCCCTAATCAGAGCCGTCTCCTTCTCCTTCGCCACATAAGTCTGCTGCAATTGCAGGCAGCGCCAGTACGGACGATGCACATAGATGCAGTTGAGCAGAGCATCGCGCAGCTCATCGCTGGGCAGCTCCAGGCGCTCCACCAGCGGCGGACACGGATCGCCGAGCAGGGCGCGCAATGTGAGAGCGGCGCCCTCGGCCAGCGAGTCGACACAGTAGCCGCCCTCCAGGATGACAGCGATGCGCGAGTTGGCCAGCAGCAGCAGCGGATTCAGCAGATGCGGATAGCAGGCGGGCGTCACCTCCATTTCGCCCTCGGGACAGCCCAGGGCCGCATCGTAGCCGGCCGAGATGAGTATCAGCTCCGGCTGGTATTCCATTGCCACGGGCAGCAGCAGCTGCTGAAAGATGGCCAAGTAGTCGCCGTTGCCCATTCCCTTGGCATTGAGGGGCACATTGAAGTTGTAGCCGGTGCCGGCATCATTGCCAATCGCATGGAAATCCGACTCCGGCAGATTCGGCCAGAAGCTACCATACTCGTAGCGATGGATCGAGAAATACAGCACCCTGTAATACACAATCTTTATCAATATGATCAAATTCAATTGTAACTTGGAAATTGTGACACGATTTTGTAGCATTATTTAGCATGGGAAAGGACTATCTTCGGCGTGCCGAAGTTTTTATACTCTTTTCGAACCTTTAGGCAATTTTTAAACTGTCAACTGCACCACCGAAATATTTAATGACGCATATCTTTGCTAATTATAACTCAATGGATTTGAAATTTTAAACTTTGATGAGTTATAAGGATGTTCAAGTGTACAAGCAGATTTAACGTGATAGCTTTGAAAACATGGGATATATGGCCAAAACCGACTTCCAGTTGTATGGCAGCTATACGATATAGTGGTCCGATCCGGCCGGCTCCGACAAATGTGCTGTCCCTTTGTATAATAAGTGTCTGTGCAAAGTTTGATCACGATAACTCAAACACTGAGGGACTAGTTTGCATACATACAGACTGACAGTCAGACAGACAGACGGACATGGCTAGATGAATTGGTTTTTTTCATTCTTTTTGGGGTCTCCGACGCTTCCTTCTATGCGTTACAAACTTCAGCACAAACTTAATATACTATTTTCTTCGAGTAGATTATAAACAATGTAATGGCATAGATGTAAACCCACCTGGCATCGTTGTAGAAGAATCGCTGTGTACCCTGGCCATGATGGACGTCATAGTCGATGATCAGGATACGCTGCAGCTGATGGGCATCGAGGGCATGCTGGGCAGCCAGTGCCACATTGTTGAAATAGCAGTATCCATTGAATTCGGACTTCATCGCATGATGACCCGGCGGACGAATGATGGCCATGCCATTCTGGGCTTTGCCCAGCAGCAGCTGATCCACCAGTTCTATTGTCGAGCCGCTGGCCAGCAGGGATAGCTTAAATGTGGACTAGAAAAGAGAAACAAAAGATATACACTTATTTGAATAGTGTACAATAACAATATGTGGCACATGATATAGTTCCCTCTTTTAAGACAGAATTTTCAGAATTCATACCAAATTCTGGATATTCCTAAGACTAATAAATCAAGTGGAGAGGATTATCTCTTTTCGAACCTTTAGACAATTTTTACTCTGCCAACTGCAGCACTTTCATTAGCTGTAAAAATTAATATCATATAAATTTAAATTTTCTATTGAAATATTAAATTCATTTCCAGTTGTATGGCAGCTATAACATATAGTGGTACGATCCGGCTGGCTCCGATCAATGTGATGTACGTAATAAATATCTGTGCAAAGTTTCAACGCGATAGCTTTGAAAACATGGGATTTATGACCAAAACCGACTTCCAGTTATAAGATATAGTGGTACGATCCGGCCGGTTCCGACCAATGTGCTGTCCCCGTGAATAATAAGTGTCTGTGCAAAGTTGCATCGCGATTGCTCAAAATCTGAGGGACTAGTTTGCATACATACAGACAGACAGACAGACAGACGGACATGGCTAGATCAATTTGTTTTGTCATTCTGGCAGTAACGGGAATCGGGGTCTCCGAAGCTTCCTTCTATGCGATACAAACTTCAGCACAAACTTAATACACTATTTTCTTCGAAAAGAGTATAAATATTCTATGTCAGCTTATGAATATATGTATATAAATAATTCATACTATTCAAATGTTCGTGAGCAGCAGAAACTGATTTGAATGACTTTTGCTATAAATATAAATTATCTGTGGATCTGCTTGCTATATAATATATAAGCTGGCTACTATTATTCAAAGCTTAACATCTTTTACACTTGGTTGGCTTCCGATTGCAATCGCAATAGAGCTGATTGCATGATAACCGGTCTAGAAACCGCTACAATCACTCACATCTATAATTAAATCTTC
Organism: Drosophila flavopinicola; assembly: GCA_035042425.1. Lineage (NCBI taxonomy): Eukaryota > Metazoa > Arthropoda > Insecta > Diptera > Drosophilidae > Drosophila > Drosophila flavopinicola. The sequence continues at coordinate 257,338 of JAWNLL010000187.1, read as the reverse complement.
TCACAATTGATTGTCTGATAATTAAACAGTTATAGTTTCGCATCATGGAAGCCCCTCTCCAGCATCTTACCGGATGTATGTAGATGGCGTCATAATGCGAGCTCAGCTCTTCCATAGCCTCTTGGTCAGGCACGTTTGATGTCTGCTCCAGCTGCTCGTAGTGCTCCAACGAGTGCAGCTTGAGGATCTCCTCCTTTGTGGCCAGACGCGACTTCAGCTGCAGGCAACGCTCCACCAGATTCAGTTCACGGCAGCTGTGTAACATAAGAACAGATATGTTTACATATGTACATATATACGGCCACTTGATACCATATGAATTTAAATTATCTTTTGAAATATTAAGTTTATTTCTAGTTGTATGGCAGCTATAAGATATTGTGGTCCGATCCGGCCGGCTCCGACCAATGTGCTGTCCCCTGGAATAATAAGTGTCTGTGCAAAGTTTTATCGCGATAGCTCAAAAACTGAGGGACTAGTTTGCATACATACAGACAGACAGACAGACGGACAGACATGGCTAGATCAATTTGTATTGTCATTCTAAGCATACTAGCAGTAATTTTGGGGGGTCAATTTTATAAAATTGCAAATTTAATGCAGTTTGTTGTCAGCTATTGATAACTTATAAAGACCTGCTAGCAAATTACACTGTCTAACAAATAAATGACATACATATATGCCTACGAATATGATCCAACTTAAATATACTTGATCTGTGTATGCTTCGTACCGAATTTGGTATTCTATGGCTTACGAGATAAATACATGTCGATAATTAGATCTACGCTTTCTGAAACTATATATATAAAGTAAGGCTCTGATAACTATTCGATTACAATCTAAAAACAAAACAGTGTGATAAGAAACAAGTGGGGAAGGATTATCTTCGGCGTGCCGAAGATTTTATACTCTTTTCGAACCTTTAGGCAATTTTTAAACTGTCAACTGCACCACCGAAATATTTAATGACGCATATCTTTGCTAATTATAACTCAATGGATTTGAAATTTTAAACTTTGATGAGTTATAAGGATGTTCAAGTGTACAAGGAGGTTTAAGGCGATAGCTTTGAAAACATGGGATATATGGCCAAAACCGACTTCGAGTTGTATGGCAGCTATACGATATAGTGGTCCGATCCGGCCGGCTCCGACCAATGTGCTGTCCCCTGGAATAATAGGTGTCTGTGCAGAGTTTTTTCGCGATAGCTCAAAAGCTGAGGGACTAGTTTGCATACATACAGACAGACAGACAGACAGACGGACATGGCTAGATCAATTTGTATTGTCATTCTAAGCATACTGGCAGTAACAAATATGTAGTCAGTCCACTGTTGCCCTTTTGTCACACTGCTCACCGTTCCATGGTGCGCGTATAGCGCTCGGGTCTCTCCTGATGCGTCTCATCCCAGAGGCAGCTGTGCTCGCTCATGGAATCGTCATAGATGAGAGCCGTGGCTCCACGGTGCATATTCTTAGCGTTGAGCGCCTGTGAACCAAATGGGTGAGGAGGGGCCGATTAGTTCAGTTTGCTGATAAAGCTAATGCAGCCAGCACTTACGTACACAATGTGATCTTTATTCGCCTATACTATATACTCACATTCTGATAGATATCAACAACGGTTTCGCTATCAGCAGCTGATCCGGCACCACTCTGCGCTTTCAGCATATTGCGAGCGCGACGTTTTGCCTCCTGGAGTGCCGAACTCGGTTTGCGGGATCCACTCCCGCTGTTGCCGCTGCCAGTGACAGTGACGCTCATCAGCGTCGTCGGATTGCTCGTTGCCGACGAGCTGATGCCCGACTTTGATTTGACCATGGCGCGAGTCTGGATTTTCGCCTGCTGTGCGCCGCGTCTCGTTACGATCGGTGAGCTCTGCGAGAGTAGAGAGAGAGAGTGAGAGCGGAATTTCAGAGAGAGTAAAACCAAAACTTTGACTATCTTCGGTATCAGAGTATGAATAGAGAATTTAACCCGAGGCACAAGCGAAAAACAGTTTTAAAAAAAAACCTTGTTTTTGCAATCACTAAATTCCAATTTTCTTTTTTATAATTTTAAAAATTATTTTTGCTATATTTTGAAGACAACTTTTTATAATCTTAGCTGAACGGCAGCTGTTTGAAGACTGAGAGCTCGAATTATAACTGGATATACATACCTTATATTCGTTCTGACAGTAAATACTTTGGTTGCTTTGCAAACTGACAATTGGTCTATCAATTTATGAAAAACAAAAAATTGTGCGCCTACTTTGATTTGTAATTTTTGAAAGTCTGTAAGAGCGTCTAGAAAATCCGTTAAAATATAAATATAGGTTGTGCCTTGAAAACGTAGATTATAATTTCTGAATTTCTGAAAACAAAAGATGCATGAAATACGTTTTTTTTCACCCTATTTCGTGCTTCAGCTAAAAACGGATCAAGGCATACAAGAATTCGATTTTGACCAAGTTTAACCTATAAGAAATAAATTATCATAATTGATGTGTTCACAAAAATGTATAACAAGAATATTTTGATAAAAAAAACGCAAATCGAAAGAGTTTTCTTCAATAAATTCAGTTTGTTGTATGAAACCACTGCACTAACTCAAAAGAATAATGATACAGTTCGATTCCTAGGTCCACAAATGGAGTCGAACCGCTAATGCTAGAACTGATCTTAACTTGTAACTGGCAGTATTATCGAGCGACCACTGTATTTAGTATATGCCGCCTGTTGAATCACAACGTTTATTCAGCTTCACATTTTCATTTCATTCTCACTAAGGTGAGAATAACTTAATCTACACACATATGCAACTGTATATGTACAATAAATATGATATGCTTATCTACGTATATGTTCTTTTCTCAAATGTATTATCAAAATGGGGCACAATCGTTAAAAAAATGCACCCTTTATTAATGCAACTAACAGGGGAAGGGGGGAATAGAGAGATAGTAATAGTCAGTGGCGTAGTGGGAAATAAACCTCATATTTATGAAATTAGAATAAATCACTAGCTTCTCTTTGATTGTAAGCACTAATTATTGCAATAATAAAGTCACGCCAACGCCACAGGTTGTATTTGTCTAAGGTCGCTGTGGTGTGGTGAGTAATTTCTAACTAACCGTTTAACTGGGCAATAACGACAACAACAGCTACAACAACACATACACAAATGCAAATTGCGGCCACTTGAGCGAAAATGCAAAAACCGCTGCTGGCTACCAAATCAGCACGTTAACTGAACGGATTTGGTGTTCGTTATGTTTTCAAATTCGTTTGGCAGCTGCAAGCAGGCTGCGACGCCAGCTGCGACTGCGACTGCGGACAGCGTGTGTGTGTGTGTGTGTGTGTGTGTGTGTGGGTGTTGTTGTTATTGTTGTCGAAAAAGGCGCGCGACGACGGACTTACCATTATTTCTTTTACTTTTGTCGTTGCTTTTTAGCTGATGCTGTGGGCGCCGCTACTAAAGCTGAAGCTTAAGTTTGTTGCTGTCGTTGGACTTGTGCCAGTGGGCGTCCCTCGCTCTCGCCCTCGCTCTCTCTCGCTCTTGTAATGCAGTTGGCAGTTGGTTTTGTTGTTGCTCGCCGCTCTTGTTGCGTGCGTCTATGAATATGTGTGCGTGCTTGCGTGCGTGCGTCCGTTTGTATTGGTATGTAATACTTTTTGGTTGCTGCTCCTGCTGTTTGCTACTGTTGCGTGATAAGCTCAACTGATTTTGGCCGCATTTATTGATTTGAACTTGAACTATACGTCAGATATCTTACAATATGTGTATCTACAATATGGAGCAGTTGTCTTGCAATAATTATGGCTTCGTTATTCGCTATCTCGCTCGCTTTCACGTGCGCCTTGTCTATCTTCTGTCGCTCCGTCCGTATGTCCGCCTGTCCCGCTGTCCGTCTCTTCTGTTGCGCTTCAGTTGATTTTATGCTTTGCGCTTGTTGTAGTTATACATAAATAACAACTATGATATACACATGGTTTTATGCACGTTCGCTGTGTTGTTGCTTCATTCACAGAAAAGGGTTTGAAAACAAAAAATATTTATTGTTGAATTCCCATGCGTGCAACGAAAGAAAAAAAATAAATGCCGTTCTTGCTCGCACAGGCACAAATACACATGCACACACAAGCACACACACACACACAAGCACACACACACACACAACTCGAGCACAGAATGGCTGGATGCAACGAAGATTGGCAACGCTGCTAGAAGCAGCAAAACAACTGTAATTTGAAGGCCCAGGCAAAGCGGCAATTAACTTAAGGCTGGTTCGTTTGCGCGCGCGGACGGGCGGTATGTTGGCGGCAGTCGGCGCAGTTATGTTTGTGTGCCGTCTGCTTTTGTTATTGTTTTGCAGTTACAAGAAGTGTGTGACCATACACAGCAAGCGCTAAAATACCATAAATACGTAAAGAAAACAACCATTAGGCGTTTTTGTTATTTAAATAGCTAAGCAATATTAACGCAAAAGTTGCTCACATTGCTTTTACTGTTATATTAATGTGTGGCTTTTAAGCTAAATAATTAAAAATTGCTACTAGCGAATATCTTGCATTCGACTCTCCCTTCAGCAGTTTTTCCTTCAACTAAATATAATTTGTGTTTTATTTAAACTAATACATAATTTAGCTAATTAAAACATTTGTAATACGAGCCTAGCAAATTCAATTTAGCTTAGTTAGAAAAAATACTGGCAAAAAATACTAAATATTTATATTTATATATGTATGTGTATATAAACACTTTTTGGTTAGTCCGAAAAATATTCCGATGTTGGTTGTGCGAGCTATGCGATGATGCAAACACATTTGTTTGATCAAACAACAAAATAGCTCAAGTTTTAACATATATTTCATATAATAGAGATTGCTTGATTGTTGATATTGATCCAATAAATTAACTCTACGAAATCAACTGCTTTTTTGACGTCCAACTAGACAAGAACATTCTCATTTCGTATGGGAAATATATTTAGGCCTTTTGAATATGTTTGATTTTGTTTTGTTTTAATAATTTCATTATGCAAATCACAAAGTTTTCAATTAAATGCTATAAGAAACACACGAATTTGTAAAATAATCGATAACGGCTGTGTAATCGATTCGAATTTGAATCGTTTCCAGGTAAATGCAATTCTGGCTTAAAAGTTGTTGCAGGCTTAAAGCTTTTGCAGCAGAATGGATGAGGCGCCACCACCGCCATTGCAGATGGAGGCACAGCCCAGCTCGCCGGCCTTCAGAGCGTGCGCCAAATGGGTGACCAGGCGGGCGCCCGACATACCAATGGGATGACCCAAAGAGACGGCACCACCATGGACATTCACCTTGGCTGGATCGATGTCCATTTTGCGTATGTTAGCCAGCACGACCAGCGAGAAGGCCTCGTTGATCTCCCACATGGCGACATCCTCCTTTCGGACACCAGCACGCTCCAGCAGCTTGGGCACTGCCAACGCGGGCGCAATGGGAAAATCAATGGGATCTGTTTCCGCATCCTGGAACGCCACGATCTTTGCCAGCGGCTTGAGACCCGCACGCTGCGCAGCCTCAGCCGTCATCAGGACGACAGCGGCGCCGCCATCGTTGAGCGTGGATGCGTTGCCGGCGGTAACTGTGCCATTCTCACGCTGGAACACCGTCGCCAGCTGTCCAAACTTGTCGAAATTCACCCGCCTGTACTCCTCATCCTCGGTGATCACCTGCTCCGGCTTGCGTTTCAGCTGGATGCGCACGGGCGCAATCTCATCGGCAAAGACTCCCTCGCTCCAGGATTTCGCAGATCGCTTGTACGACTCAATGGCAAAGGCATCCTGCTCCTGGCGTGTCACCTGCATCTTCTTGGCCGTGTTCTCCGCACAGTTGCCCATGTGGAACTTGTTGTACACGTCCCAGAGGCCGTCGTGCACGATGCCGTCGATCATTTGCACGCCGCCGTAGGGCGTGGCACCACGCCTCAGATAGTAGGGCACATTCGACATGGACTCCATGCCGCCGGCAACGACAACGTCTGCCTGGCCGAGCATCAGTGACTGGGCACCCAGCATCACCGACTTCATGCCCGACGAGCACACCTTGTTCACCGTGGTGCAGCACACGTTCGTCGGCAGGCCCGCAAAGATGGCCGCCTGGCGTGCGGGCGCCTGTCCCAAACCCGCCGAGACCACATTGCCCATGATGACCTCGCTCACGTCCGTCTTGGCGATGCCGGCACGCGAGATCGCCGCCTCGATGGCCGTTGCGCCCAGCTGACTGGCGGATAGCGGCGCCAGTTGGCTCTGGAAGCTGCCAATTGGAGTTCTGGCAGCCGACACAACAACAACATCGTTGAGGCTGCTCTTGGAGCTGTAGGCACGTAGCGCCTGGGCGCACAGTTGGCGACGGGTGGCCTGCAACATGGCTTTATGTAACTTGCTAGAATGATCGCTTCACTTTGGAATACTAATGTGTATCGATCGACTCGGTTTGGCGTAGCGGGTATCTCTGGACCGACCTGTTCAACCTGTTGCGTTGTGTTGCGTAACGGAGCCGATAGCGTGATCAGCTGTTGCCGCCAGTGTTGCGCAGCGCGAGATAACATATTTTTATAATATGGCTGGTATTTTTCATAATACTGATCGGCGACCGTTAGACAGTGGGACCAGAGAGCGCGGCTGCCATTTTAAAAATCAAAATGCGCCAAGAAATATTTTAGAAAGTGCCATTTCTCTTAAGTCACTAATGAATAATACATGTTTGAAATAAGTACCATTGTATACCACTATACCGAATAAATACTACAGGGCTAATTTTTGCATCAATATATACCAAACAGTATTTAATATACCATACAAAATGTGAATTCAGTTGGCAACACTGCAAAATGCACTTCAACATTGCCAGCTGTTAGTTGGCTTAGTTGTTTTCTGAGATTTTAACAATGAGCATCAACTGGATTAAGATAACCGAGCGGTAAGTGGAATGCACTGAAAGTTGTTGCCCCAACCACTGAACGCTGTCGTTTTCGTCATTAAGTGCACGCGAGGGCATTAAAATCATCAATGCTCTGCCGTACGATATTTTCACAACAGTGCTGCTCTATGTGCATCGCCAGATGAGTCCGGCAAGCACACTGGCCGCAGGGGTTCCGTCGGGCGCCTCGGTGGGCACCAGCGTCACGACGACGGAGCGACGGGCGAGCGGTAGCGAGACGCATCCAACCAGGGGCGGCGAGCAGGAGTACACGCTGGAGGAGCTGGAGCGTCTGGTGGGCGTGGCACGCGCCGACTTTCTGCTGCTGATCAAAACATTCTCGTACATTCTGCGCCGCATCTCGACGTTCATCATCAAGCCGAGTCATCTGCAGCGCGAGCTGCGTGACAAGCTCCAGCTGCAGGACGAGGCCAAAATCGATGCAATACTGCGGCTGTGGGTGCGCCAAACGACGCCAATGCTGAACAATTTGGCCAGCGAACGCTACGAATCGAATGTTATCGAGGACATGGCCTGGAAACTCAACGTGGAGATTGCCTCGCATTGCCAGCAGCGCGAGAAGACGGCACTGGCCGTGCTGCAGCTGAAGACGGGCGCCGGCGAGGACATCAACTTTGAGATGACGCAACAGGAGCTGCTGCAGTTGTACAATCAGTTCGAGCACATTCAAACCGAACTGGACGCAACGCTGGCTAACATGAACAACAACAGCAGCAGCGGCGGATCAGGTGATCATTAGGTTGTATTTTGACTAATTTGTAAGTTATGTATATTGCTTGAATTGTTGTAAACGATGTCGTTTTAGCTAAGTATAATTTAAGCTTAAAATGTTAAGCAATTCAAAAAGTACTCGCGTGCGCTATTGCATCGACAGGTATCGATTACCAGCTTAGCTCAGTTGCAAGTTGAAAATGAAAAAGTACTCACGTGTTGCTATTGTATCGATAACATTTGCGTGTTGGCGCCAATAAAAGTCGTTAGTTATAAATGGAATTACATTTGTGTCTTTTGCGTCTTTTCTTTTAATATGCATTTCATTTTCGTTCCATAATTCTACTGATAAACATTACAAATTATTACAATGATATAGATGTACTTTTATATATGTATATATTGTATATGCATATGTATTTCGTTTAAATATATCTTCTAGCAGGCCAAGTGCTCCACCTTTTTATTTAATTTATCAGTTTTACGAAACCGATGAAATGGGCCCGGGCAAAGCCGAGCTTTACCTGCTAGTAGATACATATATATATATATATATATATATATATTTATCAAGTCAAGCATATAAATGCGATTTTCGGGTCTCTGCAGACTTGTTAGTTATTCATGCATATGTATTGTATATGTAGTTTATACTCGTTTGCAAGTATGTATGTATGTAAATGTTTGAATTGCACATTTGTGGCCATTTTGGTGGAGGGAGGGGGCTATTTCATTGTCTCTCTGTTCTTCGTCTTCTTCTTGTGTTAACTAGACTACGAAAGCGAAACGATTCTATTGCACATTATCAACTAATTTCAACTAAGCTTAAACACAAATTGTGTAGGCAAATGAATTTTACTACATTTATCTCTATTGCTAATTGCTGTTTATTGTTACCGTTAGTTTAGTTACTGCTGCTTGTTGCTACTTTTATGCTGTTGCTGTGACTGTGTATGTGTGTGTGTGTGTGTGTGTCTGTTTGTTTGTTTTGCTTTGGCACCGTCTCAATGCCAATGTTAATTAGCATTTGGCTTAAACTACATTGTATACTTTGCATTCTATACATACATACATAAAAACGAAAGAAACTAGTATTATTATGTTTTGTTTCTTTTTGTTTTGTGTAAATGATTATCGCCTTACAAAATGCGTTGGTCATTTGTTCTTGTGCTGTTGTTGTTGTTGTCGTTGTTGTTATTATTCTTCTTCTTCCTCTTGCTCGGTGTACGGGTTCTGTTATATGTATGTTATGTGTCTGTTAGCAGCTAACAGCGTCTTGTGCATAGATTGCACTTATGTTAAAGCATTACAGTACGCTGTTAGCTGGAATATCGTATGTTAATGAATATGAAATATTGGAAGATTGAAAGAAATATAAAAACACAAAATGTTGATGGATTTTTTAAAAATAAAATTCTATATAATTAAACAATATTAAAGTAGCACATACATACATCAAAATTACACACATATACAAAGGTTTTGTTTATATATATATATTATATATAGTAGATTAAAAAAAAAATAATAGAAATAGACTACAAATTAGATGGTACATTTTGCTAAGCAGCTGGGGCTTGCCACAAAATGTTGCAACATGTTTTTGTATGTTTTGTTTTCCTTTAAAACTATGTAACTGAATTATTGCAATTTTAACATACATTTTACGTATGTATATGTACATATGTATGTCTGTGGTATATATAAGATATATAAGATATATATATATATATATATATATATATACATACATACATATATATATATATGTATATCGTATATGTTCTCAAGCAGTGCTTTCTTCTTGTTTAGTTATTTGATGCCCTAATATGAGGCATACATATGTATGTATGTATAGCTTATATATAGTAAAGGTATATGTATATAAAAAAAACCATTTAGCGCTCTTTTCTTTTGCTTTCCGTTCTGCAACTAACATTTAGTGTACAAAAATTGGAAGTTACATATAATTATGCATGTATGTATGTATATATGTCTATATAACATTATTACACAAAATTGTGGCTAGCGATAAAAATATGTTTTTGTTGACATTCAGTTATAATAATATCGGTAGTATCATTAGCAGCGATTACAGAAGTACAATACAAATACAGGATTGGATTTAAATAGTATATGTATATATATATATATATTATATATAGGCCTGTTCGGCATATCGACTAAATGCCTCGATTCATTAGTACATATGTATGTCTGAAAATAGTTACTTGCTAAGAAGAATTGTCCAGAATGTAAAATTTTTGATTATTATTATAATGAACTGTTTTTCGGACAGACTTTTGACTGTGATTACTCTTTCGACAAATGAGCCATTTCAAATACATTATGAATCAAAAAAGATATATGAATGCATATATACGAATTGGCATTGAAATCGATATGCGGCACAAGCCTTATAATATTTGTTATTTTTTTTTTGTGTTTAGTTTTTGTTGTTGTTTTTCTTGGAAATATTTGTCATATATAGTAGTATATGTATATAAAAAAGTGGTTGTGTATATAGCGCATCCAATCCGTTGCGAGTTGTACGTACAATAGAATATATAGTTTTATATATATATATAAGCTATATCGAGAATAATATCAAGCGTTGCTTTTCGAGTTGCTCTTAAGTAGATTTTAATTATGTAGTTTGCCACATGGGGTTTGTTCGGGATTGCTTTGGGGGGTTTGGATTGTTGTTGCTGTTGTTGTTGTTGTTCGTCCTGCTCTACATGCCCGATTCCGCAATGCCCTCGTCATCTGCAAGTTGTGTCTAAATATTAGCAATCGTTATAAATATTATATCAAAGGTATGAACAAACAAACAAACAAATACTCAAAATATAAACATATATTTAGATAAATCAAATTAATAAAGCATGCGACAAGAGTACAGAATAACAGAACGAAGTATGTTAAGTAACATAAAAGATGTAAACATGCTGTAGATATGTAGATATGGGCATAACACAAAGAGAGAGATAGATAGATAGAGAGAGAGAGAGCGTGAAAGTCTACAAACCCATGAATGGATTGGCATAAATGATGCCAGCGCTGCCATTGCCCGTTGCTGACTCCATTGTGGCGCCGACCGAGGACACACCAAGGACTCCAACACCACCACCACCACCACCAACAACAACAACACCACCAGCAGCAGCAGCAGCAGCAGCAGTTATAGCTGCGGCAGCTGCTGCCGCACAATTGCCTCCTCCGGCCAGTTTAATGCCCAACTTGTTGTAGTTGTCGCCATCGCCAATCAATGTGGCAATATCCTCGCTGTCGTCGCCATTGCGCGTGTTGCAGCTGCTCCCCAACAGCTGATCGTAGCAGCTGACATCCGTGCTAATCACATCCACATCGATGTCGTCGTCGTCCTTCTCCAGGCTGTTGCGATTGCTGCCGCCGAGTGAGCTGTGCAAGGCATGCGAATCCTCATAGCTGCCACCGCCGCTGTCATCGTTGGCATTGTTCGACTTGGCATCGATGTGCGTCTCAAAGTCATCGTAGAGCACCTCGCCGTCATCCTCCTCCTCCTCCTCCTCCTCGCGTATCATCTCCTCCTCCAGCTCCTCCTCCTCCTCCTCCTCCTCCAGCTGCAGCTCCTCATTGATCTCAATGCCCAGCTCCACCTCGAGCAGCGAACGCCGCCGATAGACATCCGCGTCGTTGGCCGGCGGCGACGTTGGCTTTATTAGCACATCCTCCTCGGCAAAGCTGAGACGCACATTGGCCCGGGCGCCACCCCCGCCCGGCTGGATGAGCTCGTGACTCAGGCTGTTCTTGATGTCACAGGAGCTGGCACTGAATGTGATCAGCTGCGACTTGCGGCGATGCTGCAGCGTATTGAAGCCGTTGCCCGGCAGCGAGCTGGTCATCGATGGCAGCGTTGTGTTGGTCTGATCCTTGGAATCGATGTCGATGCTGCTGCCCTCCTTGCAGATCATCGAGCTGGGCTTGTTGTCAACCAGCACGATAACCACCGAATTGTTGTTATCGCTCTGATTGACAACCGAATGTCATCTATCCGGCGGTGCATCCACGCCAAACGAGCTCATCGAGTTGTTCGTCCCATGCCCCAAGCCCAAGCCCAGACCCAAACCCATGCCCATTCCCATGCCCATGCCCATGCCCATGCCCATGCCAAAGCTGCTGGTGTTGTTGCTGCCGCCGCTGCTGCTGCTGCTGCTGTTGTTGTTGTTGTTAGTGGCCATATAGCTGCTGCTCGTCAGCGGCTGCTGATCGTCGTGTACCATCGAAGCGTTCGCATCGTCGATGGCCTCCGCCTCCGATTGCTGCAGCTGCAGCTGCAGCTGCGACAGATGATCCTCGATGGTGGCAACAATGGCGCCGTGCTGCTCCATCAGACCATCGCCGCCTGCTCGACAGCGCGAGTGTGTGTGTGTGTGCAGCATGTGTGTGTGTGTGTGTGTGTGTGTGTGTGTGCAGCATGTGTGTGTATGTGTGTGTGTTAGAAGAAATTTGCATTTTGGTTAGTTCATGTTTCGAGCCCAGCACCAAGTGAGCGTGAGAGTTAACAAAAAAAAATAATAGAAAGTAAATCCAAAAATGAACAGCCGAACTTTATGATATTATATATACCCTTGCAGAACTAAGATTCTGAAATTTTTTGAAAAATTTAACATTTTCGTACTCTTTTCGAAGAAAAGCTTGTGCTAAAGTGTGTAACGCATAGAAGTGTCGGAGTCCCCCAAAAGTTGCTGCCAGTATGCTTAGAATGACAAAAAATATGGATCAAGCCATGTCCGTCCGTCTGTCTGTCTGTATGTATGCAAACTAGTCACTCAGTTTTTGAGCTATCGTGATCAAACTTTGCACAGAGACTTATTATTCAAAGGGATAGCACATTGTTCGGAACCGGCCGGATCGGACCTCTATATCTTATAGCTGCCTTACAAATTGAAGTCGGTTTTCGCCATATATCCCATGTTCTTAAAGCTATTGCGATGAAACTTTGCACATATACTTATTATTCAAAATGACAGCACATTGATCGGAGCCGGCAAAATCTAACCACTATATCTTGCAACAGAAAAATTTAAACTCATATGATATCAGTTCTAAAAACAAAACAAAATAAATGCCATGCGGTAAAACGAATTTTTACAGCATATGAAAGTGCTGCGGTTGGCAGAGTGAAAATTGTCTAAAGGTTCGAAAAGAGTTTAAAATCTTCGGCACGCCGAAGATAATCCTTTCCCACTGGTTTTTAATTGAAAAATTTTGAGGTCGAAATAAAGGTCTCGTGATGATTAAGTTATGGGTGTTTTTAATCTTGGAAGAACATTTCTAGGGACTTGGGAGCCTTATCTTGTCTTGCATTGAATACTCTTTGAAATCACATTTAATATACAGTTCAAATCATGGTGAAAACTGCCTCGGAATCTAAAATGTGATAAGTTCACAAAGTTACGGGAGTTATAAATCTGAAAAAGGCATAAGTAACCTTACAAATTTTCGACTTTTTGTAGAAAATCCAAAATTTCACAGAAGTTAACCGAATTTTTTTATTTAGGAGCTATAATGCAATAAAATAAACGTTGAAACTAAAACTCAAGCTAAGTAATAACTTTTTTTCTCAAAATTTGTAATATTTGATAGTTTATAATTTCAGTTAAGATATATTGAAAATATGAAAAGGAATTTAAAGATAAACTCAATAATAAACCGATTGTTCCTATGTAGCTTTATTATACATGTGCAATGCCTGCAAATCGGATATAGTCAAATGTATAGATAGACATCGACTCAAGTTTGTCTGTTTCAATTATAATATCTGCAGGGGTATACATATATAAATGGTAGAAATCCAGTCCACAATTTCGGGTTAGTGGTAAAAACGAGGCGTTCGCAAGGAGCGGCCCAGCACCAGGCAAAAATGTGGGAGGGGGGAGGGAAGGGTGCTGGCAGCAGGGTCAAGTTAGGGGGGTGGGGGTGGGGGTGGGGAGTGTGGTTTACGTACCTTCGAAGCCCTCGTTGTCGTCCATGACGCGGGCGGGTCCCACAATATTCTCCTTGCCCTCGAGCACAGCCAGCAGGCACTGGTGTATGCAAATGTACTGCTGTTCCGTTTGCACCATCCAAACGCGCTCTGAAAAAGGATCAGTGATTAGTATATGAATAGCTTTGAATGGGGCAAGTATACATTCACTTTTTGAAACATCAAAGAATTTACAACGAAAGCAAGCCGAATCCATACAAAATAAGTAAAAAGCTATGTAACAGGCATAAGGAAGCATCTCCGATCTTGATCAGTATCAACAGCCGAATCGATCTAGCCGGGTCCATCTATCTGTCTGTACGCGTATATCAGAGACTATACAATCTAGAGACTATATTTGGAGTTCTCTTATTCCCAAAGCAGATCAAGTTTTTACATTTTATCGATAACTATTCCCCTTCAAAACTTATCTTATTATCTTCGGCGCGCCGAAGATTTTATAGTCTTTTCGAACCTTTAGGCAATTTTAATTCTCTGCCAACTGCACCAGCGAAATATTTAATGACGCATATCTTTGCTATTTATACGTCAATCGATTTGAAATTTTAAGCATTTATGAGTTATAAGGATGTTCAAGAGTACAAGGATATTCAAAGGCGATAGCTTTGAAAATATCGAATATATGGCCAGAACCAACTTCTAGTTGTATGTCAGCTATAAGATATAGTGGTCCGATCCGGCCGGTTCCAACCAATGTGCTGTCCCTTTGAATAATAAGTCTCTGTGCAAAGTTTTATTGCGATAGCTCAAAAACCGAGTGACTAGTTTGCATACATACAGACAGACAGACAGACAGACGGACAGACAGACAGACGGACAGACAGACAAACTAGACAGATCACTTTCTTTTGTCATTCTAAGCATACTGGCAGTAACTTTTGGGGGTCTCCGACGCTTCCTTCTTTGCATTACACACTTCAGCACAAACTGAATATACTATTTTCTTCGAAAAGAGTATAAATATATTTGACTTTTAGCACTGCCGCCTAAAATACTATTACTTGTTTTGTTTAGTTAGTGGGTTATTAAACGATGACCCATAAACCCAAATGAATTCGAGCAAAATGTAAAATTTCTACAACTGTAAGCTGGATTTCTATCGGAATTTTCTGAATAAGAATCGGTGTCGAAAAGTGTTCAAATGAAAACGAGCTTTTAAGCTTTATCAAAGCTTTAATTAACAAAAATATCTATTCTGGAGCTTCCATAACAATCACAGCGATCTATCCTTTAAACGTTCATTTATTTGTACAGTTTACAGTTTCACTCGGCCTTAATATTAGGGATCGTTGATGCTTCCTTAGGATAGCCTTTGATTCAGTTAGTATCTTTGTTGTCGAAAGCATAAATGCACTTATATCAGTTATCAGTTTTGATTTGGCCAAGGAGGCAGTTGCGTGTGTTGACTTACCCTTGCGCATTGCATAGACAATGCCAAAGATGTCCACATAGTCGGACGTATTGATCTGCTGGAGGATGCGATCCAGTGTGATGAAGGTGCCCGATCTGCCAACGCCAGCGCTGCAGTGCACCAGAATGGGACGCTGTTCGGCACCAATGCGATCCCGGAACGCGCGCACGAAACGCACCAGAGTCTGTGGCGGATTCGGTACGCCAAAGTCCGGCCACGTGATGAAATGGAAGTGACGCAGGATGCGCTGCTCACTGCCCTAAAGGGTCAAAGGAACGTAAAGAGATGGAGTGAGTGAGAGAGAGAGAGGATTGGCTTGGGCACTAGTTGCACTAGATGCACTTACGCGACACAACATGAACTCGGTCATCACCCAGTCGGCGTAGTGACTGTCGTTGAGTATCTGCACCTTGATGTCGCCGTAGAAGACGGGCACGGTGTCGTTGGGCCAGTACTGGTCGCACTTCTCGCGCCCCTTCTCGAAGCAGCGCGTCAGCATGACGATGGCCCGCGAGTTGCTCTCCCAGCACATGCGCCAGAAGTCGTCGCGGGTGGAGTGCAGCGGTCCCTGGGTGACGATGAATTCGCGCGGCGAATTGTGGCCGGGCACATAGTTGGCATTGATGTAGTCGGAGCCCTCGTCATCGTCGACCGGCTGCAGCTTGAAGCGCGAGTGATCGTAGGGCAGTATGTTGGTGAAGCGATTCTTCGGTCGATTGCAGGGCAGATCGGCAAAGGTGCACGGCTGATCGCGACCGACGTGCTTCAGCTCCTCGAACTCCTCGCTGAAACGGAAGTCCGAGTCGGCGGACATGAGGCGATAGTGCTCGGCAAAGTTCTTGATCAGAATGGGGCGGTTCTGTTCGATGACGCTGTCGGGCAGGGACATATTATCGTTCGCTCGCGAATCCTTGGTGGTCTTGCGGCAGTTGTTGCGGCGTCGCTTGTAAAAGACGAGCGTGACCAGCAGCACCAGGATAATTGTCATCGGCACGGTAATCGCAACAATTAGCGACGTGTTGTCCTGATCTGTAAGCGAAGATAAGAAAGATTAGTTTAGGCAATCAATTGTCAAATTGGGTCTAATGCATTTGCTAATCCTGTATCAACAGCTTACCCGGCGAGCTCAGCAGTTCTACGAAGGATCATAGAACATGCAAACGGGCAAGACATAGATTATGACAGTAACAACAACAACAATAGAAAAAGACGAGGGGTTAATTAGTTGAGCGCAGGTCAGTTAGTTGAATCGCAGGGACATCTTCTAGGGGAGACTTGCTCACACGCACTCACGCACTCACCTGTTTGGATGGGGAAGCTGTAGGCGGTGTCGGTGAACTTGTCGGGTCCGGTGAAGGCGCGCACCTTAACGCGATACGTGGTGCCCGATTTGAGCGGACCATTGCAGTAGCCGATCTTGTGATTGTCACAGTTCTCGGTGCCAATGGTGAAGTCCTCAACGGACTGATTCTCAAATGGATAGTACGGATCGATGGCCTGGTAGGGCAGCCACACACTATACGATTGCACATCCAGCCAGCTGGGCATCTCCAGGCCGGACGCATTCTTGGCATCATCCTCGGCCACAATGATCGTGTACATGCGCACCTGGCCGTTCTGATCGGAGAAGTAGTTCTTGCGGAACCGAATCTGAATGGTGGACGAGCTGCGGTACACCTCAGTGGGCACTACTTGGGTAGCGGGACGGGGCGGTGCCAAAATGGGCATAGTTTGCTTGTACTCGCGCTCGGGTCCGTAGCCAATGGCCGTCTTAGCTTGAATCTTGAACACGTACGTCTCGCCCGGCTTGAGGTTCTTGATGATGCCGAACGACTCGTCGGAGTCGAAGTTCTGCATGCCCGCATCCGTTGCATTGTTGATGTTCGTGTACGCAATGGAGAACTGTCGAATGACGCCGTTCGCCTCGCTCGACGGCAGCGACCACTCGAAGTTGATTTCGCTCGGCTGCACATCCATCGGATGGAAGCGTTCGACGCGACCCGGCACCGCCTCGTTGGTGGTGAAGCTGGCCGAGAGCGGCGCACTGCTGCGCAGCACCGACGACTCCGTGCCGGAGCGTACGACAACGGTGAAGGTATAGTTGCGATGCGGTCGCAGCTCACCGATCGTGATCTCGTTGCGGATGGTCATGTTCTGGGCAAGCAGATTGTCGGCGGTTAGGTAGGCAATGTCGAAGTCATTGTACTCGCCCTTGGGCAGATCCCAGCGCAGCGAGATCTCCGTGTCGGTGATATTGGTCGCATGCAGCTGCGTAATCGGCTCCGGATAGAGTCGATCCTGTCGCTGTATGGGCAAACTGGCCACACCGCCGCTCACCGTCCACACTGTGATGTTGTACAGTCGTCCCGGTATCAGGCCGGTGAAGGTCACCTTGCGATCGGTGTCGTTGGCCAGCTTCTCCTTGTCCTTGATCTCCGCATCGCCCAGCGAGAAGCGATAGATATCGAACTTGGACGACGACTGCGGCGTCGGTGTATAGCTCAGCGTTATTGTGTCCCGTTCGTCCTCCTTCTCGCCGTTGGCTACCACCACATCGGACTGAATCAGTGGCATGGTCCGTGGATAGAGACTGGTTATGCCCGACAATATGCCATACGAGGTCGTCTGTATGTCGAACTTGTACTGCAGACCCGGCATCAGCTCACCAATCAGCACTCGCACTGTTGACAGATCATCCGCTGTACGAAAGAGAGCGAGATGATTGTTAGTTTGGGCGTAAGGAAAATGGCACAAGTAGCTCTTAGACTCAATATTTGATTCATTGAAAAAAACAAGTGGGAAAGGATTATCTTCGGCGTGCCGAAGATTTTATACTCTTTTCGAACCTTTAGACAATTTTCACTC
Source organism: Drosophila flavopinicola (assembly GCA_035042425.1). NCBI lineage: Eukaryota > Metazoa > Arthropoda > Insecta > Diptera > Drosophilidae > Drosophila > Drosophila flavopinicola. The sequence goes on along the minus strand of JAWNLL010000187.1, from coordinate 239,353 downwards.
TGCCAACTGCAGCACTTTCATTAGCTGTACAAATTGATATCATATGAATTTCAATTTTCTATTGAAATATTAAATTTATTTCCAGTTGTATGGCAGCTATAAGATATAGTGGTCCGATCTGGCCGGTTCCGATCAATGTGATGTATATTTGAATAATAAGTATCTGTGCAAAGTTTCATCGCGATAGCTTTAAAAACATGGGATTTATGGTCTTTACCGACTTCCAGTTGTATGGCAGCTATAAGATATAGTGGTCCGATCCGGCCGGCTCCAATCAATGTGATGTATGTTTGAATAATAGGTGACTGTGCAAAGTTTCATCGCGACAACTCAAAAACTGAGGGACTAGTTTGCATACATACAGACAGACAGATAGACGGACATGGTTAGATCAATTTGTTTTGTCATTCTAAGCATTCTAAGGCAGTACCTTTTGGGGGTCTCCGACGCTTCCTTCTATGCGTTACAAACTTCAGCACAAACTTAATATACTATTTTCTTCGAGAAGAGTATAAACACTTCCTTTCCAAGACTATTCTTCCTCCTTTACTCTAATATCCTATTGGTCTGCCTTAAGAGCAAAAGCAACCTTCTGGTTTCGTTTATGTTCTTGTTGTCCGACTAGTTCCTTGATATCGCTCACCTGATTTGTTCTCCGAGACGTTCTTGGTTTGCACACGCGTGGGATTATCGCTGGGCCACCATTTGAGGATGTAGGACTCCACACGACCCTCCGGCTTCGGCCACTCGAGCGTTATGTTGCGCGAGTCGACCAATTGAATGATATTCGAGACGGGATTTGGCGGCACCGTTGTGTTGACCTCCTGCGGATTGGGACTCTCCACACCGAAGCTGACCGTATTCACCTGGATCGTGTACTTCTCGCCCTTGGTCATATCCGTGATGTCGGCCTCCGTGGAGCGGACACTCGGCAGTCGCACCCACTGCTGTTCGCTGTCCGTGCGATAGCGTATCGAGTATTCCGTGAACTCGCCGCTGTCCGGCGGTGACCAATGCACCAGCACCGAATTGCTGCGCACCGTTTCAATGGTCATGTTGCGCGGTGGATTCGGAACTGTTCAAGGAAATTAGGGACCTTTAGCACCTTTATGAACAAGGCCTGTGAGCGGACTACTTACAGACGGCCTGGAAGTAGGCGTGCGGCTCACTGCGCAGCTCGTGGCTGACGGCAAAGACCTTGAGCTCGTAGCCAGCGCCCGGCTGCAGATTCTTGATGACCAGACGGGACTCCTTGGTGATCAGGGTGCGCACCTCGCTGGTGCCGTTGCGCGAGTAGAGGACCTCGTACTGCTCCTGCTTGGAGTTGACGTCGCTCTTCCAGCTGATGTTCAGGCCCATGCGTATGCTCTTCAGGTCCTCAATGATGGGCGACGAGGGTCGCGTCACCACAAAGATGCTCGTCTCGTTCGATTCCATCTTCTTGGACACCGCCTGCACGGACAGCGAGTAGTTGCGACCCGGCAGCAGGCTCTCCAGCGTGAAGCGTGTCCGATCTGTGGTCAGGGTGCTCGTATCGCCATTGAATGTCTCCAGTTCGTGGTAGCTGAAAGCAGGAACGGGCGATTAGAGTTCGATTTGCTCGCTCAACTTGAGTAGTTCACTTTTTATACCCTGAACCCATTAAAAATGGGTAAAAAGGGTATTATGGAGTTGTGCAAAAGTATGTAACAGGCATAAGGAAGCTTCTCTGACTATATAAAGTATAAATATTCTTGATCAGTCTCAACAGCCCAGTCGATTTAGCCATGTCCGTCTGTCCGTCCGTCTGTCTGTCCGTCTGTCTGTATGAACACGCGGATATCAGAGACTAAAAGAGCTAGAGACTTCATATTTGGAATATAAGTTCTCGTAGTCCCAGGACAGATCAAGTTTATTTCATTTTATCGATAACTCAACCCATTCAAAAGTTATCGATAAATTTCGATTTCAGACTAGCGTTTTTGGTCTATAACTTACAAGTTATTAGAGCTAGAGGCCCTAAATTTGGCATGTATAATCTCGAATAGCATAAACATGTCAAATTTCACTTTTTGGATACCACCCCCAAACCCCCCAAAAGTTCAAACAACTCATTTTTGAAGGTACGACCTTGCAATTTGGTTTGATCACACATTTTATAGCCAATGTTATGTCCTAAAAATTTCAGAAAGATCGGACAATGAACACAGAAGTTTTTTAAGATTTAACTTTCCATTGTGTGGGGCTCGGTGAAAAGCAAGCTAACTGCTTAAACCGCATGCACTGCTTGAACTGCAGCATGTGTGTGTTTAGATTAGTATGAATGATTGTAAGGACTGGGTTCAGGGTATCTCCTAGTCGGGCACTCCCGACTAGAGCCCTCTTACTTGTTAGTGTAGGAACTAATCGTTCATTTGAGTCCTTGAGTCTCATTGGGTTTAATCTAAGTGTTTTGTGATTCAAATTAAAGATAATCAGGTAGTAAGTTCGTTCTCGCTTAGCTCAAAGATTAGGCCAGTGAAGCCTTGGTTATTGGAGAGTAAACGGTTGGATTTCCTGAGGGTCTAGGGCCCGTTCTTTTATGCTTCAGCTCTATTATAGTTGCAAGGTTGATAAATTTGCTATGTGTGAATAACATTTCAATTGGACAACACTATAATTGTATGTAATGAGCCCCTGATAACTCCACTTTGGAAGCTCAAAGGAAGCTGAGAAAATAGGAATTCAATTTCTTAAGTATGCTGATTTCACTTTTAATATTAAGTATACGCCTAGTGTTTTTCTTTTAGCTTCATTAGCTAAGCACAAGAATTTTGTATTTTTAATTGTGGCAATGATTTTTAAATGCATGGCACTTATAAAATTTCATCTAGCCATTATTGTTGTGAAACTGAAAGCTAGTTGTTTGTGGGTAGTCCAATTTTTGAGTTTCAGATGGAGATTCTTTTCTTTTCTAAGTTAATATTTGTTACCAAAGATGCATTGTTGATTATAGAAAGGATTACTATCTTTGAGCTAATTACATTTTGGTTCATGCTACGTGCCACACAAGAATGGCAATAGAGCCGGACTTACACAATGCGATACTCGTCCTGAGTGCTGGCCGGATCCGCCTCCCAGGTGATGATCATCGTGTTGGTCTTGTCGTCGTTGAAGCTGCGCAGATTGCGCACGGGCAGAGGACGCAGGGTGACATCGCCAGTGGCCGGCCAGGAAGTCACCTTGCCGGAGACGGTCTTCACAATCACATTGAACGTCTTGCCGGGCTCGGCGATGTCGCGGAAGTCGAAGAAGGCGATCGGCTCGTTGCTGCGGGCGACTGTCGACTGGCGACGCGTTGTGGCGACGGACACCTGATACTTGTCGAACTCCGAGACGCCCTTGGGCGCCTCCCAGAGCACCCGGAACGAGTTGGACGTGATGAAGTCCTTGTCGAAGGTGACGTTCAGCGGTCGCAGCGGCACCGTTCGATATTGTGCGGTCGTCGGCAGCGATATCTCATCCTCGGACATCGTCTGCACCGATATGTTGTAGGCGCGTCCCGGCACGAGTCCTTTGAAGGCCGCCTGCGCCGGACCCGGCGGTTCGCCCTCCTTCTCCACATAGAGCACACTGTCGTTGGCATCGGGCGGCTCTATGGACACCTTGTAGTGGGTGTATATCCCAGCTGGATACGGTGGCTGCCACAGGACCAGCAGCGTGGTCTCATTCCTAAACCACACTATGAATTTGCCCGGCGTATTGGGCTCTGTGGAGCAGCAACAGGAGCAGGAACACACAAGCAAAAACAAAAAACAGAGTAGAAACCAAAAGAAAGAAAGAAGAAAACGAACAACATCGAATGTTGTTTTTTTGTTAGATGCATTTTTTTGATAATAGGTATTTATAATAAAAAATAAAACAAACTACAAATAAATTTATACATATATATATATATATAAGTGTACATATTAGTTTAGTTAGTGTTTATGTTGAATTTGAAGCTTAATGACAATAGCTGTATGTTTTAAATTCAAAATAGCATTGATTTAAAGACACACTGCTGTATTTGAAGTTGTATTTATATTTTGACAAATTTGCTTTCAAGTTAAGGTTGTTAGAATATTTCAAATTCAATATAATAATTTTCCACTGTGTATTTAGTCATAAGCACAAGACTGAAAACATAAGCCATAGATTATTATTGAATTGTATTAGTAAATATTGGGTAAGCAGTTAATTGTTATTAAAAAAATTAAGTTTGACATGATGTATAAGATTTATTTATAGTTTTATTGGTAAAAACAATAATGTTACTACCAAATGTTTTTATTGGCTTGCACGGCATGAAAAAAAAAAGTTTTTAGCTGTTTCTTTGAGACTAAACTTAAGAAGAACTGTTTTAAAATGAGAACCATCGTTTCCAACCTAAGCCAAAACAGTCTTACACTCAAAACTTTTCAGAATAACAAAAACTATTTATTGAATTGGAATTTCCAACTTACCTACGTAGATACGTAGCTCAACATTTATACTCGAAAAAGGTATATGCATATATATTTACGAGTGTTTCGGAACTTCTCCATCAAGCGAACATATTTCTTATGATTGGGGAACTATGCAGAGCCAATTAGTTTCATCTGATTTCGAATCATATTTGAAAAGTCGTTGATCTTGAAACTATGCTAAAGCTTACTAGAACTTAGTCGCAGCCAACTTAACGCATGCATGATATGATTGAGCGTTGCCAGACTGTCCGAATGTTCAAGCATGTGGAATTCAAGCGACCACAGCAAATATTCGTCTGCCCGGGTCGGGTATTTCATGATTGCCGGACAGAAACTCATGAGATTTGTGTTTACTCGCACTTTGTTGTGGTCGGTTGTGGCATGCAAAATAGGGGTTGAATGGGCTTGGGGGCAAGGGAAAGTGCAGCAAGTTTGATTTTGTTGTTGTTGTATTTTTTGGCAATTTGCAGCTGGCAAAATGAATTTGGCACGTTGCCAGCGGTCAGTTGGGGCTTTTGGGGGCTAGGTCAGGGTTGTTTGTGCATGTGGCCCCATTGGGGTTAGTTCTACAAAATATAAAATACAAAAAAAGGAGGGAAACAACAACTAAATTTGTTTGGCATGCAGCTCTGTGGGAAAGATGTGTGATTTTACATTACCTCTTAAGATTTTTATATCCAGCAATTCTTTATGCCGCGTCCTTCGACCTTTTTTTTTGTTTTTTTTTTAGATTTTCGTTTTTAGTTCGAATTATAATTTTTTTAGTTTTAGTTACAGTTACAAGTAGAAGCACAAAAGTTATTTGTTTTGGGGTAAAGAGCAGAAGAATGAGATATGTTTTTTGTTGTTTTAGTGACGTTCTAGTTACCAACACCATTAAAAAGAAAGGAACAAATTTTGTATCTCGCCAAAATGTTGGGCACTTACTTGTGGTGAAATTGCGACTCGTGTATGCGACGGATTCCTTGCCATCGTAAATGGTATAGGCCTGGACCTGATAGGTGGCGCCCGGCGTCAGCTCCTTGACACTGTGCTGGAATGTATTGTCGCTGACCTGGAAGGTGCGATTGTAGCTGCTCGATGCCTCCGACAGGCCCAGCACCTTGATTTTGAATGCCGTATAGCTGCCCTGTGTCGGTGGTGACCATAATATAATCGCATTCTTTCCGCTGCGCACCTGCACGGACAAGTTGGACGGCGGATCGGGCGCTGTTGGAAATACAAACAAAATTTGAAAATTTGCAAATTAAAAAAAAAAACAACGAAAAAAAGGGGGAAAATATTAATTATGCATCGGCCGGGAATCGAACCCGGGCCGCCCGCGTGGCAGGCGAGCATTCTACCACTGAACCACCGATGCTTGTTGTGAATCTCAGCGCTAGCAGCGCTCACAATGAAAGCTCAACTCTCGCTGATGCTGTCGCTGTCGCTGTCGCTGCCTGCTGCCGATATCTATTTTTAGCTCACACGCTTTTTGTTTCTGTTTTCTGTTTTGGTTTTGTTTTTGCAACTGCTGCTGCGCGACTGGTTTTTGTTTTTGTGTGTGCGCGCAACGATTTTTCACTTTCTACTTTTGACCGCGAGCAAGAAAGAGATAGAGAGCGAGATAGAGATAGAGAGAGGGCGCTAAGAGACATTTGCAAATGAATCTGATGTTAATGGCACGATTGCCACACGTGGTACAATTGTACCAAAGCTGGTACATTTTTTAATCGCTGGTACATTTAGGTCACATTTGCTTTCAAATTGGTAAAATAAGCATATTGTTCATGCAAATATTCATGCAAGTGTTAAATTCTTCATATTTAACACTGAAAAGTATATCAAACCAAAAAATAATTGTAAGCACAAAAAAAGCTACATTTTTGTTCAGCATATGAAAAAAGTGCCTCATTATTGGTTTTATTTTTAAGAAAACTGGCACTACAAAAAAGCAATGTTTTGGTTTAACTCATCTTCTTCATAATATAAATAAAATATATTTAGCTGGGTCACTTTATTTTCAAAAATGGTGCACTTAATTTGTTCAAGTAATTAATGAAAATGTTAGTGTTGTCAAAAATAGTAGCATGCAACAACAAATACTTTAATTACTCATAAAATTCAGCTTAAAGCGCTTTTTGGTCACATTCATCTCGAACAGGGCGGCGACAATGGACAAATGTACCTACATATGTACATATGTATGTATGTATGTATGTGAGTGTGCGTGTATGTATAAGTATGCATATGTACAACACCTACACATGTGCATACATACATACATATGTACATACATATATGCTGACTGTGCTAAATCGAATGATACCCTTGGGTAATTTATGGACTTGGGCTGGTCAGCTGCGGCTCAGGTGTTGGCTAGACTTACGCATAAAATCCTCACCACCCTCAACCGTTGCCAATTACTTAGCAGCAGCAGCAGCAGCGAAAAAAAGAAAACGAATACCAAAACGACAACAAAAAATTGTGTTTTGCATCGGCCGGGAATCGAACCCGGGCCGCCCGCGTGGCAGGCGAGCATTCTACCACTGAACCACCGATGCTTCATACAAGTCGCATTCTCAGTGGCGCCCACATCCAGCTGAACTCATCCTCATTATTGCTCTCCCTCTCCCTCTCCCTCTCTCTATCTGTTTCTCACTACCGCTTGCCTGAGTCTATTTTTATAACTGTTGGCAAAAGAGACAACAAATAAAAGAGAAAGAACTGCAAATAGGATATTGCAATTTATGCGTTAAGTGTCGATTCACTCAGATGCTATTTAAATGAAGTACATTTGAAAATGGTGTTTTTTTATCTTTTCTATTATGAGCGCTTTAAGGATTCCAAGTGCCTGGAAATGCCTTTCAAGCATTAAAAGCGCCGATAACTTTGTCCAAACTGATCCGTTTTTCGTTCCCGATGCAGTTTTGACCATGGACATCGATAACAATACTTCATTTGATGGACTTTCCATTGGAAGCAAATGAATGCGGTTCAAAACAAGCTTGCACTTGGGCCTCATTTAATCCTGTATTTCACTTCACTTACCCGTTGTTATGGTCACCGTCCAGGTGAGCCAATCGTGATGCGTAAAGTTGGTGTAGTATAGCCAGAAATTGTATTTGGTGCCTGGAAGAGCGCGCGAGAATTGAATCTCGTCGCCGATGTCCCGAGAGGCGATCGTTGTGTTCGGCTCCGGATAGCCGAAGGGCGGACTATAGTCCAGACGATACGAGGCGCCATCGTCGAGGCCCGGATTGTTTGGAATGCTTATGGCCAGATCGGCGCCATGCGTGATCTAATGAATAGACAGATGGGAAGAACACAATTTATAGTAGCAGAAGTACTATTTCAAGAGAAGGAGACAAATAAACAAGTTGAACATTTATAAATATTCCAATTCGAATGCATTTTCTGTTGTTTTTGTTGCTGTGTGCCAGCCAGAGCCTCTCACAAAAAGTGCAATGACATTCGCGAAATGCAAACAACTGACAATAAAAGGACAGCGGCAATGATGCACAGCATAATGATGATCATTATGGTGTCCTTGTTGTTGTCCTTCGGCTGGTGCCAGACGCCAAATATTAACACCGCAAACAATGAGCTCTCGCTGCCAACTGGCGCGCAAAAAATGAGAAAAAAACAAGTGGGGAAAGGATTATCTTCGGCGTGCCGAAGATTTTATACTCTTTTCGAACCTTTAGGCAATTTTCACTCTGTCATATGCTGTAATAATTAATTTTATCGCGTGGCATTTATTTTTTTTGTTCCAAGAATATTAAATTGTTTTCCAGTTGTATGACATCTACAAGATATTGTGGTCCGATCCGACCGGCTCAGATCCATGTGCTGACATTTTGAATAATAAGTATCAGTGCAAATTTTCATTCCGATAGCTTTGAAAACATGGGATATATGGCCAAAACCGACTTCGAGTTGTATGGTAGCTATAAGATATAGTGGTCCGATCTGGCCGGCTCCGACCAATGTGCTGTCCCCTTGAATAATAAGTCTCTGTACAAAGTTCTATCACGATAGCTCAAAAACTGAGGGACTAGTTTGCATACATACAGACATACAGACATACAGACAGACAGACGGACATGGCTAGATCTATTTGTTTTGTCATGCTTAGCATACTGGCAGTAACTTTGCGTTACAAACCTCAGCACAAACTGAATATACTATTTGCTTCGCAAAGAGTATAGAAACAACAAAAAATAGCATAATGATAAAAAAATAATGGATTTTGCGCTGGCGTTCGGCAGACATGGAGAGCAGCCCCCAGCCACGGCCCATTTAAAGGATTAAAAGTGAGCGACGAGTCCTGCAACTCGTGTGGCAGGCGCCACAGACTCCTCTTTTTTCGAGTGCCAGCCTGCCTCAATGAATGAATACTCGCTCCACTTGCAGGCGCCTGCGTTTGTGCCAACAATTTGTATTGAAATGTTTTTACTACGTATTCATATATACACTGGCAAAAACACAATGGTACGATTGTAGTAACAGCTGAAAAATTGGTGAAAAATAATGTTGAAATATTTGGGGAGCTCACCAGCTGTCTACATTCCAAATTTAGTAGCTCAAGCTTTAAAATATTGCGAAAAATATAAACGTGCTATCGATTTGTGCTTGGCATATCGATATGTTATCGATTTGCCAGATCCCAGTAGCTGTGGCACGAATATCTTAAATCCTTGTCTGAAACAGGTAACTACGTGTATATATTTAAGCTCTATATTATTTATATATTTTTTAACCAAAAAGAAAAACGAAAATATGCTATCAAAACTAAATATTTTGGAAGTAATTTTGTAATTTTTGCCAGAAAAATTCATTACCATAAAGTCTTAAAATCTATATATACATTTATATATATTTATATATATCCTCTCTTAAGCCAGCAACAAAGCAAAAATATTCAATAATTTAAAAATATTGTTTGGCTATTGAATAAAATAAATTCAGAAATATATGTAAGCCTATTTTTAATTTATTTAAAGAAAACAAATTAACAAAGAGTTAAAATGATTTATTAGACTCATTAAGTTGTATGCGCTCGATCCTTTCGTATTTACACACGGTAAGTTGGCTGCAGCTTATTTGAAGCACAGCGTGAAGTTGGCTGCGCTCGATAATTGCACAGGCACATGTTAAGTTGGCTGCGCCTAACGCATTCAAAATATCCAATTAAGCTGCGTGCTTAGCTCGAATTCATAGCATAAACGTAGCAATTGTCATTTAACTGCACATTTCACCAGAATGTCCAGTAATAGTCAACAATTTGTGAATACGCATGATGACAGGCTCACTTAAATGACAACAAGCAGTAATTTATGCAAATTACTGTCCCTGCTCGGGCGCCACCAACAACAAACAATAAAGTGTTTGCGAAATTCATTTGTGAAATTAAATTACTGTCGCTGGCGCATTGCGCATTGCAATTTAATGAAATAAACAAACGTGTGGGCGTGGTCAAACAACAAACAGTTGCACAAATATGCTTAAAAATGAAAAACAAAACAAAAAAAGCACAGAAGTCGTCCATAAAATTGTTGACAAAATGGCGCACAAAATGGCGTCAAGTAACGGAAGTGTCAACATGAGCAAAAAACAAGTGGGAAAGGATTATCTTCGGCATGCCGACGATTTTATACTCTTTTCGAACCTTTAGGCAATTTTCACTCTGGCAACTGCACCAACGATATATTTACTGACGCATATCTTTGCTATTTATACGTCAATCGATTTGAAATTTTAAACATTTATGAGTTATAAGGATGTTCAAGTGTACAAGGATATCTAAGGCGATAGCTTTGAAAAGATCGAATAAATGGCCAAAACCGACTTCCAGTTGTATGGCAGCTATAAGATATAGTGGTTCGATCCAGCCGGTTCCGACCAATGTGCTGTCCCTTTAAATAATAAGTATCTGTGCAAAGTTTCATCACGATAGCTTAAAAACTGAGGGACTAGTTTGCATACATACAGATAGACAGACAGACAGACGGACATGGCTAGATCAATTTGTTTTGTCATTCTAAGCATACTGGCAGTAACTTTTGGGGGTCTCAGACGCTTTCTTTTATGCATTCTAAACTTCAGCACAAACTTAGTATACTATTTTCTGCGAAAAGAGTATATTGAGAGAAACGTGTTGAAATGATTGATGGCAAGACGAAATGCAAATACGAATTTTTTTATATGCATTTTATTTACACACATCTGCGGAGTGTTTATGAGTGGTGTTCATCATGGCTTTACAGAGCTTTTTAACTTTTCAGATGCGTGTCGTTAAGTCGAGACTTTGAGAAAAAATGGTCGTAATAACAAACTTTGTTGTCCATGCAGCTTAAATTGACAACAATTTATGTCTTCGTGTGTCTTAATATTATTTGTTTATGAATAATTTATCCATAATACGCTTATGAATAGCTGCAGTAGTCACAAAAGATGACAAAACACCATAGTAAGATTATTTTTTGGCGAATTCCGCTTTGGGCTGCATTCGTTAACGTTTCGATGGCTGCAAGATCTGTCCTTCGATAATAATTACAAAATTATAATACAATACTTGATATGTGTAATTTGTTGCATACAGTCGCTTACATATGTGCATATTGATTGTCTTCTTGCCACACTCATCAATCAGTCATCATTCAGTCAGTTGGTCAGTCAGTCAATCAGTGAGTTAATTGCTTACTTTGGGCACACAAAACACAACTCATGCATATGAAAATTACGCTTATTTGCTATTGTGTTGCTACTTTTCTTTCGCTTTTGCTGTCTGTCGTCACATAATCAATTACTTTGTTACACTTTTTTTGTATTTATTGCGGCGCGAGTTTTTCTACATTTTTCGCAACATTTTTGAGTAACAAGTTTTTTCTTGTTTCTCTGTTGATGAACTGGGCGGCAAATTTCAATTGCAATTTATGTTTGAGCTTTCGCTACATTTTTACACACACAAACACACACAAACACACACACACACACACACATGCGCACATAAGTAGGTAAAGAAAAAGTAGAAACGAAACGAAACGCAACGCAGTGAAATGAAATGAAATGAAATGAAATGCTGCCCAGGCAACAACAACAACAACAACAACAGCAGCATTAACAGTAACAGTAGAGCAACAGCAACAACAACAGCAAATTTAAGTGCTGCAAAGCGTGTGCTTAGCTTGCCGCTCTCTTCCCACACACACACACACACATGCACTCGCCCTCTCTCAGTCTAGCTTGAGCTTATTGCATAATTGGTGCGTTTCTTTCATTTCGGCCGTTTTTACCGTTTTAGCGTTTATTGTTCGTTTCATTTTTCGCTTTTGGGCATTACATGATGCGCGCTTTTTGGCAGCGCCGCTGCCTGCTGCTCAGTCATTAGTCACTGCTGCCGCCGCCGCTGCTGCTTAATTATCATTAGCCTAGTAATGATGATTAATGATAATTAGCGCGCGCACACATTATGCAATTCCAATATTCGCAACAGTGGAGCTCAGCAACAAATCGATTCTCATTCAAAGCTCAACTTTGCACTCGGCCTGCAGAGTTGTTTTTTATACTCTGTTCGAAGAAAATAGTATATTCAGTCTGTGCTGAAGTTTGTAACGCATAGAAGGAAGCGTCGGAGACCCCCAAAAGTTACAAAACAAATTGATTTAGCTATGTCCGTCTGTCTGTCTGTCTGTCTGTCTGTATGTATGCAAACTAGTCCCTCAGTTTTTGAGCTCTCGTAATGAAACTTTGCACAGAGTTTTATTATTCAAAGGGACAGCACATTGGACGGAACCGGCCAGATCGCACCACTATATCTTATAGCTGCCATACAACTGGAAATCGGTTTTAGCCATAAATCCCATGTTTTCAAAGCTATCACAATAAAACTTTGCACAGATACTTATTACTTAAACATACATAACATCGATCGAAGCCGGCCGGATCAGATCACTATATCTTATAGCTGCCATACAACTGGAAATAAATTTAATATATAAATTCAAATTGATATCATATGATATCAATTTTTACAGATGAAAGTTGTGCAGTTGGCAGAGTGAAAAATGTCTAAAGGTTCGAAAAGAGTATAAAATCTTCGGCACGCCGAAGATAATCCATTTTCACTTGTTTTTGTTGTTGTTGTTGTTTCTCTTTGGATTTCGCACTGCGAACTGCGGTTTGTTCCACAATCGACATAATAAGCAAGCTGTTTTTTATTTGAGCAAAACAAAAACAAATATATATGAATGCATGTACAAGTAAAATAATATTAATAACAATTAACAATAAAAACAAGTGGAGAAGGATTATCTTCGGCGTGCCGAAGATTAAATACTCTTTTCGAACCTTTAAGCAATTTTCACTATTTTTCCGTGACTGCTTATTTAATTCGCAGATATTAATGTCACATACATATACCCCTACATATAAAATAAAATATATAAAGGTATTCATGTAAACAGGGACGTTTCACTATCCGCAGCTCGTGGACGCGTCCCTTAGCATTCATAAGTGCTACCGAATTGAACAATATACAAGTTTCAGTTTTTCCAAAAAGTCAAAAACTACATTACATACATATGTATACTACAATATACATACCAAATTTTGTGCCTGTTGCTCTTATACCTTTCTTATACCTTATTGTCATAAAACTTAATCTGATCCATATTTTTTTCGCGTGGCATTGGTTTTGCCAATGAATTTAAATTTTTCTTTTGAATTATTCTATTAAAGATAAAGTAGCTAGTATGAAAAAAAAATTAGAAACAATTTAGGAAATTGAAAATAAAATGAATTTGATTACAGCTATTATATATTTGAAAAGAAGAATAAGAAAAAATGAAAATAAATGACCAGTCGCCGCCGCTGGTCTTGAACCCAGGACCTCTCGCTCACCAGTTCGCAACTTTACCCCTTACGCCACAAGCCGTTTTGATGATCGCTGACAAAATTGCTTGAAGAGCCGACTGTTACAAATTTCCTTGTTTTGTTTTCCTGCAACCTGCAACTCGCGTTTGACAGCATTTGTTTTTTCGCGTGGCATTGTTTTTGTTTTAAGCCATTGGAAGCAAGTTAATTTGATTACAGTTATATGTATATGTGAAAGGAAAAAAAAAAAGTATTAAATTAACAATCAGTCGCCGCCGAGGCTCGAACTTGCGATACTTGCGTTCGTTAGCGCGGCTCTTTACGCCTTATTACGCCACAAACCGTTTGGATGATCGATGACAAAATACCTTGAAGAGCAGACTATCAAAAGCTTTCTTGCGCTTGACTTTGTTTGCTCATATGCACCTGTTTTTTCAAAATATTTAATGACGCATATCTTCGCTGTTTATGACTCAATCGATTTGCGATTTTACCCATTGATGAGTTATAAGGATGTTCAAGTGTACAAGGAAATTTAAGGTAATTGCTTTGAAAACATCGGATTTATGGCCAAAACCGACTTTGAGGTGTATGGCAGCTATAAGATATAGTGGTCCGATCCGGCCGGCTCCGACCAATGTGCTGTCCCCTTGAATAATAAGTGTCTGTGCAAAGTTGCATCGCGATAGCTCAAAAACTGAGGGACTAGTTTGCATACATACAGACAGACAGACAGACAGACAGACAGACAGACAGACAGACAGACAGACAGACAGACAGACAGACAGACAGACAGACAGACAGACAGACAGACAGACGGACATGGCTAGATCAATTTGTTTTGTTTTTATAAGCATATTGGCAGTAACTTTTGGGGGTCTCAGACGCTTCCTTCTATGCGTTACAAACTTCAGGACAAACTTAATATACTATTTTCTTCGAAAAGAGTATAAAAACAGCGGGCAACCTTCGCTTTTGGTTTTCGCTTTGGCTTTGGCTTTGAATCGTTCAGGGTCGCTGCGATATTTATCGAGTATCGTGCTCAAATATATACAAGAGGCACAGAGAGAAGAAGGTAAATACATACATATGTATATATATTGTTTTTAGTTGATTCACATTTTAATTGCAAGTTTATTAGTGTAATTTTATTTTATTTTTTTGTTCAATTTTCGTTTGTATATTTTGAAAAATTAAAAATTGCACCACTTTGTTTGTCGTAATTCAACTTTTAGGACTTGCAAATATGCATTAACGGATATAGTTAAAGCAGCTACTAAAATATGTCATGTTCGCATGATTTGAACGAGCTCATTTGACATTCATATTTGTTTAGTCTGATGCATTCATGTCATTTAATATATATACATATATATTATTTATATACGTTTATGTGTTTGTCTTTCGTTTTTGGCCATGGGCAAGATGAAGTTCAGCTCAACATTAGCTGCAGACAACGATAGCCATGGCAAACAGAGACCAAGACAACACAACAGACAAGACAAGCAAAGCAAATAAACAAACATGTCAGCAAAGCAAAAGCAAACAACAACAACAATCCAAACAGCAGCAACAACACAGTAAATATGCAAACATTATTTGAATAATTAAACGCACATCCATCCACCCACAAAAATGAGCTGACAGCAAATAGCAAATGTATATATTCAAAAACAAAGTGCTAGAGAATAAGTTAAATATGAGAATTATGAAACTTAGATCTTAGATCTGATTCATTTCAATGTCTATAACTTAAAGCTAAACATAAAGTATTTAAAGACTTACTTTTGACTAGATCAATTCGAGAATGTAATTCATTTGAAAGTCTGTTTTGTTAATTTTTAAGTAATAGTGCTTACAGCACTCAACAGTTAAACAAATAACAACAAATACATATTCCTATAGTTTCAAATAAGGTCGAGTATTAAGATTTAACGATTTTGGGAGCCTTTTTAATTTTTAAGGTATCAAAATCGGGTTATTAGTTAGGAAAACCCAGTTTAAAGATTAGGTACTTTTCTCGAATATGAACAAAAAACAATATACCAAAAAAAAAAATGTATATTCCCATAGCTTAAAATCAACTCAAATATAAATCAATGTCATTTGGTATTAACAGAAAACTATTTTGGAAGAAATGTTGAATTTCAGGCTTAAAACCATTAGCAAAAACTATTATTTTTTACAGTGTAGATAGAATATAGATATTAAATGAGTTACATGCGCGAAATAACTAAAGAATGTTTTATATTATATTTTGTTTATTCTTAAATGTAGTGAAAAGGAAAAAAAGAAAGCTTCTAACAAGTAGCTGCACTGATAAGTATGCTACATTATTTTTTGTAATTTTCCGAGTCCTTATAACCAATAGTTAATTAACACAAATTATTTGCAAACTATTACAGCTTTTGCAGTTCTTACAAACATTGGTATGTGCAAAACTGCAAATGTAAAAATACTTATCGATATAATTAAATTATCGATAGAGCTTGATGCCACTTTAAGGTGTACAGGGTATTTTAAAAGGGCGAAACAAAGTAAAACAATTCAAATGCAACTAATTATAGCTAAATTTGAGATCATATATCGGACATGAACACAAGTCAAAAATTGTGTATTAATTATCATATGATGCGCAAACTCATTTAATAGTCATATATGTAGTTGTGTAATTTAGCTGTTTACAATTTGCAGCTGTTAACTGGGATTTATAAGGTGCCAACAGGTGTAATAACTCGCAACTACATTTATTTGTCAGCTATTTCAAATGTGAATAACTGTCAACTACTCGTTCTCACTCTCTCTCTCGCTCTCTCTCTATCTAGCTCTCGCTGTTACTCTGCCTAGCTGGCGCCTTCGCTCTTCAGTCTAAGCTCACAGTTTTAAGCGTCCCCTGCCCCATCCCGCCCGATTCCTTGTCTCTCCGCCAACCACTTGCACCCGCACTTGACTTTTCTATGGGCAGCACTGTTTGTTGCTACCTGACCAAAAGGCAAACGCGCAATTAGCATAAAGTGCCTGCAGACAGTAGTGGTATGTGTATGTGTGTGTGTGTGTTTGTGCCTGCAGTTGTTGTTGTTGCTGCTGTTGTCGTTGTTCTTGTTGTTGCTAGTTAGTTAGTTTGGCATGTTAAAGTGTGAAAAGTTGGCTGCGAGTTTCAGCCTGACTGCCTTGACGACGAATGCAAAACGCAGTGAATATTAAGTGAGTGACTAACTCACTAAGTGAGTGAGCGTGTGTCTGTGTGTGTGTGTGTGTGTGTGTGAGTGAGTCAGTCTAGTTGAGAGCTTATATGTATGTATGTGTGTACATGCATGCAGACATAGTAAGCACAGTGGCGCTGCTTAGTCGAGGGACAAGAAAAAAGTGTTGATCAATTGACAACGGCAATGTTATTTAATTACTACAAATTCAAATATGCTTAAGCTTGTTATATAACTAATCACTTTTATGCTCTACATTTTCAAATAAAAGTTAATATATTTTACATATTTACAGATAGCATGTTATTTTAATACTTATTATTCAATTTGTGTAAGTATATTTATGATTTTTGTACTATTTGTTTTTTATGTTGTAAGCTTATTTTGATTTGAATTTTGAATCCCTTTCATTATCTTTGAATTGTCAAAAAAACATTGGTTTTTTTTCATTTCAGAAAATCATCTTGGACTATTTTCCGATTATATCATGTTCGTTATAATATAAATGATTTTTGTATTTGAAGTGTCAACAAGTTTGCTTAATACTAGACACATTAATAGATAAGTTTATTGTTTTGTTGTTGTTTTCTTTACAGCATCTTTTTGTTGTTAATCACTTAACTTGTCAATTGCAGCCACGAACCATTAAACAACAATAAATATTATTTAATTAGCATGCATAATGATTGATTGCTTAATGGATTTACGATGCTTGTCAGAGAAAAAATATGTTAGCATTGTGATTTCATTTTGGTTTATACGCAACTGCCCCCACTGCTAGCGACGTCACTGTTTACACATGAATACATATGTATGTATGTATGTCTAGCTGCATACATCATTTGTGCATTGCGTGTCTGTGGGGCAACACCCACAACCACACCTACACCCATTCACACACACACAGCCAGACACACACAGCCAGACACAGACACTCGCACCCAAAGCAATTCAAGCAGCCCTCAGTTAATTTATGTTCATTTATTTCGTTATTGTCTCTCTTTCTATTGCTGCTACTGTTGCTATTGCTATTGCTGTTGTTGTTGTTGCTGTTGCTGTTGCCGTTGCTTGTTGCCATTCCCTTTTCGCCTTCCCATTCGCCATCCCGCCTTCGCATTTCATACTGTTTTGGGCATGCAGCGCACGTTTGTTTTGCAACAACAACTGAACGAAGACTAAGCCGAGCTTAGTTAAGTTGAGCGCGTCTGTTAAATTGCAGCGCTCTTGTTTTCGCTCTCTGCTCACACATTCGTTAAATCACTCTCAGCTGATGACTGTCGGCATGTGTGTAACTGTGTGTGTGTGTGTGTGTTAGTGCATGCGTGACTAGCATTGTGGCTGGCTTGTTATTGTTTGTTTATTTTGTTGTTGTCATAACAGCGCCCAGTTATCGGTTCAACAGCAGCAGCAGCAGCAGCAACAACAACACTCATATAAGAAAACCGCGACAAAACAACAACAATTACTTTAAAGACAGTCGCACAGCAACTAACAACAGGAAGCTTAAATTAAAACGAAATTGCCTGTGGCCACCGACTGCTCTCTCCCTCTCGCTCGCTCGCTCCCGCTCCCGCTCTCACTATCCCTCTTTTCCTCTTTCTATTTAATCTATATATGTGTGTGTGTGTGTGTGTGTGTCTGCCTTAAGAAGCGTTCAAAATGGTTGCTTTCATAATTCAAAGCACTCAGAATGGGCGCCAACTTTAAATCGTTCAATAGTTCAATTTCAAATTCAATTTTGCTTTATAATTGGAATTTTACAATAACAAATCAATTATCATAACAAATGACCATTTGACAATGGCAATAAGATACTCGAGTTGTTGATATAACACAAGTGGACACAATACACTCTCACGCCCACACACACACACACACACACACATTCACACACGCAGCAGTGCTGCTCACTTATGGCGCTAAAAAAGCTAATTGATAGAAAAAAGGCCACATTTTCGCAATAAAATTGCATACGAATTCTTTAATTTCATATTTATATTAAGGAGAAAACAAAATGTTTTTTGTAAATTAGAGCTATAATTAATTAGATTATTCTGGTATTTTTTTTCAATATACATATAAATAAATAATATTGACTTGAAATATGCTTGATGAAAATTTAAATTGACGCTGATCGCTGTTCTAAAAGCGCCATAGCTAGAACTGGCGGTTAAAAAAAAAGCGAAATTGCCAACACTGACGCGCAGACACAGGAAATGTATTAGAAAATTGCCTCAAGCTATTTGAAAGGTTTAGAGACATGCAGCATAGGCGACACTAGTGGGGGCGAGAATGGGGGCAGGTAGGGGGGCGGGGGCGGGGGGCATATAGACACGATGACATGACTATACACTTAAACAGTGGCACATGGGTCGCAATTTTGCAACGCAATTTGCAAAGTGTTGACAGCACACACACACACACACACACACACACACACACATCAAATATGCGTGTGTGAGCTGCGAAACTTGCAGTCAAAGTGGAGCTGAGTAGTGAGAGAATTTATTAGTTGCCTTTCACAGCAAATATTGTGACAAATAGGCATATAAAAGAAGCGCTTGCCGAGTGCGTGTGTGTGTGTGTGTGTGTGTGTGAGTGCTAAAAAGTTGTAACTCGAGTCTTATGCTCCGAACGAGGCGCCATCTTGGTAATTGACATTCCCCCCATCGCCGCTCGGCCTACAAATATGCCACACGTCGGCGATAAAGTTGGAGCCTAGACAATTACAGTGATGACTGCCACAAGAGTGACATGTGCAATTTGCATATGCAGGTAAATGCATGACTACATACACATGTACATATGTATGTACACTCAACGAAAAATCTAGCGAATGAAATGCAGATTTGTCGATTGTTGTATGAAATTGAGGCTTAAGTTAAGTGCGATTGTTCTTACTTCAAATCAGTTAACTCTTAAATCAAGAGCTGGATTGAAATCTTGTTTGCATTTATTTAGAATTTTAAATTAATACAATTAAAACAACTTAAGTCATGAACTTATGTTATTATTAAATAAATCACGAGCTTGTTTACAATCATGATTAAATATATATTTATATTTATTTATATATTTATATTTATTATATATATTTATACATATATGTATAATTTTAAGCACTTTTTTTTACTGATTTTACATTTACAGCATTTTTTTTTTAATAATTAAACTAAAGATTTATTTTACTGCATTTTGCTTCAAGAATTTCGGTTTTATTTTTGCAAATCAAAAATATAATTTATACTTCTTTATTGTGAAACGTATTTTACTTGAAACTTTTAACAGTTGTGCATTCGCATGCCAGTTTTCGCCGAGTGTATGTGTTTTGTGTGTTGTGTTGCATACTTTTCAGCGTGTGCAACATGCCACTTACCACTTAACCCCTTTTTCTGAGCCTGTTCGATAATAATCAGCGCAGATTGGCATATATAACCTCATATATATATTCGCTATCGCTTATCGCTTTCACAAATTCACAAATTGACAGGCAGTTGGTTGGTTTGGTTTTGGTTTTGCTTTTGGTTTGGGCTTGCACATCAAATTGTCGTATTGCAGCAAATTATTTCACACACTGCCACGCCCACTTTGACAATTGCCGCCCCCCCTCACTCGTCGTTGCTAAAAATGGAAAACTCATGCAAAAATTGTCGACTTTTTGTTGGACTTTTTTTTCATTGTATCTTTTTCTGCCAATTGAAACTGTTAAAGGGGTATATTGGTTTAACACATGTCGTTTGCTACAGTCCGATTTGAGTGCATAAAAGAGACGACTCTGTTCATATTGATATATATGCATCTAATTTTGTGCAGTGTAGGCAACTTTATTTAACTAATAATTCTACTTAGCGAATAATTTTGACTTTTTCTATTATATACAAAATAATAAATTTATTTATTAATGTAAAATATATTTGTTCATGTACATATATCTAAGCTGATCTATATAGATTTTAATAATATTTTGTTCATATTTATCTAAGATTTACTTTAGTTTAAATGAAATATTTATTTACAGTACTAATTTAGAGCTTAAAGAATATTTAAACCTCAAATTTCTAGTTTTCTGAATTGTCGTTTAAAATCGAATACTACTTGAGTATAAACAAGTAAGAGTGCTCAGTCGGGAGTGCCCGACTACGAGATACCCTGAACCCAGTCCTTACAATCATTCATATTAATCTAAACACACACATGCTGCAGTACAAGCAGTACAATCAGTGCAAGCGGTCTAAGCAGTTAGCTTGCTTTTCGCTGAGCCCCACATAATGGAAAGTTAAATCTTAAATAACTTCTGTGTTTATCGTCCGATCTTATTGAAATTTTTGGGGCAAACAATTGTCGATAATATGTGTGACCAAACAAATTGCAAGGTCGTACCTTCAAAAATGCGTTTTTTTAACTTTTGGGGGGTTTGGGGGTGGTATCCAAAAAGTGAAAAATTTGTTCATGTGTATGCTATTCGAGATTATACATGTCAAATTAGGGGCCTCTAGCTCTTATAACTTGTAAGTTATATCCAAAAAACGCTGGTCTGAAATCGAAATTTATCGATAACTTTTGAACGGGACGAGCTATCGATAAATTTTAATAAACTTGATCTGTCCCGGGATTAGGAGAACTTATGTTCCAAATATGAAGTCTCTAGCTCTTGTAGTCTCTGATATCTGTGTTCATACAGACAGACAGACGGACAGACGGACAGACGGACAGACGGACAGACAGACGGACATGGCTAGATCGACTCGGCTGTTGATACTGATCAATAATATATATACTTTATATGGTCGGAGATGCTTCCTTATGCCTGTTACATACTTTTGCACAACTTCATTATACCCTTTTTACCCATTTTTAATGGGTTCAGGGTATAAAAAGAACTCTTGATTTGTCAAAGTCAGTCGCTAATGCTGTTTATTACAGGGTATCGTTGCAGTCGAAACCTGCTTTTATACTGAGCATGTTGTCTTAAGCGGCTATCTGCCAATGACAGTCACGTACATACATATAAACATAAAAACATCATACATACATACATACATATGTTTGTATATATGAATTTACTTATGGGGCTGTCGTGTGATGTTTGACTTTTCTGTCGCACTGTGCAAATTTCCCTGCATTATTGAACATTTCGCGCGGAGCTCTTTTCAGGACGTCAACATTTTCACCATTTTCACATTCGCACATTTTCACATTTCCTCACGCCTGGGAGTCTTTATTTGCTTTCCTCTTGACTTTTTGCTGTGCCGTTTAATTAAAACCTCACTAAATGCTTGTATGATTTAAACTGCCTTTTGCCAACGATTTGTTAATTGAGACGTGTATTAGGAATAGATTATGAAAATAGGGGATATTTTTTGTAGATAGTTTCATAATCTTATATATTTATTAAGGGAATTGGGTTATTTATCGCTTATTCTGTCACTAACTTCCTATATCCTCCAGTTTATTCACTTTCTACAATATCTAAATCTGCAATTTATTTAATATATAAGATTTTAAAGGTTAAAGTCTTTCAATTTTTAAGGGATATTTTTGTAAAATGATAAAAATATTGGAAATTTGATCAATTTTATTTATTTATATTATGATTTAAAGTGCATTTTGCCAACGATTTGTTAATTGAGACGTGTATTAGGTATAGATTTTTCATAGGGGATATTTTTTGTAGATAATTTCATAATCTTATATATTTATTAAGGGAATTGGGCTATTTATCGCTTATTCTGTCACTAACTTCAATTTTGTTTCTATATATTCCAGTTTATTCACTTTCTACAATATCTAAATCTGCAGTTTATTTAATATCTAAGACTTTAAAGGTGAAAGTCTTTCAAAATTTTAAGGGATATTTTGGTAAAATGATAAAAAATATTGGAAATTTTATAAATTGTATTTATTTATTAAAGTAATTGGGAAGTTATTCATCGCATATTATATCTTCTCTCTCTCTTTATCTTCCAGTTTATTCTCTCACTTTGAAAATGAAACTCTGCAGTTTAGATAATACGTTTGCTAGGATCTTAGAGCTTAAAGTCCTTGAAGATCAAAAAATCAGTTGAGAATTTCATATATATATATTTTTTGAATTTAAGGAAATTGGGAAGACTTTGTCGTCATTCTTTCACTTATTTTTCAGTTTATTCTCTCACAATTCGAAAATCTTTAGCTCATACTGTAATGTCATTAAAATTTTTAAGTTTATATTTATACTCTTTTCGAAGAAAATAGTATATTAAGTTTGTGCTGAAGTTTGTAATGCATAGAAGAAAGCGTCGGAGACTCCCAAAAGTTAATGTTAGTATGCTTTGAATGTCAATACAAATTGATCTAGCCATGTCCGTTGTCTGTCTGTCTATCTGTCTGTCTGTCTGTATGTATGCAAACTAGTCCCTCAGTTTTTGAGCTTTCGTGATCAAACTTTGCACAGAGACTTATTATTCAAAGGGACAGCACATTGGTCGGAACCGGCCGGATCGGACTACTATATCTTATAGCTGCCATACAACTGGAAATAATTTTAATATTTCACTAGAAAATTTAAATTCATTTGATTTCAATTTCCAATGCAGTTGGCAGAGTGAAAATCGCCTAAAGGTTCGAAAAGAGTATAAAATCTTCGGCACGCCGAAGATAATCCTTTTCCACTTGTTTTATATCTAGTTAAGCTGTTTATATCAGTTTCATTAATTTGTCCAGTAATTTTCATTCAAATATTTGTAGCTTATGGGTCTAGATGGCAATTTTGACACTTAAAGTTTCTACTAGCTTAACTCAAGTTTTAACCCTGGCAAAGGACCTTACCAGAAACTGGGCACGGCGCCCAGTAAATGCCAAGTTTGCCCACTAATAACCCAATGCATTTGCTAAAAGCTGCATAAATTATAGCAAAGGCCAAAAGAGCTGGTGGAGCAAATGCTTTCCAAACGGGAAATGATGGGTGATGGGGGTTGGCATTGCGAGCTGACTTATGAAAAGTTATTGTATATGTGCTTTATGGTATTTTTGTATAGGAGTCCAAAGGCGGAGCAAAATTTGCATATAGCTTGAAGCAAACAGAGCGATAATAAAAATCAATACTCGTTAGAAGGCAAACGAGAAGCGTAGAGGAGAGAAGATGAGATGCAAAGAAACCTTCGCTTAGCTCTATTATATGGTAATTCTTATAGCAATGGGAAACTCATGAAAAATGCACAAAGATGGAAATTGCAAAATTACATACTTATATATATATATATATGTATATATGTATGCATATCAACTATGATACAATGTGCCCTGCAGCAGAATCCAATAAATGTCGCTTTCGAGTTGATAACAAAAAAAATAGCATGGATAACAAAAGTGGCTCTTTGAGAATCTATAATAATATATATAATAATTTCTTTTAATTTGATAAAAGCTTCTTTTTAAACTCTTTTCCAAGAAAATAGTATGTTAAGTTTGTGCTGAAGTTTGTAACGCATAGAAGGAAGCGTCGGAGACCCCCAAAAGCTACTGCCAGTATGCTTAGAATGACAATACAAATTGATCTAGCCATGTCCGTCTGTCTGTCTGTCTGTATGTATGCAAACTAGTCCCTCAGTTTTTGAGCTATCGTTATAAAACTTTGCACAGAGACTTATTATTCAAAGGACAGCATATTGGTCGGAACCGGCCGGATCGGACCACTATATCTTATAGCTGCCATACAACTGGAAATAAATTTAATATTTCAATTCAAAGTGATATGATATGATATCAATTTTTGCAGATGAAAGTGCTGCAGTTAGCAGAGTGAAAATTGTCTAAAGGTTCGAAATAAGTATAAAATCTTCGGCACGCCGAAGATAATCCTTTCCCAATTGTTTCAATTACTTCTATATAGATTTCATCTGAATAATATTGAAATTATTGAGAGTTGCATGTTTTCGACACACATTAAAATTTTACTTAATAAAAGTGTTTTTTTTCAATTATTTAAAATTAACTATATAGATATGCAATGTTTTGTTATTAAAATGATTGAGAACTGTAGGACTATTAAAAGTAAGTAAAATATTTGTAAATATATATTTTGTTTCTAGATAGATAATACTTCCCTTTTCTTTTCTTACTAAATCTTTATTTTCTTGATTCTCTCTCTATTTTCAATTTCTCTTTTTAACTCTTCTTCTTATAATATACTTCCAAATATTATAGACTAACGCAAAATAAATATTTGTATCTTTTCTTTATTAACTAACTAACTAAAAATTTTTTTATTGATTTTAGGTTTGATTGGGTTTTTCTGGGTTTTCCCCAATCCTGGCAACAAATGTTGAACCAATGCTTTAATTTTGGTATTTATATTCCCAGAGCTTAACGTAACTTTAACTTTATATCTTTAAATTAATATTTTCAATTTGATGAATAAAATAAATAAATAAATAAAATAAATACAGAAGCATTCAGTCTCAGGAAAATCTAAACTCAAGCCTCTAATTAAGTGGAATTTATTTATTTATTGTCGTCAATTGCCGGTCGACATAACAAAAAATATTAAATATAGAGAAGAAAACGAGCATTAAATTCGATAAACGATTATCTTAACTATTATACTAGGCAATTATGTATAACCTTTGAATTGGTAAATAATTGACGGGCCTAAATCGTGCAACTGAAAATGAAAATGAAAAAAAAGAAAACCAATATTCAATTAAGTGAAATGCGAATGAATATGGCCAGCAAAAAAAGTGAAATATAACAAGAGGCCATGTTTTTGGTCTTAGCTAATGGCCAAGTTTGTGGCTTCTGCTTTTTTGCCCGTTGGCATTTAAACGCGTTTGGCTTTCTACAGCTTTCAGCCAGGCTAACTGACTAGCTGACTAGCTGGCTAGCTGGCTGACTGGCACTCAAATGTCAGTTAGGATTTCAAATAGCTGTTGTTGGCCGCTCTGCAACCTGGCTCAAACTAATTAAGCCAATTTTGACATTGATGAACTGCCTGCACGAATATTGGTGGGGGAAAGTGACAAGCAAAGGGGGCACCAAGGGGACCAAGGGGGCTCTGGACACCAAACGCATTTGCATAACAATTGGGGGGCTGTTTTGGCCAGAGTGCACTTTTGAGGGGTTGTTTCGCTGCAAAAAGCAGCATTAAACTCCAATAATGTCACACTCAAAAAAGTTGGTGATACAATATGAAAGGGAGAATAAAACTTGAGTTTTATTAGTCGACACAGAAAAATATTATAGACTAAACACAAAATTATTACATTATGCAAAAAATAATAAAAAAATTGTATCCTAAAATCTTATTTACATTACGCAAAAAAAAAATTGTGTCCCGAATTTCTCTTATTCTTATGTTAAATTATTCACTGAGTTCGAGAAAAACTCAAAGCTAATTTACTGGAGACCGTTTTTTGAGCAAAATAAAAAAATCAAATTTTTGGATTTCCTAAAAAGGTTTCCTTAGAAAAATGAAAATATCTCCGAATACAGTTTGTTTTTTGTAAAGACCATTACTTTTCTAAAAACAGCATAAGACAAACTTAAAAAAAAATGGTATCGTTTTTAATAGGATAATTCACTTAGGCTAAATTGGGCATTTTGCATCAAAATGTACCATTTCTTAAACTATAAAATGAAACATTTTTTATTATCAAATTAGAGCTATAGTATATACTAACTTCTAAGGTGTCAAATATAAGTTCAATTGATCCACTTGCATTCTTAAAATAGCTCAACATATTTTCTCAAAACAAGAACTTGTTGACTTTTAGTCAGATATTTTGCTATAGTTTTAAGTGCACAAGTTCTAATGAGTTCTTATAATAAATATCAAGAATTAGAGTTCTTAAATTACAAATTATTATTTAAGCACAAAACTGTTTGTAAATTTTAAGTTTTATTTGCATCAATAATTTGTGATTTTACAAATCAAATTGAAATTTGATTTCATATTTTTTCTCTGAGTGCATGCAACATTTTAATTAGCCGCCTGCGACTTGCAAGGATTCGATTTGGCTTTAAGCTGGCTGGCAACACTTTAACAAAATGCTTACCCCAATCTGTTTTTTTGGAAAGCGGCTAAAGCTCATCTTAACCCGAAAAATACGAAAAAAACTCGCGACCCAAATGTAAAAATCAAAATGATGCTGACTTAAGCCAAAAACGCTTGACCTCAAATTTTGGAGGCCGTGGAGATTAGCTGTGTGCAAATGTTAAGCCAAAGCAAATATATACAGCAATGGGCTGAGAGAACTAGCAGATGCCTGGGAAATATATGTGTTTATTTCTTTATTTATTTATATAATAATTTAACAATGCACAGAAGAAAAAACTTAAGCAGCTAAAGAATGTAGTCGGAAAAAGCTAAGCTTGAGTTGAAAGTAAGTTAAGACTTTGAATTAATATTATAGAGATGACATAACTGATGTTTTTACTAATTGAAGAATCAAAGGAGAACAGATTAAATTACTTATTACAGTTGCTACAAATAGTAGTAGACGGCTTCTAATTGGGCGAAATTTGATCAACTTATTGTTAGATGCAGGGGCAAGAACCGAAAAACTAAGAAGACTGATGATAAATGTAGAATCGATTTAATCTGATCAAAGCTTGTGCCAGTTCTAAGAAGGTAAGTCTAGTAATTGAAGCCTGTTCTCATATGAAGGAAGTTGTCTATTAGCATCCCAATTCAAGTCTTGAAAACTGGAAACGAAAAAACGAATTCGATCTGATCTTGAAATTCAAAGAGCCTAAAACACAAGATCCATACACAACAATCTGGTGGTCTAAGGATCAGAAACTTCTAAAGACCATCTTACTAAATCCCAAAAACAGCTGCTGTTTTAGTTAAGACGACATAAAACATAAATACAGAACATATACTTTCACAATTGTTTGGAAAGCATTCAAAATCAAATAATTTTAGAGCTCTAGTGGCTTAATACTTATTCTCAAATGCATCTATATATCAAAAATAATAATTTCTCCACATTTTTTTGATGAAGAAATTTTTCAATCTGAAATACATAATTTTTGGTAATTGCAGAAAACTGTGAAAAGTCTCTTAACGTAGACCTCTCATAGGCGGACACTCCTTATCTTTTCTCATTTTCTCATAGGGCTTATGTACTATTTTTTTGTAAGAATTGTACCCCCTTTTATGAATTATGAAATTTGTACCGTAATTATAAAATGCCAGATTAAAGTAAGTCCAATTTTCGGCTAAAGCTTTCATTTAAACATGAAAAACAATATATATATATTTTGAAAATCCGATAAACCATAATTTGTAATGATAACATGTCTCAAAATTGAGTTTTGTGTAATAATAAACTTGAGCCATGATGATTAAATGCTGTTTTTTCAATCTTTTACACCAAAATTAAATTGTGATTGTTTGGTCTCTGGCGAGCCGAAGGAACGCTGCGAAATGGAGCGGAATGAAATGGGAATTGGGATGCAGTGCAGAAAAGTTCTTTGGCAAATTTGTTGCAACAGCGGCATGCGATAAAGTTTTTAATTGCAAGAGCGAGAGAGCGACACACATTTTCCACAGCCATTAAAAACTTGCTGACATGACAGCAACAGCATCCTCCCCCCCACCCCCTCCCCCACTTTACTGCCTTAAACCACCCCCACGCCTCCTGCAGAACAACAGACACCCAAAATTGATGTGTGTATGTGTGTGTGTTGCGATTTTCAATTAACTGAAACATTTGTATGTGCGCCTAGCAAGCAAAATATGGCCACGATGAAGAAACCAGCTGAATTATACTCACAATCTTTTGTATGTGTACTGCACCCAACGAACTCGGCGACTATAAGTGCTATGGCTTTTAAATTTGGTATGGGGATGCACATTTATCCAAAGTAATACAGACTACTATGTGGCCTTAAATCATAGCGAATTTATTGGAGTTTTTAAGCTTTTAGACTTTCGATCTAGGATCAAAAATACTATGTATAGCAGATATCTAAAATGCATGCATTGCAGCTTATGTTGACGAAATATATAATATATAATAAATAATAATAACATATATAATATAATATTATATAATATAATATAATACAATTTGTATATATTTATCTTCTATTTCTCATAATTATATAGTATTAATAGAAATAGAATATGGAAAAATACAAAATAAAGGAATTTTGTAAAATTTTAATAAAAGATAACATTTGCCATATCAAAAGGTGAATACAATAAAAATGTTGTACATTTTGTATAAACTAACAAATAAATTACAATAAGAATACTATAAAAACTAAATTTAATAATAACAATGAAAAAACAGCAATTATAAAATTAATAATGAAAATAATGAAATAAAGGGAATTTCTTAAAATTTTAATATAACTATCGTTTGGTATTTATAAGGTAAAGAAAAATAAGATTATGTAAATTGTTTATGCCCTAACAATAAATAATAATAATAATAAAACTAGTTTTTGTTAATATACCTTTATTTATAACTTTGTGATTAATATCAGTAATCAAATATGAAATAAAGAAATTTTTAAAATTTTAAAATCATTCATTGATTTAAATAAAATAAGAATTTATTAATTACGACTCAAAATCCCAAACACTATAGCTCAATTTCAAAGCCTTGCCATAAAAGCAAAAAAGTAAGCTATTTAAAATAGCTCATAAAAAACGATAGATGTTTAAAAATCTAGTAAGGCAAACTTAGTGTGTATACTTTCTCTTTTAAATATTTAATAAAATTGTAAAAATGGGCGAAGTGCAGACTCTGCTGGACGATCTGTCGGATACGTTTGGCAAATTCAAACGTCTCCGCCGCATTGAGATGCTAAAGCTGGTCGGCTCGATTCACAGCTGCAATTGTCAGCACGAGAAGCGTATGCTGGAGGCTCGCGAAGTTGCTAAGCAGTTGCCATCGATGCCATCGCCCCCGAGGAGATTGCTCACGACCTGCTGCGTTTTGCTGCTGCTACTAGTCGTATACTTGATATGCTTGGCAAGAAGATACAATCATGCGAAGATCTACGGTAGCGGCGGTTGCGTTAGCACATTTTTCTATACCAATACCGATTGCCAAGTATTCGTATAATGTATATAAATTTTTATCAAAAAAAAAACAAGGGTATGTTTGATCAGTGCTAGTGCACCTCTATGACTCTGCATTTAAGTTTCAAGCAGATTTCGAGCTGTTAATTGTTTAAAAAAAACAAGTGGGGAAGGATTATCTTCGGCGTGCCGAAGATTTTATACTCTTTTCGAACCTATGGCAATTTTCACTCTGCCAACTGCACCACTGAAATTTCATAAGCTGTACAAAATCGTTTTGTCGCGCAACATATTTTTTTTTTTGCTTTAAGAATATTTAATTCATTGCCAGTTGTATGGCAGCTATAAGATATAGTTGTTCGATCCGGCCGGCTCCGACCAATGTGCTGTCCCCTAGAATAATAAGTGTCTGTGCAAAGTTCTATCGCGATAGCTCAAAAACTGAGGGACTAGTTTGCATACATACAGACAGACAGACAGACAGATAGACAGACAGACAGACAGACAGACAGACAGACAGACAGACAGACAGACGGACATGGCTAGATCAATTTGTATTGTCATTCTAAGCATACTGGCAGTAACTTTTGGGGGTCTCCGACGCTGCCTTCTATGCGTTACAAACTTCAGGACAAACTTAATATACTATTTTCTTCGAAAAGAGTATAAAAAAACAGTTGGGAAGCAGAACTTAAAACAAAATCTTTATTTTTTTAAAACAAAGCTAGGACAAATTTTTATTAACTATGAGTAACTGATGAGTAAGGGTGAAGTACATAATATTTTTCCAAGCGAATAGAACAAAGTTAAACTTTTAAGATATTCATTCAAAATTCGAAAAATTTCTAGATCAGAATTCAAGAACGAAATGAGTTAGTTTTGGTTCATGTTTTCCGGTTGTGGAAGTTTCAATCCTGATCAGGTTATGGAAGTTGATATTCTCATTATGAGCATTGTGCCATTTTCAGCTTTATCTATGCAATGGTGATCTTTGATCCAAGAAGTATCTAAGCTATGCTGCTCAGATATGCACAGCAGATGGCGCCACCTAGAAAAAACAAACGAAAAGAAAACGAGAAAAAACAAATTCCTTTACAAATCACTAAACAGCAACAAAAAACAATGAGCAATGCTTAACGTAAATTGCACAAACACACAAAAATGTTTGTGCAACAAAGTAACAGCGCCCTAGCTTCTTTTTTGTTTAAACTAAAATCAACATTTGCCTGCATAAAAAAGAAGCGGAAAAAACACATATACAAAAAAAAAAAAAAAAAAAATCTAAAAACTGGGCAACAAAATCAACAAATGCGCAGCACAAACTAAACCAGAGCGTGTGAGGTGGGGGGGGGGGGTGGGGCAAGGGGTGGTTGGAGGGTCGTGTGTAGGCAAATGCTGCCACGCCCACATGCCAAGCTCGTTGAGGCGTTGCGTTTAGTTTTTTGCTGAATAGTTTTTCAATTTGTTTGTTTTAGCTTTATTTTTGCCATGAATGGGCGCAAAACGCGCGGCTCCGTTTCGCGTGACAAGGGGGCGGTGGGTGGATGTGGGCGTGGGCGTGGTCGCTGTGCTCGTTATGAAGGCGGCTGCCAACACTTGAAAGTGTTGCCAAGTATGGTGTTTTTCTTACTTGTTTTTTTGTTTTTGTTTTCAGTATGCCATTCAAGAACAAACAACAGCAACAAAAGCGACAGCCGTGCGACATTAATTGAAGTTTGTTGAACCAAAAGCTGTTTGCTTGGCCCCCATTCTTAATGAACTAACCACCCCCACACTCTTCCTACTTGTGTAAAAAGCGATGTACCCACCTTAATAGCTACTTCTGCTGATGGACAGCTTCTGATAGCGGCAAGAACAACAAAAGCAAGCGACCTAAGTCACTCGGTTCAATTTCGGCAGATATTTCTATATACAGGGTATTGACCTGAGAAAATTGCCCAATAATAATAATAATAATCGTGTTAATAATAATATCGTGTTAATAATAATAAAATGTTGTTCGACCACTGTCCACGAAAATTTGGGTAAATATGCCTAAATTAGTGTTGTAAGGTTAATGAAAAATATCGAATTCTTATCGATAATTGGTATAATTTGGTCAATCGATCATACAGCTGTCAAATGGCATCACTAAGTAAAATAATAGTAAGTAAAACATGATTTATTGAAAAAATATATATACTTCCATTGCTCTCTACTTGAAAAACAGCTTATTCAAAATATATCGAATATATCGATTGGGCAAAGGCCTGGTCAATTTACCCTTTTGCCCTGATACACTATATATCAAATATATATTCAGGCCTGCTACCATTGTAGAATTTACAAATGTGAATTTAATTTTAAAATATTTCAATTTATTCGTTTTTTCTTACTGTTTGAATATTTTAAAAAAAAAAAACTAAAAATTCAGTTCAACATTCAAAATAACATTTAATATAAAAAAGTTGGTTATGGATTGAAAATATGTAGATTAGATTTTTTTTTCGTAGGGTCAGAAAAATTTTTAAAAACTAAAAGCACAGTCCAACATTAAACAATAACCTTAAATATAAAAAGTTCGTGTTTTTTTTGACAATAATTTCGAAAATTAGATTTAAAATCTACATTGGGCTTAATCTGAATCTGAATTTAAATTTTTGTTTTGATTGATTAACATTTTCTGTTTTCTAATTCTTATGAATATAGAATTGATGAAAAACCATTTAAGTCTTTATTTAGATAGGTTTAATTCTTGGCTGGAACATTTATGAAGAAGAACATTTTGATGGTAAGTCTTGGGTGTAGACTTTCTCGACATCTTATTAAATACTAAATAAATTTTGACGAGTTCTTTTAGCCAAACTAGAGTAGGTTGGGAGCACAATAAACCCTCTAAAATAATTGACTATAAATTATTGCATTTTAAATATAGTTGAAAAAAGCAATAATTCAATATTTATGTCATCATTTAAGTTAACTAGTTGCGAGTTGACAGCAGTTGTGATTGGAATACCAACAATAAAATTCATTGTTAAATAACTTGTGGAAAATTTGTTCAGCGACATAAATCAGCAAGTAATTGGAGCTATTTGGAATGCCAACTGTTATAAATGCATATAAACAATTGTAGGGCAGCTCAAATGATACCAAACACAAAAAAACACCTATTTAGTGCATTAGTTAGTTATTATTAATGAATAATGCAATTCGAGCTAATCGATCGATAAAAAAGCCAAATGGCTTTAAGATATAATTTCATTATACACAATTATTAATTTTAAGATCTAATTTCAGAAAAATTCAATTCCTTTACAATAATTCACCATAGACAAATTATTTCATAGTATGCTTTCATTTCATTTGGTATTTCCCAAACTTTTTTTTTTTTATCTAACTGCTGTTGCCTCACACAATTTGGAAGGCAATTAAGTGTCTGTAGATATATCTGTCTTAGCTTCATCCATATAAACAATGAACCGTTGCTCTCATCATTAAAATTGCCAACTATCTTGTTGTCATTCTCTTTTTTTTTCTTTTTGGCTCCCTTTGCTCATCCCCACACCCACTTCCTCTGTCTGTCCTTCTGGCTGTCTGTCTGTCTGTCTTTCAGTTATTTTGCTAGTGTTTCGCATTGTTACATTTGCATTAATGATGCAATTCGCTGGCTTTGTGAGAGACATCTGAAATAGCAACAATATTTCCTAGTTTCTTATTTTTTTCTGTTAGTAATTAACAGTCTTTTGATACCCTTTAGTCTTCGATATCGGAGTGTTTAAGAGCAGCCACATTTTTTATAAGATTTAAAAGCTAGCCTTATTTAAAACATGATTTAATTTTAAGTCTAGTATTTTTAGGTTTTTTTTTCAATGTATATTGATTTCTAATTTTTTATTAGAAAATTTATATAATAAAAGTAAACAAAATATAAATTTAGAATGTAAATTATTTGAATTACTGAAAACTCTACAGAATATCTTCCGCTTTATCCTTCAGCATACCCATTTGTTTGATAACAGTAAAATTAGAAGGCTGCCCAAAAACCTTTGCTTTGGCCACAAATCCTCTTTTTTGGCCACTTTTCAAAAACCAGAGTTCAATGCGCCCGAAAAGTCATTCTTGTTGTGTTCTTCTTCATCTTTTTCTTGTCGCTGCCACTCGCATAAACCTAACTAAGTTCCACACTCCACACACACACACACACACACACACACACGAAGAAAGATTTTCCTGCTGCTGTTAATTTTCCTTGCTGGCATCTTCAACTTTACTTTACGATTGTTCGCTGTCTACTTTTGGCATTTTACAACACCAGGCCACGCCCATTAAATGAGAGCATTGGCGCACAACACTTTTGATGCCCATTGATTTTAGAGGGCACTCCAGCAAATGACAAGGAATACCCTAAATATTACGAGCCAAGAATTGGAAAACTGTCAGTTTTTCAAAGCTTCTGTATTTTCTTTTATCGTTAACTTCCGTTCATTTTCTAAAATAACATTCTCTCTTCTTAAAATAAAAAGCTTCTATTATTTAGCTCCTAACTAAGTTTTAAGCTTATTTTATTTTATTTTGGGTTAGATTGTTTTTTTTTCATGTATCGATAACAGCATATCGATTTTTAAATAAACATTTTCTTGATTGGCCCAAGCAACACTATTTTAGTTACACCTTCTTGGCCATCTCTAGTTTCGAGGGTATCATATCTAAGTGTATCAAAGTTTACTGCTGCCAAAAAAAAATTCTCTTTTATTTTCTTTCGCGTTTTTCCTATTTTGTTTGCTTTTCCAGATGCTTATCGCATAGCTGACAGCTGCATTTGCCATTTGGCAGCCCACTTGGTGTCATTTTCATTCAGAGAAGCTAACCAGACCAAAATTGGAGAGCTGTGTACTCAAATCAAGTACAAAATCAAAGATCACTTAACGAAATTCCCATATTAAGAACCAAATACGATTGATATCATTCTAAAACAGCTGCAATCTTAAAGTAAATTAAATTTTTGCTTGGAGGTTTTTAGTTATAAAATCAATTCGAATATCAGCTTAAATGAAAACGAAAAAAGCTTGAATTAGAAATTCAAGGTCTTCAATCAAAAACAAATAAATGTTTTACCAAAAGTATATGTAATATATTTGATTTAAGAATTTCTGTTCTTATTAACTCAAGACTGATTTTGCAAATTGTTAAGCTAATACCTAATATAGTTGTCCTTCAAGCACCACTGCTAAAACAATGTTTCAAAAGCTTTCTTAGGTTAATGTACATTATTAAAACGGATACATATATACAAAAGAAACATTTATAAAATGTTTATACATTTTTTCTAATGTAAATTTCAGTATTTTATGTTTTTCATTTTCATTGCATAATTGTAATTCATTTAATATTTTTTGCTTATTAACAAGTTTTTCCCAAAACTATGCAAACAATTTTAAATTGTCGGCCATTGAATACAAACAAAATGGCGGCCATTTTTGGCCACTGTGGTCAGAGAGAGAAAGGGAGTGGGAGGTCATGGGTGATGGCAGCCATTTGCCTTTGTTGTTATTGCCGCTGGCTATGTGCCACCTGTACGCTGTGTCCCCCCCTCCCCCCTTCCTCTTTTGTCCCTCCACACACATCGTTTCAAGGACACTTTTGCTCCTCTCTCTCTCGCTCTCTGGCAGCCTCCCTTTCCGTACATAAATCAACGCCGTCTGCTTCGGTTTCCGCTTTACTTCTCTGCCATCTTCTACTTCTTCTGCTCTGCTTCTTGTTTTTGCATTCCTTTCTGTTGCTTTGTTTTCTTGTCGGCGCTTTTTGGCCTCACTCCCCCATCTTATCGTCGTTCCAGACAATAAAAATGGGTGGAAAAAAAAACACTCAACAAGCATTTTCTAGGCTCCATTTCTAGGGTTGCAAATATGCTAGGTACACAAAAATGATGCGCAAATGTTGTTAGAATGGTGAAATACCCTGTAGAAGTTTTGAAATCAAATGATTGGTTCATTGATTCAATACGGAATGTAGCAGGAAAGCATAAATACTATAAGATTGACGAAGTTGAAGTTTAAGTACAGAAAGATAAAACAAAATTTAGAAAGACATAACAAATAATATATAATTAAATAAATTAATAAAATTATATAAAGTATAAAAAAGAATACTTTACTTATGTTAAAGTTATATTTGCTTTAAAAATCCACTTTTTAAATAAATTTTGATATTAAAAATAGTGTATCTTACTTTATCCAATTCTTTATCTTACTTTCGACTAATAAATAACAAAGTTGAAACATATTAGCATTTATTTATTAAGCCTGAATAATTTTTTTCATTTTCAAAAATTAAAGTCATATTTTCTTAAAAAATTATTAATGGACTTAAACCATAAATTAAAATATATAACATATTACTAATAATAGTTGGCTGACATTTGAGCTAAGTTTTCCTTAAACAAATGCAATCTGCAAATGTATGAAAAACGCTCAGCTAAGCAAAATAAATTCCAAATAATGTATAATTCAAACAAATAAGAAGGAAATAGGCGAACTTATGAAAAATGTTAAATAAAGATGTAACGCAAGTTTTTCAAGTTTTCCACATTTTATAGCTTTCCCATCAACTTTAGTACTTTGCTAATTTTGTAGACCTGCCAATTTGTATGACCAAATTGACCAAGTACTAATCACAATGCGGACACTGTGTTAAATATCCTGTAGACAAGCTGAAATAAAAAAAACAGAAGGGAAAATCCCTTTTTTATTAGGCTTATCCCTTTCGTTTTATGGACGCCCATTAAACCATCAAATTCGCATAAGGCGCACATCCATTTTGGCATTATATTCTGGTTTCTTGCCCTTTTCTCTTTCCCGCTTCTCTTCTTTGTATTGGTTGTTTGTGTGTGTGTTTTTTTCTTTTTGCATCATAAGAAACGCATTTGGCAAAGGGTTGACTTGAATTTCCGAATTTATTGAGGGGTTGAGAATGCTATAGGAAAGCTGGCGCCAAGGGTTAAGAGTTTGAGAGTCGTTTTGGGCTGTTCGATTGATTGATTAATCAATTGACGGGCTTTACAAGCGTAAAAATATGGAGAGAGAGAGAGCTAGCACGGATTAAGCTAGACAACAATTAAAGATGTTATAAGGAAGCAAAGGCACAGTGAAAATAAAAGGGAAATACAAATTGTATATTGTTTTACAGTTCTTGTGAGTTGAATGTGTTTTTCTTTTTTGCTTTCGGGCTTACTTACATAGATAAAGAATGATTTTGTTATATTTTCGAATACTTTAGATCATAGAAAATTATAGAAATTCGATCACTTTAGTACTCGAAGCTAGAAGATTTCTTTGATTGTTTGTATATATGAGATTAAAAAAATGTATGAAGATGTCTATTTTAGATTGGAATGTAATTCAATTATATATATATATATATATATATATATACACTTATATATATTTATACCTCCTACTTGACTTTAAAATGTTAAGTTTTTGTTTATTTTAAGCTTAGTTGTATTTAAACAAGAATGATATAAGCTACATATAACTAAGAAAATGCTTATAAAATTATAAGCTTATGATATAGATAGCTGCTTTAGCTTAAAACAGTTCATCTCTATAAGACTTGAACTAGAACCCACATACAGATTGTCAAAAGCTTCAAGTCAAAAAGAAAATAGCTACAAATGCGCATAAAGCATATTTGATTCTAAACAACTTTATACTAATGAAATTCACAAATCCTCAAAGCATAGCTATTATTTATGATTTCTTGGAATGTCCTTTCTCATGGCAGCGAATACTTTGACAACAGGCTGACATCAAAGGCCTCAAGTTTCTGTTTGCCTCTGGCCCAATATACGAATGGAAATTCTAACGAACAACTTTGACTGTATCAAATAAAGCGAGTAAGAGTGTTCAAGTCGGGAGTGCCCGACTAGAGGATACCCTGAACCCAGTCCTTACATTCATTCATACTAATCTATCAGTGTGCATACATACAAACACACACATGCAGCAAGCAGTGCAAGCAGTTGAAGCAGCTAGCTTGCTTTTCACTAAATTTGGTGCGTCTAGCTCTTGTAACTTTTAAATTATGGCCCAAAAGCGCTGGCACGAAATCGAAATTTATCGATAACTTTTGAACGGGCCGAGTTATCGTTAAATGAAATAAAAGTGATCTGTTCCGGGACTATGAGAACTTATATTCCAAACATGAAGTCTCTAGCTTTTATAGTCTCTGATATCCATGTATACGACGGACAGACAGACTTGGCTATTGATCGACTCGGCTGTTGATACTGATCTATAATATAAATTCTTATAATATAATATAAATACTTCCTTACTTTTGCACAACTTCATTAAACCCTTTTTACCCATTTTGAATGGGTTCAGGGTATAATAAACAAGCAAACCCCTTTACTTTAATATTGTTGCGTGTATCTCAAAAGGCCTACAAATTCCATAAGCTGGCCAGCGAAATGCTTTGCAAAAAACTGAACAGCAACAAATGTCCGTGTGGGCGTTGCCCCAAAACTGCTCAGCAGACCCCCCATCCCCACCGCCCCCCCGCTTGATAACAGACAGCAAACAGGCTGAAAGTGAAGACGGTACGTAGAGTACTATGTGGAGTATATACATATACATATACATATACATATACATATACATATACATATATTTATATATATGTATATGGTTTCTGGGGGCTAGATACAAAATAGAGTACCACCTTCACTTTTGCCGCGGCCTGTCCGTAAATGCCAGGACCACAATTGTTGCTATATGCTCAAATTTCAGTGGTACAGCTTTTCGGTTTTGATACTCTGTTCCAAAAATAATATTAAGTATACGAAGTTCATAAAATAAACAAAAACAAATGCTAATCAATAGCAAAATTTGCCAAAATCAAGGCATATGACTTAAACTTTTGACAATAATAATAATTTATCTTACTTTTATCAACATTACAATAAATAACAAAATGAAAAATACTTTTCATAAATTTTAAATTTGTTTTTTTTTGTTTCAAGTATTTTTAATAAATAAGTACATTTTTTTGTGTCGACTGTTAATATTTGATATTGAATAAATAAATAAATGCTGAAAAATACAAAAAAAAATGTTCTAAATACCACTTTACAGCTTTCATTCGTTTCTCTCTGCGCTTCTCGCTCTACTTTTCATTCCATTTAACTTTATTTCTTTTTCCACCTTAGCTTTCCTATTTGTATCGCTTATTTTATCACGTTGCTTCGCCTAGACAGAGTATTGCGCGGTCGGTAGCCTCCCCACTTGTTAAGTGTTTCGGTTTTTTCAGTTTCGCTTTGGTAAAATGACCTCAAATTCAATTCGAGCAACTCGGCAAAATGTTTCTTTCATGTGCCGCAAGCGACACGCAAAAAAGGTGCAGAAACAGGAATAATCGCAGACACACACAAACATACATAATACTATGCACACACACACCCGCGCACACACACACACACACACACACACTTACATACAGGCTCTAGCGGAAGCTGCACAAAAGCGAAACGGAAGCAAAAACAGGATGCATCAAGTTAAGGACGAAGTCTAAGCACTCTGCTCAGCTAAAGTCAAAGAACAGAAACACTCGAATCAATTATAAAATACTTATAATAAGTACAAAGCGTTTTAGTTGATAGAGCTTAGATTCAGGCAGGATTCAAGCTAATTTCAAAAAAATATCCAAATATATCTTGATTTAAGAATTATCTGTATATATTTTAAGAATGCACTTAACTTTACTTAGCTTATTCCAAAACAAAATCTCTTTTAAGACTTTTGCATTTGCAAACAAATTTCTAAAAATAAACTAAATTCCCTATTTTTACTGAGTTGATTACGAATTTTGTTTGAAATAAATTAACTAAACTTTAGATTTAAGCCAATTGATGACTAAACCGTTTGCTCAAATAAGTAATAGCAAATAGCTTTTGTTTTTGAGGTACACAAAACAAATCTCTGGTAGTTTTGTTTGCAACATGCTTTAAAAGTAATTAGTTCACATTTATTTTAAGTTAGGTGCACAAATTCTGGAAAAAAGTTAAAAATATAAACTAAATTTATACATCATTTAGGATTATATATATATATGTATAGGCGTTAGTCTTAACTAGGAAACAGTATATTTTCTTGTGTGTTTTGTTCTATTCTTAAAGGGTATTCAAAATGGCAGCCTAATGTAGGCGACGAAGGGCAAATGGCAAAACTGAGCAGCAATATTATTAAGTATACGACATGTGTGCGTGTTTTTTTTTTCTCTGCTGTTGTT
Source organism: Drosophila flavopinicola (assembly GCA_035042425.1). Classification (NCBI taxonomy): domain Eukaryota; kingdom Metazoa; phylum Arthropoda; class Insecta; order Diptera; family Drosophilidae; genus Drosophila; species Drosophila flavopinicola. The sequence continues at coordinate 199,547 of JAWNLL010000187.1, read as the reverse complement.
GTTGAGGCCCATTGTGCAAAGTTGCGAAAATGCTTTGTGGCAAGCTTAAAGTTGTTGTTGTTGTTGTTGTTAGCTGCAGCTGGGAAAATGAAAAGCACCAAGAAACTTTCCATCTGCAGTTGACGGCTGCTATTTGCTGCTGTGCCACATCCAGCAAGGAAAAACCAGTGAAAATGCTGCAGCCATACGTAACCGACTGCATAATACTCTAGTTTTAGTCAATAAACAGCTGAAAATAGACTTTTGGCTTGATCTGTGGATCAATCTAGCTGCAAAATTGTGCCAGAAAACATCAAACGTTATGAGCAATTTATCGATTTGAATTGCTAAGTATATCGAGATTTTATCGATTTATACTCGTGGCCCAAAAGTCATAACACTTTGTCTGAGACGGATATACATACATATGTATATAAACAAGTACTTTAATTACCAAGTTTCAAGTCGTAGATTATGCCAAGAGAATATACCCTGCTAGCTGCGATAACAGCGTATCAAAAGTGTCTGGCTGAAATGTTAACAACAACAAACAACAAACAGCAGACGACAAAGCAAACGGCAAATGGGTAAGCGCTGCAAAAAGGAGCGCAGAAAATCGATAGATTTCGGCAGATACACACACAAAGGCGCACACACATACAGAAACACACACGCACACACTCGCACACACTCGCACACACACACACACGCACACAAAGGCGAACTTCCTGAGGCTGGCGGCGACTGTTTTGCTAGTCATTCTGTATACGCAATGTTGCACAAAGCGAAAGGGAGGCAAAAACAGAAAGGGAAAAAGAAAGAAAGAGGAAAAGACTGAGGGAAAGACAGAGACAGAGAGCGGCTGCGATATAGCAAAAGCAAGTGGGCGAAACAGGGGCAGGGAGATAATAAAATGCTGTCGGAATTTGAATTTTGATGATGATTATTATTATTGTGTGCTTTTGCTGTTGTTGCTGTTGTTTTTACTGTTGCATAAGTAGTTGCGGCTGCTCCAAGGAATCGCAAATATTTGCACATCCCACCGAATACATAAGTATATCCAAGCAACAACAACAACAACAACAACAACAGCAAGCACTTAAATACCCTGTAAAACACAGCAGCTATGAAATTTTATACTGCCTTCCAAATGAAGTTTAACTAGTGCTTTCAAATAATGAGTCGCGTACACAAAATTAATGATACTTAGCTTTTAACTGGACGCGTAAAAAAGTAGCGCCCCAGCAGTTCGAAATAAGAATAAAAACTTTATCGCATTCGGTTCAATAAAGGTTCAATAAAGGAATTTCTCAAATTTGCTCATCACGTTTTTGTTTGTTCCTTAACAAATTTATGAAGCAATTGAAATGCAAACTTCATTACAAAAAATATACATTAAGCTTGCATACTCAAATGGATATGCCAGTAAATATAGTGTACATTATTATTAAGTACATTTGATCAGCAAATGAACAACAACTTTTCTTTTCTTTTCATAACTTAGAAGTATTACAGAATAATGTCTCAAATTTGTATTTTGTTGTTCTATTTTATATTGTATTATATTTTATTCTGCATTATAAGCCAACTCAAGAAGCTGGAATCAAAAATCAAATATATCATTTTGTTCTTAATATATATTTTTTTTTATATTTTAAACCAATTTCTATTTGAACCAACTAATCTTAGTTTTTACTACTGCATATTTAGTATATTTAATTCATTACATTTTTTTTTTAATTTTTCTCTTTTTTTACAATAAGCATATCATATAAGTTATAGGGCAACTGTTGGTCGTATATGCTTTAATTTGTCCTTGTTTATTTATGCGTTTCGGTGCGTGTTGTTTTTTGGTTATCCCATTTTATTTTATTTTTTTGTCTATTTTTTTTGCCTCTGACCCACTTGCAAAGCCCCCAGAAGAGCTTTCCATTGATTATCCTGTCAAGGTGTGCGTGCATATGGGTGTGTGTGTGTGTGTGTGTGTGGCTGCTCCTGTGCATTTATGTAGCATTTGCTCTGTCAATTTTTAATATTGAATCTGAGCAAAGTGGTTAAATCAAGCGTCACTGATGCAATTAAAACGTGCGCCGGACACCAAAGGATACCAAAAAGGATGCCAGCAGCCAAATGGGTGCCAAAAGAGGGGTGGGGGAGGGGTAGCAAGGACAACGGACAGGTGCAGAGCCTGTCCTGTTCAGTGAATGTGCACAGCCGGACAAATAGTCGGGGAAATTGTATGGAAAATTAGCTTTGATAGGGCTTTTAAGGGTTTCGGAAAATGCCACCCTCACATGTTGGAAAATGTACGGAAAACTGTTGTCTGCACCGCAGCTCTTTGGGATTCTATCAGCAGCTAACTAATTGTTAAAGTGCTATTTGAAAATTAATGATGGATTTCAATTTCGATTGTGCAAAACTTTAGAAAATTATTTAAGAAAACCTTCAAATAAACTTCAAACTTATTCGGAAAGATCCATGTTGAAATGCATTACTGATGTTTTTTATGGGGGCGAATACCTTTTAGCTTAATAATGAAGCAAAGCGAGAAGCGATTACCGATTTTCCGCTAAGCAGAAATGCTTTTAACGCGAAGGTGTAGAAAATCTGATCCTAAATGTGCCCAAGCAAAAGGTAAGAAGAGCATCAATATATTTAGTACTTCTCAGCTTGCTTCTCCCTTTAGTTCATGCTTATCTGCTTGGTTACTTACCCGCATCGCTACTCGCTGCTACTCTAATAGCAACTGTCAGTTAGTCCCATATGGGAATGCATGCAGAGATTTATAGCACGTGCCGCTTCTCTAATCGCTTCTCGCTGCCGTTGTCTGTTGCTTCGGCCTGGGGAGGCGTATCGCAGCCACGCCCATTTGTCTGTAGCGGAAATGTAGGCAACGAGACGACAACAATTACAATGCAACAAACGGGACAATGGATGAACTGGAACATGGGTAGAACTGCTGGCAAATGCAATTTCCACTCGGGCACAATGGTCGGGCATTAAGCGACACCTGGCGGCTGCTGGCGGCGGCAAATTGCAGGAATTGCCAACAGTGAAAGCGGAAATGTGCAGGCAGCTCCTTTGTTTACAGCTGCGAATGCTTGTTGCGAACTGTTGCCAACTCTGAAAGCGCTGAACCGCTGAACCGCTGAACCATTGAACCGCTAATGAACCGCTAATCTCTATAAACGAGTCGCCAAACGAGCCGTGAAGCGTTGCTAGCCAGTGTTGCCAACTTCACTTTTTTCGAATGCATTTCTTTTTTGGCAAGTGCCGATGTAAAGAATTTAAGAACATTGCAGTGGCAACTGAACAACTGCATAATACTCTGTTAACGCATGCAAATTACCCTTCTACTTTATTAGTCATATATCTTTGTAATACTTGTAATACTTATCAACAATCCAAAAAATGCAATTTATTTATTTTTTTTAACTTTTAGAAATACTTTCTATAAATTTTTTATTATTAATGATTGCATACATTTTTTTATATTTTTAGTATTTGTAAAAATTCATTATTCATGGCTTTCTTTGAGAATAAGAAATAATATTTGTGCTCTTCATAGAATATTTTTATACTCTGATACCGAAGGTACTCATAGTATATTGGTTTTGTCGAATGTCCGTCAGGCCGTCCGTCTGTCCGTCTGTCTGTCTGGATGAACGCGCGTATTTCCGAAACGATATTAGATAGACTCTTGAAATCTTTTGCGTTATGATTATAGCTATCTGCTTCAGATCAAGTTTATTCCAAATTTATGCCACGCCCACTGGGAGGCTGGCAAATCGATAACATGTCGATACACCTCAAATCACAAATCGATTAAACGTGAATAACTCCCACAATTTTGAAGCTAGAGTAATCAAATTTGGTAGGTATATTGCTGGTGACCTCCCGAAAAAATTGGATCCTAGGTTAATCGGCCACGCCCATTATTACGCCCACCAGCCCCCCTCCAAAATTAATTTGAAATGCTTATATCTCCCGCAGTTTTAGAGCTAAAGTCACCATATTTGGAATATATATTACTGGTGACGTCCTCTACAGATTACAGAAACAAAATTTCGACCACGCCCACTCCCGCCCCCGTAATCGCGAAAATCGATATACATGAATGCACAATTCGATAACACGTGTATATTTCCCGCAATTTTGAAGCTGGAGTCCCCAAATTTGGAATTTAGACTAGGGCTGACCAGCCCAAAAGATTGCGTCCTGGATTTTCCGGCCACGCCCACTAGAACGCCCCCCAGCCACCCCGCCCCCACGAAACACGGAAGCCTATATCTCGCACAGTTTAAGAGCTAGGGCCACCAAAACTGGAGGATAGACTTATTGTCAGCCCCCTAAGCAAAAATTTTCTGTTCACTTGCTTTCAGCTGTTCTTAAAATGGTATCAGAGTATTACGCAGTCGGCTCCGCCCGACTGCAACGTTCTCACTTGTTTATCATGGTATTCCAAAAAAGCTATGGCCAAATTTGAAAACGACAATCCGAGTTTTTTGGAAAATCACTGGCGAGTTTTTATCTTCTAGATCAACTTTGACTCAAAAAATGTGGCAGCTACATATAATTTATCGATTTGAAATGCGATTTTATGGATGCCTTTCACGCCTCTTGATTCAATATCGATACAATGCATATACCCGACAACTAGCAATGAGAACAGAGCATAACAAACTTGAGAGCCTTTGGCAACTGTCAAAGCCAACCAACTTGGCCAATTGCCAGCGATTTGTTTTGACTCTCAATGCATTGAGCTCATCATCATCATGGCAAAGATAATAATGATGATGAGCATTGCAGCTATCGAGATATTGAGCAATTGACCAATTGACAGATGCATTGAGTCCTTGTCGCAGCTGGCGAGAACAATTTGCTAAAATGTTTGATGTTCGTGTTTAGAGTGTGGTTGAATCTTGAGTCATTGGAAGGAACAAATGCATAAAGGATAAAGTCAGTCAGTTATATAAATGTTACTATCCTATTTGTTCAGCTAGTAGCAAGTGGAATTTTTTGCATTTTTTTTATGCTTCTTAATATTTGATGAGATATATTGTACCAAAACTTTTTTATTAATACTATATCAAATATCAATATATTTATATGTACAACATAATTAAGGTGCTTATTTATTTAGATATATAAAATTAAAGACTTAACATATTAGTTTTCTGAAAAAAATTAGAGTTATAAACTCAAATTCAAATTTAAGAACGACAATAAAATCAAGCAATCAAATCAAGGTAACTTTGAAATCTATAAATGTGTTAAATTAGCTCAAAATTAAAAATTTGTATTCAAAATAATGTTGTGTGTTATTTTAAATTGAACTTATTCCAATTTCGTTAGTATAATAAAGATAGTTAAGTGAAGAAAAAAAAGTTGTTCTTGATTGTTAATGTTACATTTTTCTTCTATATATAATATAATATTAAACGTTCTACACGTTTGGAAACCGATAACCGATAACCGATCGACGTCTAAGCTAAATACTCAAATATTGTTCTAAGAAATATAAGAAATAGTAAAAGAAACACTTGACTCGGAATTGACTAACATTAAAAGATCATGTGATAATATGTATATATATAGAAAATCAACAGGTTTATAATGTTAAGTCATATTTCAAGCTGAGCTTGGAGCAGACAGCAACTGTCAATTGTTGGTGCAAAAAGATTCGAGCTTCCTTGTCGTCTTGTCGATTAATCAAGTTAAATCACAACGGAAATAAGTCGGATAAGAGCAACAACAACAACAACAAGTAGATGAGGTGAAACAACTGAGAGATAAGAGGAACGCAATGTGACAGCTGTCAAAGCATAGCAGGATTGTGATTGAAAGTAGGCAGTGGTGAGAAGGTTAGAAACCAGAACAAAGCAAAGCAAATGGGTCTATGGGAATGCAACAAAGAGAGAGGGAGCGAGCGAGAGAGAGAGAGAGAGCTACAAAGTGCTCGAAATTATCAATGGAAACCACCCGAAAATCTCGAAGGGGGTACAAAGAGGGGGCAAGGAGCAGCAGCTGCTGTTGCCATAACAAGAACACTCAACACTGATGATGTTGATGATGACTATGGGGGAGATACTCCAAGGGAGCTCCAGGAGAACAGGCGGGTTGCTACGGTTACGCCTTCAGTTGTACACTTAGAGAAACACATTATTCTCTAGTCAACTACAAGTGTAAAATGTCAAAACTAGTAATTCATTCATAATGATTTTATGGAAAAAAAATTCTTATGCACTCCAAATTTGATTCAGTTTATTTCATGAAATATAAAGAAAGATTGAATTAAAATAGTCAAAACTAAATCAAATAAAACAAAATAATTCAACAAACAAGTTTTTGTTTTCTACTTTGACTATATATATGGCTAAGTTGAAGTCATAAGAGTTATACAAATTTAGATTCTGTATTATAATAAGTAACACAGAGAAAAAATTGCAGAAACAAAGATTCAATAATAAATAAAAAATAAAAAATATGGAAAATCGACAACTTATTTATAAGAAAAAAAATATATAAAGTATATAAGTCTAAAATATTTGAGCTATTTGCTATAAATTTCAATTTTGGATTATAATATAAGTTTCATAGAAAAAGAAAAGAAAGAGAAAAAATTAATAGTTATATATTCAATAAAAAATAAAATAGTATATTAAAATTTAAATGTTTGTTTTAGTTCATTTAAAAATAAGTGTAAAACGTTCTAGCTATTTGCTTAAGCTTTTAATTCTGGCTTCTAACATGGATAGCACAGAAAAAGAAGGGCAGGAAATTAAATTAGGCACACAAATAATCATTACTCAATAAAATAAAATAATAATGTTTAAAGCTTAAAATGTTTATTTTCAAATTTTAGAACTTGAGTTATAAGCATTAATATAAAATTTTAGTTAAAAATTTTTATATTTACACCTTTTAAACAGTTTTAGTTTGAGTGCTTAAAAAAAACTGTAATATATCAATATTAATTTACTTTATTTTTTTGTATTTATTATTTAATATTAATTTTGTATGAATAATTTTCTTCACTGTACATAGCCAGCATAAAGCTGCGTTTAAACGGATTTCATCACGAGGCACAAAATTCAATTTAATTTATCAGGCGGCGGCAAAAACCAAAAGCAAAGGCAAAGGCAAATTCAAAAACAACCCCCGCAGCAAAAAAATCAAACAGCGTCCATGGGGTGTGGGGGTGTGGGGGGGGGGTGGACTGGGCACAAGGGCGGCGGCAGCACAGGCAGTAGCAGAAGGGGGTGGAATTTGTTTTATTTGCGCTTTCTTTTCAACGGCTCCGCAACCTGCAAAATGCAATTAATCATTTTCGCTTTTGCTTTCGTTCAGACCAATTTGCAGCTGTCCTAACCATAAAAAGTGCTGCTGCAATTAACTGCAGCAACTGCAAACTGCAAAAGCCGGTGAAGCCAGCTTCTAACTTCATTAACCACTGAAATTAACCCCAGACTGTGATATCATCTGTGCATCACGCATAATTAGACCAATTTGCATATGAAATTGAACTGTTAGAGCAACAGTTAATTTGATCCCTCTACCTCTCTCTCCACCCCTCTCTCGCAGTCTGCTTGTCCGGTGTTTGTGGCCAACCCTTTCGGATTTCGGGCTTGATTCTGTTCACTCTTGGTCACTTGGGTCACACTTTGGTCAGTTGCCTTTCACGCTTCTCACTTTAATTGACCTCAGCTTGTCAGCCTGTTAGGGCGCTTTCGATTTTCAGCTTAGCTTTTTGTTTAACTGCTACTTATTGTAATTTTGTATTTATTTAATGCTGTTGTTAAAAAAAATATACCATATAATCAACAACGTATCAATCTGATAGCTTCAAAATATTTAATTATATTTTTGAATTTATTAAAATAATAGAAAAATATATTACTATTTTTATATTCTGAACCCATTAAAAATGGCAAAAGTTTCTTACAGGCATAAGGTAGCAGCTCCCACTATATAAAGAATATATATTCTTGATCAGTATCAACAGGCGAGTCTGTTTGACACATAAGTTATCATAATCCATAGTCAGATTCAGTTTATTGCATTTTATCGATAGCTCGTCCCGTTCAATGAATATCGATACATTTTTATAACAACCCAGCTGTGCTGGAAGCACCAAATTCGGAATACTTACTGTCAAATAGAATAACACAACAACAATATATTTGACTTCTTGGATTACAAATTGATATGACGAAAATCAATTAACCAAATGCTCGTCTTTTTGCTTAGTGTAAACAATTCACATTTAATTTAGCAGAAAACACACAAATTATTTATATTAAATTTCATAGTCAAATGGAGCTGTGAATATCACTTATTTAAATACCTAGGTATTTGCAGTTGAATAAACAAACTAAATGCTAATTAAATTTGCTCATGAATTTTGCATTAGCTGCATTTGGCACCTGGACGCCACACAAACAATGCTAAATAAAAGAGAGAGAGGGGGGGATAAACAAGAGAAAGAGATGAAAAGCGAAAAATTAACTGCAATGCACAAACTATGGCAATAAATCTGTTTTTAGGCTACGTGGCCAGTCGCAGTTGCTTGTGTGTGTGTGTGTGTGTGTTGTGTGTGTGTGTGTGTGTGTTGGGTGTGTGTGTGTGTGTGTGTGTGAGTTGTTGTACACAAACACAAACACAAGCCAGCGAGTTGAAGGACACCGACTGCAGTTGCGGGCAGAAGCATTTAAAAAGCGGAAATCAGGCAGACAACATAAATACACATAGCGAATGAAAGCGAAAGAGTGCGACAGAGAGAGTGAGAGTGAGAGGGAGAGGGAGCTAGCCCCCAGAGGGTGCCCCGCAAATTGGAGCTGGTAACAAGTGCAATGTCGACTGGGGGCCCAGACACAGCTGCGCCAGCAGCAAGAAGACAGACAGACAGACAGACAAACAGACAGAGAGACAGACGAACAGAGAGAAGAGAAAAGAAGAAGAAGAGGACTGCCATTAAATGGGAGTGCCATGCCCACAAGTTTAACGCCAGACAGGCTTAAGGAACGTTAACGCTTTATTTAACCAGCGCCTTCGATAATTGCATGCAAAGCGATTTTTCATTAGCCCCTAAAAAAAACATTAGGTAGCGTTAAAGCGGCGACAATAGCATGATAAAATCTGCACAAGACGATGAAGAAGAAGAAGAAACAACAAGAAAGTATTTTCGTGCATACAATCCCCAGACTATTAAAAATACCAAACAAAATGTGTACGAACCCATTAGCAAGGTTTAAAAAGTGTATAATAAAATTGTGAAAGTATGCAACAGACATAAGTAAGCATCTCCAAGCATATAAAGTATATATATTCTTGATCAGTATCAGTAGCCGAGTCGATATAGCCATGCGTTTTTCTGTCTGTCTGTCCGTCGTATACAGGAATATCAGAGACTATAAGACCTAGAGACTTCATATTTCGAATATAAGTTTTTGTATATCCTAGTCAGATCAAGTTTGTTTCATTTTATCTAAAGCTCGTCCCGTTAAAAAGTTATCCATCAGTTTCGATTTCATACCAGTTTTTTTTTTTTAATTTGTAAGAGCTAGCGGCACCAAATTTGATAACTTTTATCTCAAATACCACACGCACTTAAATATTTAACTTTTTCGTTACTAACTAGCTTATGTGAAGCCAAACACTTAATATTTTTAATAAATTTATTTAAAGAAGAAACAGGCGTCTTTTATTGAATGCTGGTGAGTGCTTTTTTTATTGTATTACCAATCCACATCCAGCTCATATCGTGTCGAATGTCATGTATGAATGAATTTATGTTTCCATCACAACTGTCCAAATTGACGCTTGGAAAATATGTGGAAGAAGAAGAAGTAGAAGCTTAGCAACAACACTATACAACACTATACAGCATTATACAACACTATACAACACTATGCACAAAGCTGCATATACTCCTTCTCGTTTGTGTGTATATATTTGCTGGTACTCGCATCTGTGTAGCATTCTATGTATGAATAATGCTCCTTCTACACACACACACACAACACACAAACACACACACACAGCCCACTTGGCACTGGGTACTTGACACTGTGGAGTACCTATTGTCTCCCAGTGACAATAAACTTGAATTATGGCCACAAGACATATGCATAAATGCATAGATAGCAGACCAGCATAAGTATCTCTGTCACACGAGTGTATCTGTATCTGTATCTACATCTACATCTACACAGCTACCTGTATCTGTATATTTGTATCTGTATCTCCATCTGCATCTGCATGTGAATGTGGATGTGTGTTTTATTGTCAGCTCTTGAGCAATGCAGAGACCGTGATCTCAGCATTAAGCTTACCGCATTGTTCTTGGCGGCTTGACTGAAGGGGGATACCCATTGTTTCGGGCGCTTAGTTATGGGCACTTTACATCATTTTACATACCTGCAATATCAAAGAGAGAGAGAGAGAGAGAGAGAGAGAGAGATACAAATTAAATATACATGTAATATGCTTGTTGGTTCAATGCAGTAATAAAGCTATATTGATAGCTAAGGAATTTGCAATTTTAAATTTTAATAAATAATGAAACTATAAAATTATTAAATAAATAATAACAATATATGTAATATAAAGTATTTAGCATGCGAAGTATTAAGTTAAATACTAAATAAACGATAATATCTCTAAATATTCATTTCTACAAAATTTTTGTACAAAATGTAAATGATTATAAAACAAATCACACAAAATACGAATACAATTGTTTTTGCTCTTTAAATAAATGCTTTAAATACAAGTAAATTATCTATCTAAAATATATAAATATGTGATATATTTTCTATGCTTATCGTGACTTTTTCTAAACAAAAATATTTTGCAAAAAATATGGAAAAATGTACATTGAGTAAAGAAATTGTTATATAAAAATAAATATTTAATTAACAGAAACGATTGATTGATTGATTGATTGAAAATTTAATATAATGTTCTAACGGTTTTTTTCTCAATATAATGAACAAACTGTTTATCTCGTTTAGAATATGTTTTAAGTTTTTTTTAGAAGGTGACAATACTGTCTATATTAAGTATATTTAGTTCAAGACATAAGCCTTAAATCAATATTTAAAATTTCTTTTAATAATATCAACAAATTTGACTGTAATAGAAAGACAAAACGTTTAAATAAAACATTATAATGTGTTGTTGCTTCTCAAAGAGAGATGAAACCTAATGGACAAGTTATTAATCAATCAAGCAATCAATCAATCAATTAGATCTAAATATAATTTGACACTTTGAGGTAAATGGCCAAAACAGAAGTTTGAGGCAAAAGTTAAAGGCAAGAAACTAAAGCAGGCAATGAAAGATAGGGCGGAAGAGACAGAGAGAGAGAGAGAGAGAGAGTGTGTGAGAGAGAAAGAGATAGGGTGCTGTGGTAGGGGTATGAAGATAAAGTTAGAGCCAAAAGGAAAACAGCTTAATTTGATGTCGTGAACGACTGCAGCGGAATTGTTATTGCTGTCATTATAAATAATGTGAGCGACAACCCTGGAAGAGATCAGGGTTGTTGTGGCTGCTGTTGCTGCTGTTGTTGTAATTGTTCTAAGCACTATTAATGCCAGTTGTTGTTGTTGTTGTTATAGCTGCCTTTAACCCCCACAGCCGCTCGCAATGAAATTAGAGCGCAAACATTTCAATTTTTATGTCGCTGCCACGCCCTCAAGGAGTCACGATTTCGATGCTTCTTCTTCTGCTGCTGCTGCTTCTTCTTCTAGTGCTGCTGGTGGTGGTTGCCTCAGGGGCGTGGCGGGGTTGGCGGGTGCATTAACCTTTTCAAAACACCGGTTGACACCAGAGCAGCGGCGTCGCTCGGCAAGTTTTCCGCATTTCCACCCATCACCTGCACAATAACAACAACAACAACAACGGCAACAATAAAAGCAAGCCTTATGCAGTCACATCTGTTGGCATCCTGAACTGCTGTTGTCCTTTCTCAATATATGCGTCTGTTTAAAGCCCTCTCCATCCATAATAAATGCTTCTTGTAAGCTATCCCATAACTTTGTCAACTTTGGAGACATGATTTCATTTCCTTTTATACCCTGAAGCCATTAGAAAGGGCTAAAAAGTGCATAATGAAGTATGTAACAGGCATATGGAAGCATCTCCGACCATATAAAGTATATATATATTATTGATCAGTATCAACAGCCGAGTCGATCTAGCCGTGCCTTTGTTTGTCTGTCTGTCTGTCCGTCGTATACACGGATATCAGGGACTATAAGAGCTAGAGACTTCATATTTGGAATATAAGTTCTTGTATTCCCTAGTCAGATCAAGTTTCTTTCATTTTATCGATAAATCGTCCCGCTCTAAAGTTATCGATAAATTTCGATTTCGGACCAGCGCTTTTGGCGCATAACTTAAAAGTTACATGAGCTAGAGGCACCAAATTTGTTATGTATAATCTCCAATAGCATACACATGTAGCAAATATTTACCTTTTTGACTAACACCCCCCAATCCCCCAATTCCCCAAAAGGTAAAGAAACGCATTTTTGAAGGTATGACCTTGAAATTAGCTTGGGTCAAACATTTTATTGCCAATCGTATGTCCAAAAAATTTAAATAAGATCGCACAATAAACACAGAAGTTGTTTAAGATTTAACTTTCCATAGTGTGGATCTCAGTAAAGAACCACTAACTGCTAGTTAAAACAAAAAAATTGAGCTGCATCAACACTTGTTCAGATTTTAAGTTAGTTTTTGGTCTTTTTATGAATTTTGTTATGATATATTAAAAAATATATTTATATATTTAAGTAGGATATTTCAAATATTATGATTTTACAGTTAGTCTTTGCTAGTGAAGAAACATTGACCACAGCTGGCAAACAAGGAAAGAAAAAAAAACCAACCCCATTGATAAGGAAACCGTTGACAGGCCGTGTTATTGGTATTCCCTGCCCAATCGAATGCCAATCGATAAACAATAATGGCAAGTCGATGCCGCCAGGCAACAGTTTGGCCAGTTTTAGAATCCTACCCCCCACCCTACCCTTGGCTACCCCTGCCTAACTACTCAGTGCAGGCAGTCACCCCGAAGTGCAGAGGACAAACCTGAACTAGAATTTTGGTCACACTCGCACACCCCTGGGAAACACGAAGAACAATGAAAGCGAACCAAAAAAAAAGCAAAACAAAAGAAAAATAGAACTAAAACCGAAAAGAAAAGTGTTAAAAATGCAGCCCACAAAAATTGCGAGAAATATGTGGAAGCTGACGGCAGTTGTGATTTGTTGCGCTAGTTGCACAGTTTTTTTTTTCACGGTGTACCCTGCATTAGACAAATAAGCAAAACTGGGTATAATAAGTCATTGTGTAATTTGCCCTTTTTAGTTTTTTTTTTTTTATTTGCTTATGTTTATTTTCTATGGTATATATTGTTCTTCTAATAAGCTATTTTGGCTATCCAGTCTCTCATAAACCATATAAATCTGTATATTACAATATGGCTTACAGTTCGAATTTGCAGTATCTTTAAAGAACTAAAACTATTTAATTTTTAAGAGCACATCAGACCTTGAGTCCAGGGTACGTTCTAGTCCAGCATTTGCGACTTTCTCAATTTTTTTTTCGTCTACAGTTAGGCCATAAAAAGTGAAGCAATCAAATGCGACAACACGTGGCTGGGCTGTTAACGGGATTCGTGCGGATTGCTGTCGCGAATAAATCCAACAATTGTTATATGAATCACAATCAAAATGCCAGTCAGGCATTTAACTCAATTGGGGCTTGAACGAGTTGCGAATTACAGTCTGATTTCATTAAAGCACAACAGCTGCCAACACTGAGAGAAACCCATGATTCACGCTCTTAAGCACAAGATTGCGTATATTGTTTGAAGAATTTTCCATTTTAGTGTGGAAAATATTGAAATGGAAAAATATTTGCTAATAGAAAAAAATATTTGGTTATTAGAGTGGAAGCTGTTCAAATATGAGAGTCATTCGGGGTTCTGATCAAATTCAAAACTGTTACAATTGAAAATTGTTATGAATAATGTGGATAACACAGGAAAACTTCTATATTTTTCAAAGAGTGTAGATTTTTTAATTAAATTTGTTTTTGTTTTTTGAGAGCCACGAGCATAATTTGATGGGAGTTTAATCTTATCTTAAAATATGTACTTGGTTTAAGATTGTTGTCGGTTTTGAAACGTTTTGTGCTTGATACCAAGAATATAAGCTTAAGGAGGTATTTTTTTTTCAAGTGCACTTCTTACTCTGTCTCTGTCTCTCTCTCTCTCTCTGTTGCTGTCTCGCTCTGTGTCTGCACCTCTGTGTTCCATCGTAAACTTGCGGCAAATTCAATTTCCTTGCGGCGACAACTTCCCGCACACTTTGGCACGTAGTCGCCGGCGCAAGCCGTAAAGAATGAAATGTTTATGCAAACAGTTTAAGACCGCACTCTCTGTACCCTTCCCTCTCTCTCCCTCTCCCTCTCCCTCTCTGTCTCTCTCTCTCGCTCTTCATCTTGGTTAAGGTATCCGGCTATTTCTATGCTAAACGTTTGTTTACCGTCTAGTTACATGCTTCGTGAGCCAAGAGGTGGGGAGGCGGAGGTTGGGGGTGTGGCACATGTAACTGTAACGAGCTTCGTGTGGATGCAACACATTGGCCAACAGCCAGCAGCCAGCAGCAGCAGCAGCAGCTTCGTCCTGGCTGCAAGGGTGTTGCACGTAGCCCAACTATGCACCGGGGACTCATAAATAACAGCGGCAGACAGGGCATATAATTGCCCTATGGCAAACATTATAAACATTTATTTTTGAGTGTATATGTAGATGGACGTGCACTTGACAGCCGGCGAAAATTTTTGTATTTACGTTTATACTTAAGCAGCGAATCCTTCCCGAATGCAATCCTTAAGGCACACCATTGCAAAACAAAAACGATTCCATCTTTGGTTCGAGTAAATCTCTTTCGGATGCTTGAGTTTAAGCTTGAAAGCTAACTGAATCTGTCAATATGATATATGGATTAACTAATCGATTTCAGATTATTGCATATATATTAATTTGGCACTATCATTTGTGCACTCAGCAAACAATAACAAATGTTATTATATTATAGCCAGTAGGTCTTTGTTTTCGTAAGGAATAAATTGAGATTGCTCTCATTTAAAAAAAAAAACATTTATTAGTGATAACATATATTAAGTTATTATTTTAAGTGCTCAAGTTCTCAAATCAAACAGAAATGATGGAGTAAAGTTTGTCAATTTGGAACTTGAACGTTTTAAAAGCATTTAAATTAAATAAATTGTCTAGATTCAAAGAGTTCTTGTTACTATTATTGTTAGGATTGGTTTTTATCATTCATGAATACCAATATACATTATATACATAATGTTCTCTTATCTCTAATTTATTAATATTATTATTGTTATTTTAGTTTTTTTTTTTTACTTGACACACAAAATAAAATTTAAGTTATGAAGTAGTAAATCACAAAAAATTAAAAATATTTTTTTAAAATTTAAGATTAATATATAAAGTTGAAGTTAATTTAAGTTATGGGTCTTATTATAAATGCAAATTGCGCCAACATTTGGAAAACCCAGGAAAAGCACTATCAAACCAAAGATTGATAAGTATTAGAACACTTTTAGTAAAGAAAAGGTAAAAATTAAGCGCATGTGTTAAAAGAGAGACAAAAAAATATATTTTTGTAATTTTGTAAATAAATATATATACACATAAGTCAGATAAAAAAGATTTAGAAGATAATGAGTTTTTTGTTACATTATTTACATTTATAAATATATTATAGAATTAACTAATAAACTAAAATTTTTTTTTGTTCATTTTTTCATTAAATTAGATAAATAGGCTAAATATATATTCAGTTCAATAAATTCAATACATATAAATAACTCTGTTAATAAATAAACCTGAAAGCCTTCATTATCTGCTCTTATTTATGCTTTTCATTTGGCATTTTGTGAGCTCTCTTTGATCATCCAATAACCGAATCGAATTTCCCTTCGATTACAAAAACAGTTCTGAAGCATTTAACAACTTAGCTCTGATTGTCTTTGTGCTTGGATTGTGGAAGTAGTAATTGCATTCATAAGCATTGCACTTCCGGCTATCGATGCTGTCGCCCTACCCGGACTGAGCTGGACTGGGTTGACTAGTTGATTGAGTTACCGCGTTTTCGAGATATCCGCTTTCAAGGTCAATATTTGCGAGCAGGATGGACTCAAGGGCTGACTGGAATAAGCGACCCCAGCAAGAAACTGAAAGTCACCCCGAAGACTGGAAATCAACGGTCATAATGAGTACATGGCACGCATTTCCTGAGCTCGTTTCTAATTCTAATTCTCATTCCCATTCCCCTTCCTCCACCCCCCTTTTTGCTTTTCCAACAACTAATGAAAACTACAAATGAATTCACACCCTTCTGATCGCGACTATGCAAGTGTGAGTGCGAGTGTGTGAGTGTGTGAGTGTGTGAGTGTATGAGTGTTTGAGTGTGGGTGTCTGTGAATGATCTGCTTTTCAAGGCTATTCACATTTTGCTAAACAATCGAGCAGCATTTCAATTCAAATGAGTCCACTTGAATAATATGCACACAGGAAAAGATGAGAGCTTTCTATATCATTACTATTTGAATTCAAAATGCAATTAGACAAACAATTTAATATACACTCGAATATAACATGAATGATTGATATTGGATATTGAAGTAAAAAGTATGAAATAATTCATAAGAAGTTTCTTAATCACGAACAATCTATAATTCTGCCTTTTATGATATCATACAATGAATACTTTTAATCAAAAAATATTTTTCATTTCAGTTGTTCATAGTTCTTAGGTATATCCACAGACAAAGTTTCTGAGCCGTTGTTATACCCTGAACCCATTTAAAATGGGTAAAAAGGGTATAATGAAGTTGTTCAAAAGTATGTAACAGCATCTCCGACCATATAGAGTATATATATTATTGCTCAGTATCAACAGCCGAGTCGATCTAGCCATGTCCGTCTGTGTGTCCGTCTGTCTGTCTGTCTGTCTGTCTGTCTGTATGAACACACAGATATCAGAGACAGATCAAGTTTATTTCATTTTATCGATAACTCGTACCGTTTAAAAGTTATCGATAAATTTCGATTTCAGACTAGAGCTTTTGGGACATAACTTTAAAGTTAAAGGAGCTAGAGGGCCCAAATTTGGCATGTATAATCTCGAATAGCATACACATGTAACAAATATTTCACTTTTTGAATACCACCCCCCCAAACCCCCGAAAAGTTAAGAAAACGCATTTTTGAAGGTACAACCTTGCAATTTGGTTTGGTCACACATATTATCGACAATTGCTTGCATCAAAAATTTCAATTAGATCGGACAATAAACACAGAAATTATTTAAGATTTCACTTTCCAATGTGTGGGGCTCAGCGAAAAAGCAAGCTAACCGCTTGCACTGCTTGCACTGCTTGTAGTGCAGCATGTGTGTGTTTAGATTAGTATGAATGATTGTAAGGACTGTGTTCAGGGTATCTCGTAGTCGGGCACTCCCGACTAGAGCACTCTTACTTGTTATAAATCAAATACATAAATAATAATGCATTAGAGCTATAGATATTCTATCACAAATAGTTCATAAGTTGGCAGTGTGTGTGAGTGTGTGTAAATGGACTTGGTTCGCAAGTCAAATGAATAACTCATGTATTCACTGACTCCTCTAGTTTTTTTTACACACACTCTCACACACACACACACTCGCACACTCGACCAAGCTGTCAACTCAACAGATTGGCAGCTAACAAAAAGAAAATAATATATGAAAGACGAGGAGAAAAAAACGAACTGACAGATGCGTTAATACAGCAAAGTTTCCACATGGCAGATATATTCAGCAACGAGCCACAGAGCAGGTGTCAATCAGTCGTGCAGACTGGCCACACTGGCAATTAGCGATGACACCCATTTGAGTAACGTGCACTTTAAGTTCAGTGAAAATTTGCTACCAAATACAAAATAAGCTCAAGTCAGTGTGCAAAATGTTTTACTTTTTATAAAAACGAAACTTTGAGAGTATTCTGTTAGGCATAAGTATATATATAATACAAAATATAAAGGGTTAATCAGGCAGAGCGCTGGTCACACTGTCCTGGCATATTCACCTCTCTGCTAGGAATAAGGTTAAATTTTCATTCGATTGGCCTTGGGCTCATTTTTAAAACTGCATAAATGTATGTAAATGTATTTAAAAAGCACAAAGCTCTACAAATAATATATTTCCTAAATTTAATTTATTTGATCATCATTCCAGTGCTAAATTAGTCACTATGCATGAAAAAAAAACTAGGCAAGCCAAACGGTTATTTTTTATACCCTGAACCCATTAAAAATGGGTAAAAAGGGTATAATGAAGTTGTGCAAAAGTATGTAACAGGCATAAGGAAGCATCTCCGACCATATAAAGTATATATATTATTGATCAGTATCAACAGCCGAGTCGATCTAGCCATGTCCGTCTGTCTGTCCGTCTGTCCGTCTGTCTGTCTGTATGAACACACAGATATCAGAGACTACAAGAGCTAGAGACTTCATATTTGGAACATAAGTTCTCCTAATCCCGGGACAGATCAAGTTTATTAAAATTTATCGATAGCTCGTCCCGTTCAAAAGTTATCGATAAATTTCGATTTCAGACCAGCGTTTTTTGGATATAACTTACAAGTTATAAGAGCTAGAGGCCCCTAGTTTGACATGTATAATCTCGAATAGCATACATCATGAACAAATTTTTCACTTTTTGGATACCACCCCCAAACCCCCCAAAAGTTAAAAAAACGCATTTTTGAAGGTACGACCTTGCAATTTGGTTTGGTCACACATATTATTGACAATTGTTTGCCCCAAAATTTCAATAAGATCGGACGATAAACACAGAAGTTATTTAAGATTTAACTTTCCATTATGTGGGGCTCAGCGAAAAGCAAGCTAACTGCTTAGACCGCTTGCACTGCTTGTACTGCTTGTACTGCAGCATGTGTGTGTTTAGATTAATATGAATGATTGTAAGGACTGGGTTCAGGGTATCTCGTAGTCGGGCACTCCCGACTAGAGCACTCTTACTTGTTTTTCTTTGCTTTTTTAAATTTGCTCCGAACTCCCTGTAAATTTAGAAAGCTTTTGTATTAAATCAATATTGTTTTGATCTCGAAGTAATTTTCAAATTTTTATATAAAAATACATTAGAAATCTGTATATAGGAAATATATATAGCAAAGTATATATTTAGAAATTGAAAATCAGTTTCACCTATTTTTTTTCTTTATTTTTTTTTACACAATGAAAATTTGAATTGCAGAATTGAAGAAAATTGATTGCCAGCTTCGAAAAAGTTAATATTATTCACGAATATTGTACTTATGACTGAACTGTATTCAAAAGCAACAGAGGGCATTTAGAGGGATTTAATTGAGCTGCTATTTCGAGTGCTTCATTAAAATGGCATTAAAGTGTGTTCGAAAACAAAAGGCGAGAAAAACATGATGGAAAAAACACTTTGCCAGACACGCAGCACAAGTGATGCGAGTGGGGGTGGTGGGGGTGGTGTGGGTATGGCGATGGAGATGGGGGTGGGGGTGGGGTTGGGGGCTGATAGGCAAATCAGAAATAATAAAGTCAAGGGGCAATATCCTGTAATCATAACAATTCTCAACTCGCACATAGATGCAACAAAAGGCAGCTCCAGGCTAAGGGCCCTATTCTCGGCCCCAACAACAACAAGAGCAACAACAGCAACAACAACAACAACAATTGCAATGCGCACTCAATAAATTTCAATTAAGCAAATCGGACGCCGGCTGCGTTGCATTTTCCCACTGCAGTTTATATTGTTTATAGTTTTTCTTTTGTTTTGCCCTCTTTTCTTCGTTTTCTCATGTTACCCTGTAAAGAATGCAGAACGCAGAATGCAGGGTGGCTGTCCACAGTTTGCGCTTTCTTTATTATTTTTAATCACTTCAAATAGTTTTTTTTTTAATTTTTAGTTTTGTATAATTCTGTATGTTTTATAACTGCTAATAACTAAACTGTGATATTTTTAGAAATTCCCAGTGCTTTACTTGTAATTAGAAATCACAATTTGTCAATTATAGCTATTCTTTAATAACTAATAAACAGCTGCCATATAATACATATAAATAAAATATAAATATTAATATCAATATTATATGCAAATATGTATAAATATAAATATAAAAAAAAAATATGCACTGCATTGTGTTATCTTTTGAATACAGGGTATTACCTAGTGAAGCATGCATTGCCTCTAAATCACAAAAGACGCAAAGTAAAACTTCTGGAAAATGTTATTCGATACTCTTAGACTTAATTACAGGGAACTAACCAGTCGAGCATTTAAAAGCTGAGCACGCTTCTGAGTTTTCTATTGTGCACAGCACATTGCCCACGCTTTATGTTTCTGAAATCGATATTTATTACAGCTTCTCTTTCATACAACTTTTTAATATGCTAATTACTAACTATGGAACTACTAAAAGTAGAAATATTTATTAGCTGCCTGGTACATATTTTATACGTATATACATATATTGTTTACAATACAAAAGTTCATTTGTGGAGTTCCTGCAATGCACAATTTGAATATTTATGAGTAGCAATTTTTATGGTGTGCAATTAAAAAATATACATTTTATTTCCTTTTTGGTTTAATTTATCTGTATTGAGAGTTTAGTCAATTTAAAAAGTTCAGTAAATAAAAAGGTATCTATTTAAAAAGGAGAAATTTAATAAAGACAAATAGTTAGAACATTCTTGAATCCTGAACCATTTTTGAAGAAATCTGGAAATGAATGTGAACCAATTCAGTTAAGCACAAGTATTTCTGAGAAACTC
Organism: Drosophila flavopinicola; assembly: GCA_035042425.1. Classification (NCBI taxonomy): domain Eukaryota; kingdom Metazoa; phylum Arthropoda; class Insecta; order Diptera; family Drosophilidae; genus Drosophila; species Drosophila flavopinicola. The sequence goes on along the minus strand of JAWNLL010000187.1, from coordinate 178,645 downwards.
TCATTTGAAACATTCGCTTTGATGTGCTGCTCATAAAGGACTGCTCTTAAATCATCTGCTTGTTCACACTGTCCTACATAGCTTACATTTATATTCATGGGATTTACTTTAGTGCACAGTCATTATGAATTTAGGCAACTTTTGGCCATGTTCTGTGTGAGCTTTCCTTCTGGCCATTAGACAGTTTCTGACAGCAGCCAAGTAATCAGTGAGTGAAAAGCGAAATTACACGTGAAGAAAAAACATAAAACATCACTTTTTATATTCATTTTAAAAAATGAACCTAATTATAAAGAAAAGCAATTGGATGAGAAATTTGATATATATAAATAAAATATTGATTGAACTAAGCGAAGGAATTGTTACGAACAAAAAAGTAACTATGATGACAAAAATAAAGTCTAAAGTACAAAAAAAAAATACTTTTTTCATAATTATATTTACTCTAAAAAAATCTATATAATTTGTTAAGTATGTATGTAATTAATATAAATTAATGATGGCAAACAAGTCAACATGGAGGACGTTTGAGAAAACAAACTGGGCAAAAACCCACTTTGAGGAACTCTCAATTAAAATTTCTACATGATTTTGTCAAGTGTATGACGTATGTGTATGAGTGTGAGTGTGTGTATCTAATGACTTTAATAATGCTCAAGTGGGTGCAGAAACTAGCGTCGTGAGGGGTGACGCGAATCCCAGAGCACAACTAACGGTACTGGACTCCGTGGGGCGTTCGAGGCGCTTCACCCTCGGAGTCCATCATACACAAATGCATGATTCATGCTACACTTCGACAAAACAGGTGTATACATAAAGTATAATATACTTCCACATAGACGACTTTATCTTTCTTGTTATTTCTAATTTGCAGTTTTTAAATATGTTTAAAAATATATATTTTGTAAATTCCTGGGTATTTTAATATATTAATAATAATACTTCCTATTTCATGTGTAAGAAATTTAAAAATAATATTTGTTAGTTCCTTGGTAGTTTGTAAAAAAATATAAACAATTATTCTAAACAAAAGCAAGCTTAACATTTTCTATTTCTGTTGCAAGAACTTTTTTATTTTTCTTCATTTTTCGAAAAAAGTCAAAGTAGAAATACAAATAATATAATTTTAAAGACTGTGAATTAAGGTTTAAGTACTTCTACTCTTACGAAATGTTTTTCAAAAATGTAGGAAATTCATTTCATTTCTGGTTTTCTAAGTGTATACACTTACAACATTCAACGAAATATTAAGCGAGTTTATATACACCCGAATTCTTGTATACGGCACATAAAGACTACATCAAAAGTCACCCTCGCGTTTGTAGTTCGTTTGTAGTGTTTGGAATAGTGGGAGGGGGAGGTGGGGGGGGGGGGGGGTTAGTGTATAGTGTGGGTGTGGGTGTGGGGGTGGGGGTGTGGGGGTAGACAACGCTGCTGAGCAATTTGCGAGTTTGGACGTAGAGTCTTATTGTTCATATTACTCACTCTCAGTTTCTCTCTCTCTCTCTCTTCTTAAGAAATATCAAAGTTATGCAACTGTATGTAATAGGCGAAAAACTGTGAATTTACTATCGAAAACAATCGATAAATGTATCGATATCAGTCTTAGATTCCTAATTATATCTTATTGATTTCAAGGGCTAGTGATGCCAGTCAAAATAGGTGAAAAGCATATCAAGAAGTTGTGCAATAGTATGTAAAAGGCATAAGAAAGCAAATCCGGCAATATAAAGTATATATATTCTCGATCAGTATCAACAGCCGCGTCGATCTAGCCATAACCGTCTGTCTGTCTGCCGTATACGTGGTAGAGACTTAACATTTGGAATCTAAGTTCTCGTAGTCCTCGGTTAGCTCATATTAACGATAGCTCTTCCCGTTCAAAACTTATCGATTAATTTGGATATCAGACCAGCGTTTTTTTGGCCATAACTTGAAAGTTATAAGGACTAGAGGCAGCACATTTGGAGTGTCCAATCTCAAATAGCTTTCAGCATAAAAAAGTATTGATTATTTGGATTTTGGCCAACTCTTGCAATAAATGTTGAAGCAAAGTAAATTTTAAACAACTGTATCTTTTAATTTGTCAAAATCTTAGTTTATTTATATTTATATATATTTTTTTATAAATAAATTGATTTAATTTCTGTAACTTGGAATAGAAATATTTTTATATTTTATATATTCTGTATCCCGTTTTAGTCAGACATATACATATTTTCTCAGTCTGTATTTCAGTCGACATTAAAGAAATAAATAAAACAAAAACAATCGAACTCAAGCGACTCAAAGTTATTAGAGATTTAATAACCAATTGCAAATTTTCAAATATCAAATACAGGGTATCTATTGGCGCAGCTTGGCTTCTAGTTGGGCTTTGGGGGGCGTGGCGTGGGCTGTCTTGCAATTGATTTGTATCCGAAAATGCTTCCGCAATTGCAAGTAGCAAGTAGCAAGTAGTTTAGATGGCTGTCAACAGTTGAAAGCGAGTCGGAGACACAGCAGCCCATGAATGCAGGCGATCTGGCATCGGATATACCAAGTACATGTCGTATATATGGTCTGCTATATGCCATCAAATCATATATACATATGCATTATATATATATATATATATATATGCATTTACAAGTGGCGTTTGCCATTTCCGATGTCTACTTCAAAGTCGTCGAGCTGCCTGCTTCATGTTTCTTTCTTTTTGCTTTTCTACTTTTCTTTCTTTTTTTTTTGAGTTGTTTTTGCATTTGATGGCACATTTCCGGCAGCGTCTTGTTGATTTTTCGCTCTATTTTTGGTTGTGGCGCACGCATAAAATGCATTCGCAGCTCTGCATTTGGTTTAAAGACCTGAACTTGCTCCCTGCTGCATGCCGCAACAGATGTTGCCACCAAAGTGACTTGTCTGGCTTTTGTTTTTGGTTCAAAAAGCTTTTCAGTCATCTCTTGCCACTCTTGTTAATGCTTCACATTTACATTGCATCTCCATGTGCTAGATTTCACGCGAGTTCCCTTTTTTCCCAAGTCAATTCGACATGTTAGAGTTGCAGCTCTTTTTAAGAGCTTTAAGTCGAAGCTTAAAATAAGATTCATTAACATTTGTAGCTTTGTGTTGTGGTCTTTATATTACAGTTAAGGCTTACTTTCTAGCTAGGATTCTCATTTATTCTTTAACTAATTCCATATTATTCACGAGCTATACAAAAATAAAACTTCATTCAGAGACAAAGCCCAGAAACACAGCCTGATTATTAAGAGAAGACCAGTTGTAACGGATTATCTATAGTATTTCGAGTTTTTAATATCATATGAAAACCAGGCCAATATAAGGCTTCCAAGTCCCAGGAAATGCCTTTCGAACTTTGTCAAACAGATCGCTATTTATGACTTGATCGCTTTGCAATTTTAAACATTGATGAGTAATACGGATATTCAAGTGTACAAGGAAATTGAAGGCTAAAGCTTTGAAAACATGGAATATATGGCCGAATCCGACTTACAGTTGTATGGCAGCTATAAGATATAGTGGTCCGATCCGGCCGGTTCCGACAAATGTGCTATGCCATTGTATAATAGGTATATGTGTAAAGTTTCATCGTGATAGCTCAAAAACTGAGGGACTAGTCTGCATACATACAAGCAGACAGACAGACAGAAACGGCCAGATCAATTACATTTGTCATACAAAGCATACTGGAGGTAACTTTTGGAAGTCTCTGACGATTACTTAAATTTTCACTATACGAGCATAAAAAAAGAAGAAAGTAACTTTATCCAAAAAACATAAATATGCATCTAAGTATACGGTTTCTTTAATCCATTCGATTTTCTAGATCTGCAATAGCTTTGAAAATATCTCTTTCTGTCCCTCTTTCTGCATGTCGTCATAATTAGCTGAAATGCTAAATTTGCCTAATTGATGCAAATTCAAGTCGAGTTAAATTTTGCTCTGCATTAACTGGGTGTCAATTGCAGGCAGACAGACAGGCCAGGGTTGCAATTAATTGATAAGCTCAGCCCACAGTCCCCCCCTATTTTTCAAAGTGTATAAGCTATTTGTAATGCAGTTATCAAGTGGTCTGCGATGTCTGTTTTATTATACCCTGTACTTGAAAGTCGCTCAAATGGAGAAAGAGATATATTGGACTTTATATTCGATAATATCATGAGCCAACGAATCGATTTCAGAGATCATAGAAGCTAGATATCTGACAGCAGAGATCTTACAAACTCTAACTTTATGTTTTTCAAAATATGTTGAGACAGCTTCCCAAATAGGAAAACTTTCTTTACTTATGATTATTTTGTGTACACATTATCTAAAATTGCAATTACAAATTTATGTTTTAGGTATAATCTATTCAATTTATATAATTTTTACTTTATATCTTTAATTTAATATTTTAAATTTTATTTAAATATTTTAAATGCTTTTAAATGTTTTATAATTTTATAGAAATTGATTTGTGTCGACTGTCAATAGTCGACAATAAATAAACAAATAAAAATCATTTGGTTTTGTTTTTGAATTGAATACTAAAGAGAAATTTGAGTTATAATGAAAAATTGCGTAGATTTTTATAATTATTTATTTTATTAACCGTATACAGGGTGTTGAACTCGTCGCACATTCACGACTAGAGCACTATTGTTGCTGTTGCTGTTGCTGTTGGCCTGTTTCTTTGGGCCAACTTGACACGTGCCATGGCTGTAGGAGGTGGAAGGGGGAGGGAGGGGGGAGGGCAAACCAGGGGGTGATTCTTATCTGCGGCCATGGCCTTTGTCTTCCTGCGGAGCCGTGCATTTAATTGCCGTGGAGTACGGCCCACACCCAAAAACCAGAAACCAGAAACAGATCAGTAACAGCAACAACAGCAACAACAAAAACAGAAACCCAGCCCAAAAACCCAATCGCAATACAAAAATTCCAATTGCGATTTGATATCCCAAACCCAAAAAGCCATTCGCATTCGCATTTGTTGCTCGCTCTTTTGTGGCCTCGCTTTTTGGTCGGGTTAATTGTTTTCGTTTTGTTTATACTCTGATACCACAGATATTCATAGTATATTGGGTTTGTCTGTCTGTCTGAACACAAGTTTTTTCAACAGAATATATGTTAAGGACTTCAAACTTGGATTATTACACTTGTGGTTATTTGCTTCAGACAAAGTACAAAGATTTTTGTGCCACGCCCACTGGGAGGCTGGCAAATCAATAGCATATCGATGCACCTCAAATCTCGAACGTGAATATTTCCCACAACTTGAAAACTAAAGTTATCAATTTTGGTAGGTCGATTGCTGGTGACCTCGCCTAAAGATTGTGACCTTAAACGACCTTAATTTCTCATAAAATTTAAGAGCTAGAGTCACCAAACTGAGAAGATGGACTACCGTTTCAGCTTTCTCAAAGGTCAATCCACGCAAAAAGTTTTGTTTTACCCCTTATCAGTTGTTCTTACAATGATATCAGAGTAGTACGCAGTCGGCTAAGTCCGACTGCAACGTTCTCACTTGTTTTATTGTGCACTCTATAGGGTATATTCGTTTTGTGATATGCCAGCAACTAGAGACTTGAAACAAGTGAAAAAAAGCTGTTGTGACTTTTAAAACAATACAAGTCTATAAAAAACCCTGTAATTAGCAAAATGCTTAATTTGGAAATCTAAGATTATATTAACAGACCCAAATAATAAAATTAAGTTTTAAAAACGCTGTTTATCTTAAGCCAATTTCTGTGTGGAATCATAAAATATGCAAGCTAAATTATTGGATATGGAATCAGACTCGTTTACACAAGTTTTCAGCTATTCTCGCAGCAGAGTATTGTGCAGTCGGTTCTTTACTTGCTCTGTTCTGTGGTTGCCAATGTCAAATTAGGCCGCATTTTGGGCTTAATTTACCAGCCATCCATTTCAGATCATATATCCGTCGCTGTATCTGTAAATGTATCTGTATCTTCAGCTAATATCTACAGCTGCGTGTGTGCAAATGTATCTGTATCTTAAGCTGTATCCGTATCTGTATCTTTATCTGCATTGCAGCAGTTTTATCTTTCCGTTTTTTCTCACTTACCAGTTTTAGTTCTCAATGGTATTGGATTTCTTTTTCAATGATTTAACTATCATTAATCGCCCCAGACATTAAGTCACGAATCTTTGCGATGGTAGATTGTTTTATGTACTATGCGAATCGTTTTTAATGCAATAATTAACAAAACATCACATACAGCTGAGTACATATATAGTATACTATCTTGAACTTTAAGTCCAAGATGATCAGCAGTTAAAGCTCTCAAGTTGTTTTTAGTAAACAAATAAATTTCAGTTTTTGATTGCATTTTATACTCAAAAAATATCTGAATGACTTTTTTTATATTTCAGTAATCGTATTTTAGAATTTTAAAATCCTAAAAATTTTAATTGAAAATGTCTTCAATAAGCGTTCTTAAAATCCCATAAATTATCATAAATAACTTTAATTTTTGACTTGTAAAATACAAAGACATATAAAATATTTTCAGAAAATTTAAAAAAAAAAAAAAAACATTAAGCATAGATAATTGATAGATACAAAAAACAAAAACAAATACAAATTATATATAAAATTTGTTTAAAACTTTGCGTTTTAGCACAACTATCTGATGGATACAGATACACCTGCAGTGGCAGATACACAATCACAAAAAACAACCAATTTTCAGTCAGTTCGCTGAACCTTTAAATAAATAAATAAACACATGTTTAGACATTCGAACATCTTGAACCATCTGCCCCAACAACAAATTCAACTTATTATATTATATTATATAATATAATATATAATATTATAAAATATATATAAATTTAGTTATAGTATAAAAACAAATTTTTGTTTTTCAAAATATATGAACAAATTTACCAAAGTTATATGAAATCAATTTTAAACGATACTCAAGCGCTATTTTGTGTATACACAATTAAAACTTTCAGTTAAAAACTTGATATGTGGAATATTAACTGAATACATTTCTTATAAATCTTATTTGTGGAATCTTCTCTTGACTTCTTACAAGATTTCAAATTCTTAGCCTAATACCAATGTTAACAGCTTGTTGATTATATTTTGCGAAATTAATCATGTAATAAGTATAAACAAAAAGCATGATCTTCATTATGGTTTAAGCTATCACATTTTGAAAAAAAAAAAATAAAATTTACTAAATTTATTGCAGATATTTCGACTTGTGGGAAATTCGAGTGAAAGAAGTTGGACTGTATATTTTTTTATGTTTTTTTTTTGGAAAACACTTGTATAATATGCTGAACAGAAAACTATCATCTGTATTTTGATTTGAGCTGTCATAGATTGAACATAAAACAAACAACAAATCAAGTAAATTTATAGCATATAACAGAAAACTTCGACTTGGGGGAAATTCGAGTGAGAGAAGTTGGACTGTATATTTGTATATATACATAGATGTATATATATATATATACATATGTACATATGTATGTTTTTGGGGTCTGCGCCGTGCGGCAGACGTGACTTTTGGGCCAATGGAAAGCAATTCGTTGGTATGTGACCAAATTGCGAATATTTGCGTTCACTTATCATAAACGAAAAAATTAAAAACAAAAGCACAAATAGACAAACAACAAATTGCAGCGAATGCTTAGAATGACCGAACCAGTTTAAAGGAACAACAACAACAACAGCGGAAGTTTCGAGCTCAAATCAAAGCCAAAAAGATCCGCTTTGAACTGGTTCCGTTTAGATGATTTGTGCTTCAGACAGTTCTCGTTAATTAGAAACCACTAAATGCAAAATACTAAACTAAATACTAAAACATGCTCAACCATAATTTACTGTTATTATGACTACGTGACGTTCATTTGCTGTTTGCACTCAACGAACATTAATTCGCTATGGGGGCGGGGGGGCGAGGGGGCTTTTTAGAAGCTTACGGGCCCCCTAAATGGGCGCATTCCCTTTTGAAGGTCATACATCATGCTAGCAATTTGTGTTTGTGTTTGAGCTGCTAACTATTAGCGTTAAAGTATAGTTCCAGGAATTCTCTAAATGAGTCTCACATTTGCTAAAGTGGTGACTTATATGCAAAAATAAAAATTAAGTTCAGCTTGTCCAATTATTTTGTAGTTTGTGCATTTTATTGGGTGCTGATATATTTATACTCTTTTCGAAGAAAATAGTATATTAAGTTTGTGCTGAAGTATGTAAGGCATAGAAGGAAGCGTCCGAGACCCCCCAAAAGTTACTGCCAGTATGCTTAGAATGACAATACAAATGTATCTAGCCATGTCCGTCTGTCTGTCTGTATGTATGCAAACTAGTCCCTCAGTTTTTGAGCTATCGTGATTAAACTTTGCACAGAGACTTATTATTCAACGGGACAGCACATTGGTCGGAACCGGCCGGATCGGACCACTATATCTTATAGCTGCCATGCAACTCGAAGTCGGTTTTGGCCATATATCCCATGTTTTTGAATCTATTGCGATGAAACTTTGCACTGATACTTATTATTCAAAGAGACATCACATTGGTTGGAACCGGCCGGATCGGATCACTATATCTTATAGCTGCTATACAACTGGCAAAGAACTAAATATTCTTAGAGCAAAAAAAAAAATGTTACGCGACAAAACGATTTTGTACAGCTTATGAAATTTCAGTGGTGCAGTTGGCAGAGTGAAAATTGCCTAAAGGTTCGAAAAGAGTATAAAATCTTCGACACGCCGAAGATAATCCTTCCCCACTTGTTTTCATTGAATCGGAACCAAAATTTATATTTCATGAAGCAACGGTAAAACTTCTAAGTCCAAGACTGTTTCGGCAGAAGATAAGAGCGTTTCTTCTCATTTTCAAATAGTTGAATTCTTAAAACACATATTTCTTATATCAAAAACTTGATTACTTAAAGTATAATATTAAGCACTCATTTTAATTTAAAACTGACTCAAACAGAATAGAAGCTTTTTTTGAACATAATGAAAGATTTTAAGACGTTTATTTAACAATGAATGGAAATAATTTAAATTTTTCGATGCAGAAACAAAAACAAAAAACTTCTAGTTAGTATTTTTAGCTTGGCTTGAGAATTTTGGTGCCTAACAGTCGATTTTGTGATTCGCAATGACTTTGACTTAATTAAAACTGTAAACACATGCACATTTTTCGCTGAGTGTACAATCTAAAGTTAGTAGCATTAAACATTGGAGCAACTAATTGATATGCATTCATATCTGTGCCGCTCAATACTGTTATTAAGGCTTCAATTGTTATGCAAGCAGTCGGCAACACGATCCCAGCCATAAATCCATCAATACAATCCGTGTATCCGTGTATCTGTTTATCTGTGTTTCTTTGATTAACATACATACATACATACATATGTATGTGTTTGTGTATCTGAATGCATATTCATTTCTGCGTATTTTGCATTTCAGTCACTCCACAGCTCAAGGTCTCTCTCTCTCTCTCTCTCTCTCTCTGTCTCTGTGTGTCTCCCCCGCATGCCCCTAGATAACACCCGCTAGTTGAAGACAAGTTTTGCAAGCAGCAAACAAAACCAAAATACACGATGCGAAATAATTGAATTTAATTAACATGGGAAATGTGCGAGAGACACAAACAATGCAAGATTGCAGCAGCAGCAGCAGCGGCAGCAGCAACAACAACACGTGCACAAGCAGAGAGCAGAGCAAGAGAGCCAGAGAGCGCGAGAGCGCAGCAAGTGCAGCAGCTGTGATTTATGCGCTCTTTAAAGCGCTGCTGCTGTTGTTGTTGCTGCTGTTGCCGCTGCATGTTGCTGGCGTGAGCGCAATGTTGCTAACAGCATGGCTGTCAAAAGAAAGTTGATGATCGCATGCATGTACATACATGCATACACATGTATGTATATAAACATTAAGCTTCGCTTACCTGTGCGCAAAATGCAGCCAGAAATGTTAGGCTCCAAAGCCAGCGATGTTGCTGAGCTGCTTGTGTTGTTGTTGCTGCTGCTGCTGTCTGTCTTTTGAGTCGTATGCGTGTTGTTGCTTTGCTTAGCGTGTACAACATGTTGTGGCCGTCTTGTTGCTGTTGTTGTTATTGTTGTTGCTGACTGCTGACTGCTGTTGCTGTTGCTGTTGCTATGGCTATATTGGCTGATCGTTGTTGTTGTTGCTGTGGCTGCTGCTGCTGCAGCTGCAGCTTTGTTTGTTGTTATTTCTTCTAATTTCTTTTGATTTTCGACATTTTCGAAACGAGCGTAGTTTTTGTTTTTAACAAATGCATTGTTTTGTCTTCTTTTCAATTTGTTTACAATTGGCTTTTGAGCTGTTTGTTTCTTTTTTTTGTGCTGCGAACTTTTCTCACGTCATGCTGCGACCGTGGGAGAGCGACAGAGAAAGAGAGTGAGAGAGTTACGCATTGAAGAGAGCGCCGACTAGACAAGTGCGCGCGTGTGTGTGTGTATGTGTGTGTGTGTGTGTGTGTGCAAGCTCAGCTTTTGTTGGTAGATCAGTATCTCTATCTCTCTCTCTCTCTGTCACTCTTTCGTATTGCTGGCGGCGCCTGCGCGAATGTTTTTTTTGTAGGTTTTTAGTTATTGTCGCCAAGCTTTCGATTTTTCTAAACGTATTTGTTGTTATTGCAAAGCGCATTGTTTGCATTTTCAATTGCTGCCAATGACGTCACATGCTTAAAGCTTAGCAACAAAACATAACAAGAAATATATGCAAATATATGCAAGTGCTTGAAATGCCAATCAAAAGAAATCAACAACTTTTACAAAAAACCAGTTTTCGATTTTAACAACTAAAGTTGCCTTCCTTCTTCTGCTTGTTGTTGTTGTTAATAACTTTGGTCGTATGCAAAAAAGGCCTTCAACTTTGTTGCTGAGCGCAGTGTCGCAAGATCGACAGAGAGAAAGAGAGCGAGAGAGAGCGAGAGAGAGGGGAAGCGCGTGAGAGAGCACACACACACACACACACACACATGCTCAGGCGAGAAAAGAGAGCGAAACAGAGCTTGAGCCATTGTTCTGTCATTTACTAGAACAACAGCAACAACAGTGGCTTAAAAAGCTTGAGCAAAGCTCAAAAAACGAGTTTATGTTTTTTGTTTTTCTTGATTTGTAAGTTTTCAAGTGAATTTAGGACAAGTTTCTCAGCACAATAACCACAACAAACAACAACAATATTATTGATGTTTTTGTGCAATTCATTCACTAATCGAACAAAAATCACGGACCGGAGAGATTTTCATTCAGAAACCAAAAAACAAATGATATTCAAATTGAAAAAGCGACAACAACAATCATCAAAAGACACAATTGCCAAGCGGCGCCAACAGAGCGCGCCAGTGTTGGATAGCAGCAGCAGACGGGAGGGGGTGGTGCAGGGGCGCGCAAAAGAAAGCGACGGCATTTCAAAGAAGCAAGCAGACAAGCAAACAGCCAAATTAGCCGCTGCTGCCGGCGTTGCCAGTGTTGCGTAGGTGTTGCTCTTGCTCTTATTGCTGCTGCTGTTGTTGTTGTTGTTGTTGCGACGCACTCGAAACAAACACAAAAAAGCACAAAAACAACTCTCAATTTCTGCTTTTACTTTGCTACGCTTTGCTGAGCATTTCTTGGCCAAAAAGATGTTTGCGTGTGTGTGTAAATTCATATATATATATATTAAAGACACGAACTTTTCTTATTTAGCAATAAAAAACTTTTTGAACATATGTATGTACATACATATGTACTACATACTTATAGATTTATAAATATGTATATGCTGCGTTCAACAATTTTAGCTAACCGTCGCCAAAAAAAAAATGTACAAAAACAAACAAACAAACAACAAAAATGAACACTCGCAGACGCAGACACGTAAAAACACACACGTAAAAACACGACGACGACAACAACAACGGTGACGGTGACGGCGACTGCGACGCTAACAGCGACAGCGACAGCGACAGTGACGGACAAGCGCACAGCGGCAAATAGCGAAAAACGGACAACGATGAGACAGCGACGCGCACCTGAACACGCTCACGGCCAAAACTCAACTGAGTAACGGTGGCTGCGGCTGCGACGGCAACGGCAACGGCGACGGCGGCTCTGCCTGCATCTGCAACTCAGCTGAGCAAGTGTGCGCCAGTGTGTGTGTGTGTGTGTGTGTGCGCGCTACGGTGCTTGTGTGGGAGAGCCCCCCGAGCACTGGGTGGTTGTTTTTGTGCCAGTGTGGCCACAGTTGGCGCGCTCGTTGAACTGCTTGCTAACGAACTGTGCAAATAAAACAAAATTAAACACACAAAACATGTTTGCGCCAAGCTTTGCCTTATACATATCAATAGCATAAGTTATTAGCTTATAGGCAGGTTTAGTTGAGCTTACTTGAGCGTTATTATTTCGATTATTTCGTGTTTTTCGACTAATGGCTAACTGCCACAGAAAAAGTGCAAACTCAAACTAATATTATGTAATGCAGCGTAAGATATAAACATGATTTTACATATAAATGTACAATTATGTTAAGTTAAATTATTTAGTTTGTTATAACATTTAAAAGCTTCAGCACTGCAAACAATTCAAACAAACAAACAACTGTTTTTATATTGTTTCAATTCAAATGCTGTTTAACATGCATTTTAAGTGCTGTTAAACGGCAACTATATCGATAAGCAATGTAGTGGCAACATCATAGGACGATATATCGCCAATGTGTTGCATAGCAATAGTATTCAACTATCGATAGGTTGCTAGCATCCCTAGTTGCAGTGTTTCTTGTATTGTACATCACTAACAACAGCCAAGGCTACTCGGTTTTTTTTATTTTTGCAAAACACATTCTACACTGCTAGTTATAAATTACATGTAAAGTGAATATTAATGTTTGGCGCGCCGCTTCAGAGCGCATTGTGATTGTGATCGGCACTAAGGCGCGGCAGCTGCAGACAGTGCGGCACTCGTAAAAAAGACCGGCAGCAGCTTCCTCGCAAACACACGCACGCACACCCACACACACACACATATATACATACATATGTAGGTTGCTGAAACAAAAATCATCTCCCCATTGTGCGTGCGAAGAAGCAGAGAGAAGACATAGAGAGAGAGAGAGAGAGATAGAGGGAGATAGTGAGCGCGAGAGTGAGAGGCAAGAAGGTGTCATCATCAACACATTTAGGCCATGAAGAACGTCTTGATGGTGGCCGAGAAGCCCTCGCTGGCTGCCGCACTGGCCGCCATACTCTCCAACGGACGCTGCACGGCAAAGCGAGGTTAGAAACGCTCCCAAACACTAACAAGAAGTTGGCGCGCCGCCCAACAGATACCCTGTGCGGAGCCTATGCCTATGCTGTACTTGTGCTTCTTCTATCTCTTGGTGCACATTCAAAAATATTTAGCATATTAAATCGTCTCACTGTTTATTGTCCCCGTTCGTAATGCAATTTTTGAAAGTTTTATAAAAAGAAATGAAATTTCAATAAATACAAATTTATTTTGAGCTCTGTTTTGCTTTCAAGTCGTATTTTTCTTCGACTTCAAATATATTCATAGTGTATTTGTTTTCAAATTATAGTCAATAATGCAACTTAAATTCTTATTTGCATTTTAATATTATTGTTTTTATTCCTTTTATATTCAATGTTTATTAAATATGTAGTTATTTAGTTATTTCGATTTTTATTATATAGAAATACGATCCAACTTCAGTCGAACTCTTTTTGTGGCAAATATAGTTTTGAGTTAAAAAGTTCGATTATATTGAAAAATATGAAACCAAAAATTATAATATATAATAATTAATCTGCATGTATATATATGTATATTAACAATACAAATACAACTAATTGGAAATAGATGTGTTTGTTAAATATATGAATATACATTTATTTCAAATTATTAATTATATGCACATTTTTAATACGTACACGAATTTATTTCAAATTACTTGTATTCGTAATTTTATTTATTTTGGCTCAATATATAAAATTGCAGCAATTTATTTCTAAGATTTTTTTTACCCATTTGGGGTATTCTTAACAATTTAAAATCTAGCTTGAATATTTTTCTTTAATGTGCGTTTTGAAAAGTTATGAAAAAGCATAATATTTTTATTAGTGTTATTTGAGTATTTACTTCATTTCATTAAGTGATAAAACTGAAAGGTATTACTTTATTCAAATAGAACATCGAATTTGAAGTTGCTCAGCAAATAATTGGATATTTTGGTCTTCGATGCAGATTAAGAATTCAATATGTATGTATAGTAGTAAAATATGAATCCTTCACAGGCAACAATGGTTGTTCGACGCACGAGTGGAGCGGCCACTTCCGGAACGAGGGCACCGTCCACTTCCGGATGACTTCGGTGTGCGGTCACGTGATGTCGCTGGACTTCACCAGCAAGTACACGTCGTGGGACAAGGTGGATCCGGTGGAGCTGTTCGGCTGCACCACCGAGAAGAAGGAGTGCAACCCCAAGCAGCAGATGCGCACCTTTCTGTCGCAGGAGGCGCGCGGCTGCGACTACCTAGTGCTGTGGCTGGATTGCGACAAGGAGGGCGAGAACATCTGCTTCGAGGTGATGGACGCCGTGCAGCATGTCATTCATAACGTGTATAGTCACAGTGTCACATATCGGGCCCACTTCTCGGCCATTACGGAGAAGGATATCAAGGGCGCGATGGAGACGCTCGGCCATCCCAATGAGAACGAGGCGAAGTCTGTGGATGCTCGGCAGGAGCTCGACTTGCGCATCGGTTGTGCCTTTACCCGCTTCCAGACCAAGTTCTTTCAGGGACGCTATGGCGACCTGGACTCCTCCCTCATCTCCTACGGTCCCTGCCAGACGCCCACGCTCGGCTTCTGTGTGAAGCGGCACGACGACATACAACTCTTCAAGCCGGAGAGCTTCTGGTATCTGCAGATGATGGCCGGACAGCCGGAGTTTACGCTCGAATGGGGGCGGGGGCGTGTCTTCAAAAAGGACATTGCCATCATGCTGCTGAATCGCGTCAAGGAGCACAAGGAAGCCACGTAAGATTCATGTGTATTCGAATATATACAACCAAACCTAACAATCTTACTTATTTAAGATCAATATTCGTACCTAGAGTAATTCAAATTATCAGCGGGTATTCGTATTCAAAAGCAGACACATCTCTGACTCCATAAAGAATATATAGTTGAACTTCTCTAATTCGAAAACAATACTTAATTCGATTTATAGAGAAAGTTAACTATAGAGTAACTTATGGATTATTATAAAATTAAAATGCATAATCGCTAAACTAATCATTAAAATGCTAATGAAGTTCCCTTATAAATATTCAAAGACTGCACTAAAAACCAGCTTATAAATTTATTTCATGACTTTAATAGTCTAGCGACTGTATGCTTTTAAAACTAAAGCGAATAAGCTTAGAGCCACTGCTTATAATATATATATATATATATATATATATGTCTCTTAAACTTTAAAGTTTTTCAAAATATTTTAACCATTTAAAGCGATACTTGAAAGTCAATTTGCAACTATTATATCGCATTTTATAAGGACATTATTTTATATTGCCGCTATATTTGGTTTTAAGTTACATAAGGAACGAATCAGAGAGAGAGAGAGAGATATTATTGTCATGAGACAACCGATAAAGACAGCTTTTGAAAATGTCAGGAGGTGCCTCCTTTTATATTTGAAGTTTAAAAAGAAAAGTCATCAAAATTTGTGGTTTATAAAAAGTCATATATAAATGTTAAAGAAAAACAAGTGGAGAAGGATTATCTTCGGCGTGCCGAAGATTAAATACTCTTTTCGAACCTTAAAGCAATTTTTACTATTTTTCCGTGACTGCTTATTTAATTCGCAGATATTAATGTCGCATACATATACCCCTACATATAAAATAAAATATATAAAGGTATTCATGTAAACAGGGACGTTTCACTATCCGCAGCTCGTGGACGCGTCCCTTAGCATTCATAAGTGCTACCGAATTGAACAATAAACAAGTTTCAGTTTTTCCAAAAAGTCAAAACTACATTACATATGTATACTACAATATACATACCAAATTTTGTGCCTGTTGCTCTTATACCTTTCAAGGCCGCTGTCGGAAATTGAATTGTCATAAAACTTAATCTGAACATACGAGAGCTTATATTCAGAATTTGAGATCCATATTTTTTTTCGCGTGGCATTGGTTTTGCCAATGAATTTAAATTTTTCTTTTGAATTATTCTATTAAAGCTACTTTATGTATGAAAAAAAAATTAGAAACAATTTAGGAAATTGAAAATAAATGAATTTGACTACAGCTATTATATATTTGAAAAGAAGAATAAGAAAAAATGAAAATAAATGACCAGTCGCCGCTGGTTTCGAACCCGGGACCTCTCGCTCACCAGTTCGCAACTTTACCCCTTACGCCACAAGCCGTTTTGATGATCGCTGACAAAATCCCTTGAAGAGCAGACTGTCAAAAGCTTTCTTGTTTTGCTTTGTACTGCTTACACCAAGCAGTTTTAAGAATCGCTAACAAACTCGATTTATACTGAGCTTTTGTTTTTTCGCGTGGCATTGTTTTTGCTCTAAGCCACTGAAAGCAAATCAATTGGATAACAGTTATTATATATTTGAAAAGAAGAATAAGAAAAAATGAAAATAAATGACCAGTCGCCGCTGGTTTCGAACCCGGGACCTCTCGCTCACCAGTTCGCAACTTTACCCCTTACGCCACAAGCCGTTTTGATGATCGCTGACAAAATTGCTTGAAGAGCAGACTGTCAAAAGCTTTCTTGTTTTGCTTTGTACTGCTTACACCAAGCAGTTTTAAGAATCGCTAACAAACTCGATTTATACTGAGCTTTTGTTTTTTCGCGTGGCATTGTTTTTGTTCTAAGCCATTGAAAGCAAATGAATTTGACTACAGCTATTATATATTTGAAAAGAAGAATAAGAAAAAATGAAAATAAATGACCTGTCGCCGCTGGTTTCGAACCCAGGACCTCTCGCTCACCAGTTCGCAACTTTACCCACTACGCCACAAGCCGTTTTGATGATCGCTGACAAAATTGCTTGAAGAGCCGACTGTTACAAATTTCCTTCTTTTGTTTTCCTGCAACCTGCAACTCGCGTTTGACAGCATTTGTTTTTTCGCGTGGCATTGTTTTTGTTCTAAGCTATTGGAAGCAAATTAATTTGATTACAGTTATATGTATATTTGGAAGGAAGAAAAAGAAAAAAGTATTAAATTAATAATCAGTCGCCGCCGAGGCTCGAACTTGCGAAACCTGCGTTCGTTAGCGCGGCTCTTTACGCCATACGCCACAAACCGTTTTGATGATCGGTGACAAAATACCTTGAAGAGCAGACTATCAAAAGCATTCTTGCGCTTGACTTTGTTTGCTCATATGCACCTGTTTTTTCAAAATATTTAATGACGCATATCTTCGCTGTTTATGACTCAATCGATTTGCGATTTTACCCATCGATGAGTTATAAGGATGTTCAAGTGTACAAGGAAATTTAAGGCAATTGCTTTGAAAACATCGGATTTATGGCCAAAACCGACTTTGAGGTGTATGGCAGCTATAAGATATAGTGGTCCGATCCGGCCGGCTCCGACCAATGTGCTGTCCCCTTGAATAATAAGTGTCTGTGCAAAGTTGCATCGCGATAGCTCAAAAACTGAGGGACTAGTTTGCATACATACAGACAGACAGACAGACAGACAGACGGACATGGCTAGATCAATTTGTTTTGTTTTTATAAGCATATTGGCAGTAACTTTTGGGGGTCTCAGACGCTTCCTTCTATGCTTTACAAACTTCAGGACAAACTTAATATACTATTTTCTTCGAAAAGAGTATAACAAGTGGGGAATGATTATATTCGGCGTATCGAAGATTTATACTCTTTTCGAGTCTATGTAAAGATTTCACTAGCTTATATTTGTTTTGCATACTGGAGATAACTTTTGGGGATTTCTTACACACTTCAGCACAAAATGAATAAATTATTTTCTTCGTCATGAGTATAATAACGATACCTTTGGCGTCAAAAGTGATTTTTGGTACTCTAGAAATGTCATTTGAAATTTTGTAAACACTCATAACCTTGCCAAAACTTAACCGATTTTGAATTTGTTCATGGTTTTTATACTCTGATACCGAAGGTACTCATAGTATATTGGTTTTGTCGAATGTCCGTCAGGCCGTCCGTCTGTCCGTCTGTCTGTCTGGATGAACGCGCGTATTTCCGAAACGATATTAGATAGACTCTTGAAATCTTTTGCGTTATGATTATAGCTATCTGCTTCAGATCAAGTTTATTCCAAATTTATGCCACGCCCACTGGGAGGCTGGCAAATCGATAACATGTCGATACACCTCAAATCACAAATCGATTAAACGTGAATAACTCCCACAATTTTGAAGCTAGAGTAATCAAATTTGGTAGGTATATTGCTGGTGACCTCCCGAAAAAATTGGATCCTAGGTTAATCGGCCACGCCCATTATTACGCCCACCAGCCCCCCTCCAAAATTAATTTGAAATGCTTATATCTCCCGCAGTTTTAGAGCTAAAGTCACCATATTTGGAATATATATTACTGGTGACGTCCTCTACAGATTACAGAAACAAAATTTCGACCACGCCCACTCCCGCCCCCGTAATCGCGAAAATCGATATACATGAATGCACAATTCGATAACACGTGTATATTTCCCGCAATTTTGAAGCTGGAGTCCCCAAATTTGGAATTTAGACTAGGGCTGACCATCCCAAAAGATTGCGTCCTGGATTTTCCGGCCACGCCCACTAGAACGCCCCCCAGCCACCCCGCCCCCACGAAACACGGAAGCCTATATCTCGCACAGTTTAAGAGCTAGGGCCACCAAAACTGGAGGATAGACTTATTGTCAGCCCCCCTAAAGATCGGCAAAAAATTTTGGGGCCACGCCCCCTCCCGCCCCCAAAAATCGCGAAAATTTATATCTTCCACAGTTTTAGAGCTAGAGTCACCAAAATTGGAGGATAGACTTATTGTCAGCCCCCTAAAGATCGGCAAAAAATTTTGGGGCCCCGCCCCCTCCCGCCCCCAAAAATCGCGAAAATTTATATCTTCCACAGTTTCAGAGCTAGAGTCATTAAACTTGGAAGATATAATTCTGGTCAGCCTCTCTAAATATCGGTAAAAAAAAATTTGGGGCCACGCCCCCTCCCGCCCCCAAAAATCGCGAAAATGTATATCTTCCACAGTTTTAGAGCTAGAGTCAAGAAATTTGTAAAATAGACTTCTTGTCACTCCCTCTAAAGATCGGCCAAATTTTTTGGGGCCACGCCCCTGCCCGCACCCAAAAATCGCGAAAGCTTATATCTTCCAAAGTTTTAGAGCTAGAGTCACCAAAATTAGTAGATAGACTTCTGGTCACCCCCTCTTAAGATCGACCATGCCCCTCCCGTTCCCAAAAACTTGGAATGCCGATTTCGGGTCACCCAAACACCAGCAAAAATTTTCTGTTCACTTGCTTTCAGCTGTTCTTAAAATGGTATCAGAGTATTACGCAGTCGGCTCCGCCCGACTGCAACGTTCTCACTTGTTCTGTTTCTTTTATTATACATTTAAGTTTTATCAATTTTGGAAAATTTCGAATGTTTACTTTTTTACTAAAAAAAGAATGTACTACCCCTTACTGTTTTTCGAAAAAAAATTTCTTTTCAAAAATAGAATCGCAAAATTTTATTTTTTATAGATTGTGGGTGCTACAATAAGTATAAAAATCCATTTGAAAACCGATTCTGGGATGGTTTGGTTTAGCTTGTAAAATTAATTGTTGCCTCTTGGAATACTTTAAACTGTCATAACTTTGCCAAAATTGAACTGATTTTGAAGCTTCAGGCAAATTTGTTCATGGTTTTTCCTGTACTTTTATTCTACATTTAAATTGTGTACAATTTTGATAATTATACTCTTTTCGAAGAAAATAGTATATTAAGTTTATCCTGAAGTTTGTAACGCATAGAAGGAAGCGTCGGAGACCCCCAAAAGTTACTGCCAGTATGCTTAGAATGACAATACAAATTGATCTAGCCATGTCCGTCTGTCTATCTGTCTGTATGTATGCAAACTAGTCCCTCAGTTTTTGAGCTATCGCGATAAAACTTTGCACAGACACTTATTATTCCAGGGGACAGCACATTGGTCGGAACCGGCCGGATCGGACCACTATATCTTATAGCTGCCATACAACTCGAAGTCGGTTTTGGCCATATATCCCATGTTTTTAAAGCTATCGCGATACAACTTTGCACAGATACTTTTTATTCAAAGAGACATCATATTGGTTGGAGCCGGCCGGATCGGATCACTATATCTTATAGCTGCTATACAACTGGCAATAAATTAAATATTCTTGAAAAAAAAAAAATGTTACGCGACAAAACGATTTTGTACAGCTTATGAAATTTCAGTGGTGCAGTTAGCAGAGTGAAAATTGACTTGATTAGCATAATGGAGGTAACTTTTGGGGGTCTCCGACGCTTCCTTCTATGCACTACACACTTACTAGAGTAATTAGATTAAACTCAAGAAATAATTGTAAGAAATGGTTTTTATAATAACGAAATTGAAAACCGAAACGCTGCTTTTATAGTATGTTGGCAAAATAAAATTGTAAGCTACTATTTGTATTATCTATTGTGCTGATATACATGCTAATACCCTGTTTGTTGTTTGCAGCGTGGATAGCGTCAGCAGCAAGGAGGCATTCAAGAGCAAACCGCAGGCCTTAAACACCGTCGAGCTAATGCGAATCTGCAGCTCCGGTCTGGGCATTGGGCCCTATCAGGCGATGCAGTTCGCCGAGCGCCTCTACACGCAGGGATACATCAGCTATCCGCGCACGGAGACCAATCAATATCCGGAGAACTTTGATCTGCACGCCGTGCTGCGCGTCCTGCAGCCGTCGACGGACTTTGGCGAGGAGGCGCGCGCGATCGCTGGCGATTTTCAGACGCCGCGCAAGGGCAAAGATGCCGGCGACCATCCGCCGATAACGCCCATGAAGCTGGCCAATCGCAACGAATTCGATCGGGACACTTGGCGCGTCTATGAGTTCATTTGCCGCCACTTTATGGGCACCATATCGCGTGATCTGAAATATCGCACCACAACGGCCAAGCTGAGCGTCGGCATGGAGACGTTCGCCTGCACGGCGAATGTCCTGCTGGACGCCGGCTTCACCAAGGTGATGACGTGGCAGGCCTTCGGCAAGGACGAGCCGATGCCGCCCTTTGTCCAGGGCACCCAGGTGGCCATCAACGATGTGCGGCTGGCCGAGAGCCAAACGGGTCCGCCCGACTATCTAACCGAAGCGGAGCTCATCACACTGATGGAGCAGCACGGCATCGGCACGGACGCCTCCATACCGGTGCACATCAATAATATTTGCCAGCGCAACTATGTGCGCATCGAGACGGGCCGCAAACTGATACCCACCACGCTCGGCATTGTCCTCGTCCATGGCTATCAGAAGATCGATCCCGAACTGGTGCTGCCCACCATGCGCTCCGAGGTGGAGCGCATGCTCACGCTCATCGCCAAGGGCTCAGCGGACTTCAACGATGTCCTGCGGCATGCCATCAAAATATTCAAATTGAAGTTCATGTTCTTTGTGCAGAATATTGCCAGCATGGATATGCTCTTCGAGTCCTCCTTCTCGCCACTGGCCGAGTCCGGCAAGGCGCATTCGCGTTGCGGCAAATGTCGACGCTACATGAAGTATATACAGGTGCGAACAGATATAGATATATGTATATATATATAAATGTATCTACAGCATGAGTGTAGAATGTTAAGATAGATGGAAATCAGAGCTCTCAAATAACTGACTTCAATGTGAAACACGAAAAAAAACCTGCTTTGGCTTTTACTATTTGTGTTGCTTCTTGAAGAAAACAAAAAACAATCTGTACGTCAAAAGTACTTTGTCATTCAAAAATGTTTAAAGTATTTTCGGTGAACAGTTATCGTAAAACAGAAAAACAAAAGTAGACGTGAATATGTGTAATTTGGCTATTAGTTGAATCTATTTTGATAATAATGAGCTGCTATTAAATGTAAAATTCACATAGTTTAATATCGTAATTGTAATTGTCAGATCAGCAAACATAGATAGACATAAGCCATAACTCAAACGGTTTCTTTCATCAATAGACACATATACTATTCTTGCTCAACAAAAATACCGAAAATATTGTACTCTCTCTCTCTCTCTCTCTCTCTGTTCTGTGAGCTATTTCAAAATCTTCGAGAATAGCAGTTTTTTTTTTTTCTAAACACTTGAAGCTTAAGTGAGATTTTTCAAGCTCTGATAGAAATGTAGTTTTAGGTACAAATAAATACACGAGAGTTTGATAGATACGTAATGGCATTGGAGGTCTAAATTATCAGTAATTGATTACAATTATCATTTGATTAACTGTAATACCAATTACCTAGGTAAGCTTTTAACGGCAATTAGTTGCTACTTGAGTAATATGATTCATTAGACATATATTTTATTTTATATTTAAATGGTAATTTGATTAGTCTCGTATTTTAACTCCAAGCTTGTATTTATAAACTAAATGTATGAAAGCATTCGAATTGTACAGTCATAAATTGATTACTCGTGTAATTCTTACTAATATTTGTAAGCAACTAAAGTAGGGATCATGAAGAGAGTTAACCACTTCGTATTGCCAAGTTAAACATATATATCTACCTCTCTGTCACTTTCAGACGAAGCCGGCTCGTCTGTACTGCTCGCACTGCGATGAGAATTATACGCTGCCCAACGGCAATGTGAAGGTATATCGGGAGTTCAAGTGCCCGCTAGATGACTTCGGACTGCTAGCCTTCTCGACGGGCGTCAAGGGGCGCTCGTTTCCATTCTGCCCGTACTGCTACAATCATCCGCCGTTCAGGGACATGCCCAAGTTTGGCGGCTGCAACACCTGTACGCATCCAACCTGCCCCCACTCGCTCAACACGCTGGGCATCTCCGGTTGCGTGGAGTGCGAGACCGGCGTCCTTGTCCTCGACAGCACACTGTCGCCCACCTGGAAGCTGGGCTGCAATCGTTGCGATGTCATCATTAACTGTTTTAAGGGTGCCACAAAAATCACAGTCGAAGGTATTTCAAATCGCTACCTTTTCAGCAACGCAACTAGTTCATTTCTGCCGAGCAAACGAAAATTCCGAATTTTAGAATTGATTAAGGAAATTTCTTGCAGATGTATCATATCTTTAAGAAATTTGCACATGGTTTCCTTATTTATCGATTGCTTATCGATTACAACAAACCTATATTGAATTATATTTATAAATTAAAGATTTTTTTAAAGCTTTGAATCAGTTATATTGAGGCTGAAAAGTTTTTAAATTTGTAAAAATTTAATGCTATTTTAAAATATGTAGCTGTATTCATATAGCCGACTACTTTTCAAAAGTAAAACGATTTAAGATTAAGATGAGGATAAGAATGTCTTTCAATCAATTGAATATTTTTTCCAAATTTCGACTATAATTTGATTGCAGTCGGAAGTTTAAGTTTAACTATTTGAGTCGTTACTGTATAACTTAAGTGTTCAGTCTGTTTCACTTTTTTGTTTTTTATTTTCAATATCTTATCCTCAGGCCTTTTTGATTTATTTTATAATATTTCAAAATTTAGGTTGTATAATATAAAAACATGGCTGAATAGTGTCGTATTTCAATGTTAAAGTCTTATACATTAAAATGGGTAAGAAGGTTATGATGAAGTTGTGCAAAAGTATGTGACAGGCATAAGAAAGCATCTCCGACACATAAAGTATATATATTCTTGATCAGTCAAGTCGATCTAGCCATGTGTGCGCATATAAGTTCTCGTAGACCCTGGCCAGAACAAACTTGTTTCACTGAATCCGGCTGAAAGCCCAGTTGCATTTGCAAATCTCTCTCAACTGTCCCCATTTCTATACTTGCAGAGACGAAGTGCAGCGATTGTGGCGCCCAGCTGGTCAACGTGGTGTACAAATCGGATAAATCGAAATTCAAGGATGGCAGCGAGGAGAAGAGCGGCTGCATTTTCTGCTCCAACGACTTCGCGCATCTCGTGGAGAAGCATCGGGCGGTTGCCTCGCGCCAAACGCGCAGTGGAGCGCCGCGTGGCGGTGGGGCTGCTGTGGGCGCTGCTGGTGGGGGCCCAAATGCACGTGGCGGACGGCACGGCGGCCGGCCGCCCAAGGATAAAATGGCGCAGCTGGCGGCATATTTCGTTTGATCGAGGGCCATCGGCTTCCAGGCGTATCGCGATCGACCAGCTCTAATTGCATTGCATTTACTGATTTATAACTTGTCACTAAATTAATCTAGTATGCGAGCCTTGGCAGCAATAAACGAAAGTTGTATAAATTTGAATGCGGTTTTTGATTTGTGCGCCAAGTAATAAATATATATGTATGTATCTAAGCGGCTATTTTGTGCTGCCAGTCAGAGGTAAACATTCAGCTGTCGCTTTGTCGCTGGCCAACAGCTCTGAAAATACATATAATTATGTATTTCTATATGATATGTACAAGACACTTAAAAGCCAACATTTGTATTTGATTTCAGTTTTGATCTTCCAACCACGCGGCAACACTTGCGCTAATCGCACAAAAAGTATCGATAGTGCCAATGATTCATCGATAGTCTAATAGCCACATATGTTAATAAGTTATATGGCCCGCCAAATAGAGTTCAGTTCTGAACATTATTATAACAAAAAATAAAAAGCGTAGTGTCAGTCCTGAACGAAGCTTCGATATTTAAACTTCAATTGAGTGCCGCCAACAAGGCCAACGTTGTTGCTGTTGCGCAAATTGCATTCTCATAAATGCAACTGGTAACGCAACAAGAACAGCTGATTTTCATCGTGTCTGCATTACTTGTCGCTTGAATTTTGTTATTTTAAGGGTGCGTGTTAAAAGTTGGTCAACAAAATGTCAAGCATTTATGATATTTCGATTTCCGAGCCCGTTTCGCCACCGTCAAATGCAGATAGCTCGGACAATAGCTTCCATTCACCGATATATGATATAATGGATGATTCAAGCGCCGCCAATAATAGCGACAATTTGTTGGCTTCCGGCCACTCCGTCTCATCCAGTTCTTCAGAAACATTGCCAATATCATTCCAAGATGCTGAGTCGCCAACATTAAATATAACTGATAGTTCTGACCATCTTCACGAGTGGCTGGATAGTGACCTACTAGATGCCGATGTCGCTATCATTCCAATACCACTCGAAGACGCTACGTCGCCAACATTAAATATAACGGGTAATTCTGACGATCTTCACGAGGAGCTGGATAGTGACCAACTGGAAGCCGAAGTCGCTAGCATACAACGTTTCTGTGACAACATTGACAACAGTTTGGCTGAAATTGGTTTGAGTCCGTTGTCTGCCAGATCAAGACCTAGAATCGTAAGCGCTCGACGCGGCTTTCTAGAATATTTGGGTGACCAATCGGGGGACCTAATCGATCTGTCAACCTACGACTTCAGTCCACAACCGCGATCTGCCAGAGGTATTGCTCCAGCTGCTTTTATTGATCTATGCACACCGGAACCCACACGCCGCCTGCCAGCGTCAATCATCAATCTTGATGATTCTGTCGACCCACCGCGACGCCGCAACCATCATCGCGCATTGGATATCTCCAGCGACCAAGAAAAGACCAGCTCTCCGCCCAAGCAAGAGCGTATCGAATCGAAGGACACACAAAATGATTCAATCGATAAACCGTACAAGTGTCCGGTTTGCCTGGAATGTGTGCGCCAGCGTGAACCTTCTTCAACCCGCTGCGGCCACATATTCTGCAAGACTTGCATCGAAAGTGCCGTCCAGGCCACTCACAAGTGCCCCCTATGCAACAAGAAAATCACCAGACGTTCCATATTTCGTATTTATTTTTAAATCATATTCATGGTTTTGTTATCCAATTGAATTGAGTTGCCAATTATTCGTATTCCAAAGTCATAAAAAAAGGCTGCTTGAAGTGCTCATGCTTATTCCTAGTATTTTTTTTAATGCACTCAGATATTTTAGTAATAAGAGAACAATGATAAAAACATAACTGTTGTATCATTTA